>NW_020868813.1:345751-363251 GCF_003789085.1 Penaeus vannamei
CGATGGGAAAGCCAGCGCTATGCCAGTGAGCTATGCCATCTCTGATAATGATAATGATTATGATAATGCTAGGAATAACAAGGGTGGTTTGTAGTAGTAGTAGTAGGGATAGGTGTAGTAGTAGTTAGTGCGTAGTGGTAGTGTTATGGTAGTAGTTAGTTAGTTAATATTGCTAGTAGTCGTAGTAACAGATTTTAGTAATAGTAGCATGAAGCTAGAAATAATAAAAATAATGATTAATATCATTTATATTGTTATATTATTTGTTCTTTTTGTCATTTCTATTTTTTATTCATCTTTCACAAATGATTTTTATATGTCATATTATTATTACGTATTATCATTTATTTTTATCCTGCTATCCCTTACATCTTTTCCTATCGTATCCTTCGTGCACGTACTCTATCCATCACACCCTCATCCTATCCCCACCCCCCTCCACCTCCTTTTATCCTACTAGGGTACCTTCCGCTGTCCCCGCCCGTGTCCGTAAATGGCCGGCCCACTTATCTATCGTGGTTGGTTCTGTTGCTAGGCCTGTTACCCCCCGCTCACCCCCCCCCTTTTTCTCACTTTGCCGTAATCATTTGTTGTTAGGTTATTTTTATTTTCCTTTTACTTTCTCAGTCTCATCACTTCTCGCTCTCTCTCTCTCTCTCTCTCTCTCTCTCTCTTCTCTCTCTCTCTCTCTCTCTCTCTCTCTCTCTCTCTCTCTCTCTCTCTCTCTCTCTTCTCTCTCTTCTCTTCTCTGTCTCTCTCTCTCTCTCTCTTCTCTCTCTCTCTCCTCTCTCTTCTCTCTTCTCTCTCTCTCTCTCTTCTCTCTCTCTCTCTCTCTCTCTCTCTCTCTCTCTCTCCTCTCCTCTCTCTTCCTCTCCACCCTCTCCCTCCCCCTCTCTTCCTCTCCCCTCTCTCCCTTTCTCATCTCCGCCTCTTCCCTCCCTCTCGCTTCTACTCCCTTCCCGCTCCCTCCCTCTCCTCTTCGCATTCTCTCATCACAGTAGTTGTTATCTTGACTATCTCATATCCGCCTGTTCGCTCTTGATTCTGTCCTCCCCACTTAATTTTATCAGGACGTTTGTCATTTCTCGTCTATGTTTCGTCTTTTTTCTGATTCTTTTGTCGTTCTTCGTCTCTCTTTTCGCCTTCCCCGTCCCCCCCTTCCGTCTTTTTATTACGTCACCTTTTAATCTCATTCATATACGATG
This sequence comes from Penaeus vannamei, assembly GCF_003789085.1. NCBI lineage: Eukaryota > Metazoa > Arthropoda > Malacostraca > Decapoda > Penaeidae > Penaeus > Penaeus vannamei. Next base: position 346,957 of record NW_020868813.1, read on the forward strand.
TCTTTTTCCTATCCATCTATCCTTTCATATTTCTGACTTATTTTCGCCTTTTGCGTCTCCATTCTGTTCTCTGTCTCTGTCTCTCTCTCTCTCTCTCTCTCTCTCTCTCTCTCTCTCTCTCTCTCTCTCCTCTCTCTCTCTCTCTCTCTCTCTCTCTCTTCTCCCTCACTCACTCTCTCTTCTCTCTCTTCGTATTTAAGTATATTCCGTCCCTCTCTCTCTCTGTCACTCACTTCCACTCTCCTCTTCGTATTTAAGTATATTCCTCCCTCTCTCCTTCCTCCCTCTCCCCATCTCCCTCCCTCCCTCCCTCCTCACCACTCTTTTTTTCTTTCTTTTTCGTCTTTACAGTAACACATCTTCATCCCTACTCTAAAACCCTCTCGCTCTCCTACTCTCATTTCCTTTTTTTTCTCTCGCTCTCACTCTCTTTTTTTTCATCCCATCCCTTGTCTCGTCCCTTTTCGCCCCGTCTCATAACATCTCGACCCCCCCCCCCTTTTCCTCCTCCCTCCCCAACTTACTCCACCCCTCCTTCTCTTCCCCTCACATCCTCGTTCCCCTCCTTCCTTCACTCCCCCCTCCTACCCTTCCCTTTCTCCTCACACCCTCTTCCCCCTCCCTCATTCTTTCTTTACCCTCACTCCCCTCCTCTCTCCCCTACTCCTTCACTCTCCTCCTTCTCCTACCTTCCTCTTCTCCTTCCCTTCTCCTCCTCCCACCTCCTTCCTCTTCCTCCTCCCACTTCCATCCCTTCACCTCACTCCCACCTCCTTAACCTCCCTCCCTCCCTCCTCCCACTCCTTCCCTTCCCCTCACCCCTCCTCCTTCCCTTCCCCTCACCCCCACTCCTTCCCTTCCCCTGCACCCCCTCACTCCTTTCCTCCCTCACCCCCTTCCTTCCCTTCCCCTCACTCCCTTCTCCTTCCCCTCTCGGTCCTTCAGATCCCTCGGCCATAAACTACAGAGACTAGTCTCTGAAAATGCCGGGGATCCTCACCCCCCCCCCTCCTCCTCCTTGGACTTTTTATTGCACCTTCGCTCCTTCGCACTTGTGACACTTTGCACTTATTTTCCCTACACTTAAAAGTTCGCACATCTGTTACCTGTGTCGTCTGTGTATTTGGTGTGAATTGTGTGCGCTGTTCGTGTTTAATGAGGTGTGTGTTTGTGTAGTGAAGGAGGTGAATGGGGGTGCGGAGGGGCCTTAACGAGCTAAATGTCGGTAATGGATGGATGGAAGGTGTATGTAGGAAGAAAAAAATAGGAGTTATGTCTCGGCTTTTGTTGTCATCAGATTCCTTTTGTCTGTTCAGTATTAGTGTCGCACGCACACACGCCGCGCGCACACACACACACACACACACACACACACACACACACACACAACACACACACACACACACACACACACAACACACACCACACACACACACACACACACACACACACCACACACTGCCGTTATAATATATATAGAAAGAGAGAGAGAGAGAGAGAAGAGGAAGAAAGGAAAATGCGATTAGAGAATTTCATATTCGAATACGAGAAAACAAATCTCCTTTGGTACGGGAATAATCCGCCCTAGGATAGGGAGGCGCCAACTCCGGGACAAACCGCAACGACCCCGGAAAAGACGCAGGGGAACAGTGGGCTGGCAAGTCATAACGTTTCTTGGCCTGGGAACTGTGCAAACCCTGCATTCTTTTGCAAAGCATGTTCTTTCCCCAAAGGGTTGTGGCCGTGGGATTAGCAGTAACTCCTTATTTTAGGAATTCTTGGGGGCTGGCATCTGCAAACGGCGGTAACGGGACCAGGCATATAATAGAGGAGAAGAAAGGAAAATGGATAACGAGATTTCATATGTCGACGAATACCGAGGAACAAATGTACCCAAACAGAGCCAAACGTCTATACACAAAGCACTCTGCACCTCCAGGTCTACACTCATTGCGAGAATCTGGTCGTATTTCCCCCTCCAGGAATGAGCCGTGTCGTAGAGTATCAAAATTATCTACTTCCCGTTTGACCAGTATTGATCAGCCGGGATAGTTTACGTAAAGCGGGAATCCTTAATAATCCCTGTTTACAAATTTCCTTCCTCCCAAGCTTAAGCCGTGTGTCGGATATTGATTTTCGTCAGTATATCCGGTGTCACCATCGCAGTTAAAAGAACCCGGGGTCTCCTGCACCGCATATTAACACGGGGGCGTCCGATTGTGTCCTTCAGGCAAGCACCATCTTCTAGGAGGAAAAAAGGCATCGTCTTAAAGGGCCCCCGGCTATTCTTGAGAAAATCTCCGGCCGGGTCCTTATCTCGCGGGCGATGTTTATATCCTGAAGAAAGACGCGAGCGCGCCTTCCAATGAGCGCAGCAATAAGATGGCGGGTTGGAGGCGCAAATTGAGATATCAGACGCGTTTCGTTTCCCTTGGCCGCAGGCTTGGTGGGGGCCTTTTGGGCGTTCGGTGGGCGGATTCTTGGGGGATTTTGGAGGTGGGGTTTGTTGATGGGTGATGAAGGGGTTGTGGAAATGGGATTTTTGAAGAGGTGTTTGATGATTTGGAGGATACGTCGATAAATTTGTCTCCGTTTTCTTTGAACGGCTGGCGACCTTTCCGGACCAAAGTTTCCCCGCCATTTGTACTTTACTTTAAAAACTTTGCCCCCCTGGAAAAAAAAAAAAAAAAAAAAAGCCCAAAAAAAGTCCCTTTTTGCTCTCATTCGCCCTCTTTATTTCCCCGCTCGGAGTGGCCCTCCTATTTCTCATCCCGCACAGTATCGCCTCTCTCTCTCTCTCTCTCTCCTCTCTATCTCTCTCGAGTCTCTCTCTCTCTCGGTCTCTCTCGTCCTCTCTCCTCTCTCTTCTCTTCTCTCTGCTCTTTCTGTTCTCCTTCCCTGATGCGCCACCTCCTCTCTCGTCGCATTCCCTCCCACCTCTCTCTCTCCTTCCCTCGACCCCTCTTCTCTTCTCCTATTCTCCCCTCTCCTCCTTCATCCTTCCCTCCCACCTCATCTATACTTCTCCTTCCCTCCCCCTCTCTCTTCCCTTCCCTCCCCGCCTCTCCTTCGTTCTCCTCTTCCCTCCCCTGCTATGCTGACGTGTCTCGGTCCTTCTCCGTGCGGTTCCATCTCTTCTCTCATTTCTCCAGTCATGGCTCAGCGCTCAGTCTTCATCTGTCTTTCCCTGTGTCGCTTAACTTCGTCTCCTTGCCTCCACCTCTCTTTCTTGTTTTCGTTTCTACTTGCCTTCCCCTCTCTCTCTACCTTGCCTCCCCTCTCTACCTCCTCTGCTCCCCTCTCTCTTTTCCTTCCTCCCATCCTGTGCTCTTTCTACCTTGCTTTCTCTTCCTCTCCACTACCCTGTAAGGCCCACCTCTCTCTCTCTCTCTTCTCTCTCTCTCTCTTTTTTTAGTCTCTCTCTCTCTCTTCTCTCTCATCTCTCTCTCTTCTCTGCCTCTCTTCTCTCTCTCTCTCTCTCTCTCTCTTATCTCTCTCGTCTCTCTCTCTCCTCTTCTCTTCTCCCTCTCTTTCCTCTCTCCTCTTCCTCTCTCAGTTCCTTCTTCTCTCTCTCTTCTCTCTCTCCTCTCTCTATCTCTTCTCTCTCTCTCTCTTTCATTCTTTGCTTTCGTCACCCCTCTCAGTCTTACTTTGCCTCGCCTTCGCCGTCTCTCATCTTTTTTTCTCTTGCACAGACCAGCTGTGACCTCCCTCTCCCGCTCTTTACTTCACTCGTCCTCTCTCTCCTGCTCCTCTCGTCTCATCCTCGCTCTCGTCACTCTCTCATGGTCTCTCTCCTCTCATACACTCTCTCTCTCCTCCTTCGTCCCCTCTCTTCATCTCTCTCTCTCTTCTTCCCCCTTTTCTCTCCCCATCTCTCATCTCCTTCCCTCCCTCTCTCTCTCCTTCCTCCTCCTCTCTCTCTCATTCCCTCCGTCGATCCTCTGCTCTCCGTCACTTTCCCCCCCACCTGCTTCTCGCTTCTCCTGCTCAGTTCCCTGCCCCCTCATCGTCTTCATGACTACCCTATCCGGTGCTTGGCCTCATCCCCCCTCCTCTGAATCTTCCCAGTCCTTGCACCCAGTCCTGGCCCGTCCTTTCTCACTCTCCTTTCCCATCCCCTCTCTCCTGTCACTTACCTTGGACTGGGGAGGTCGCCGCAGCTCTCGTCCTCATGTGTCGCCTCCCCGGCTCAGGGATTCGTCGTCTCCCTCTCACTCGCCGCTCTTGCCGTCCGCGCACGTCACGGCTCCTGCCCCCATCTGCCTTTCCATCCCCGCAGCAAGCATAGGTCGCCGCCGGCCGGGACCCTCCGTCGCTCGTGTTTGCGCCGACCTCCCTCCTCTCTTCCCTCCATTGAACCTACCACAAATCCCATACTTTACGTTTCCTTTCCCTCCTCTCCCAATCTAAAGGAAGCTTACCTGCCCACGCCCCTCTCTCTCCTCTCATCTCTCATCAAATCTCGTTCTGCCATCTCTCTCCACTCTCCATCTCTCTCGACACGTCTCTCGTCTCTCCCTCTCTCTCGTTCTCTCCTCTTAGAGATACTCTCTCTCACTTCTCTCTCTCTCTCTCTCTCTCTCTCTTCTCTCTGTCGATCTCTCTCTCGGCATCCCTCTTCTCTCAATCAGCTCTCTCGTTCAGTCATCCTGCTCTTCTCATCCTGTCGTCAGTCGATCCCTCCTCTCTTCTCTCTCTCTCTGCTCTCTCTCATCTCTCCTCGTCTCTTCTCATCGTCGGTTCTTCTGCTCTCTACTCTTCTTACACCATCCCTGCCCTCTCTCTGTCCTCTCTCCTCGACTCTTGTTTTATTGCTTTTTCTCCTAACTGGTTAATGGTATTTGTATATTATTGTGCTCAGACCACACTCAGAATATAGTCTTAATAATCGCACCACTCGCCTCTTCCCTTCCCTCCTTTCCAGCGACTGCGATATTTCACCTTCATTAATAGTACGGAAACAAATAATCTCCTGCGTTTTGTAGATAGCCCCTACCCCGCCTCCACCCTCCCCTGCGATTCACAGACGGGATATCCTTTAATCCTTACTCTGAGTCTGTTATCCCTTCTCGGCTCTTCTTATTCCACCTCCACTTATTTCCATTTCTCCTCCCTCACCATTACCGCGTCCCTCCCTCGGCACCCCTTTCCTTCCATCCCCTCCCTCCCCTCTCTTCTCCTCTCCTTCCCTACTACCACTTCGTGTGTTGCTTTGAACGTTCGCTAATGGTAAGCTCACAGGTGCTCCAACTTGGTCTCTCTTTCTCTCTCTCTATCTCTGTCTCTGTCTGTGTACTGTCTCTCTCTCTCTCTTCTCTCTCCCTCTCTCTCTCCTCTCTCTCTTCTCTCTCTCTCTCTCTCTTCTCTCTCTCTCTCTCTCTCTCTCTCTCTCTCTCTCTCTCTCTCTCCCTCCTCCTCCCTCCCTCTCCCTCCTTTCGCCTTCCTCCCTCTCCCTCCTTTCGCTTCCCTCCCTCCCCTCTTTTCCCCTTCCTCCCTCTCCCTCCTTTCGCTTCCCTCCCTCTCCCTCTTTTCCTTCCTCCCTCTCCCTTCCATTCCCCTCTTCCTCCTCTCCCTCCTTTCTGTTTCTCCCTCTCCCTCCTTTCCTTTTCCTCCTCTCCCTCCTTTCCCTCTTCCTCCCTTCCTTCCATTCTCTCTCCTTCCCTTCCATCTCTCTCCCTCCCTTCTCTCACTCCTCTCCTCTTCCATTCTCCTCTCTCCCTCCTCCACTCTACCTCTCACCTTCCACCTCCCTCCCTCTCCCTCCCTTCCACTCTTCTCCCTCTCCCTCCCTCCTTCCCCTTCCTCCCTCTCCCTCCCTTCCACTCTCTCTCTCTCCTTCCACTCTTCCTCCCTCTTCTCCCTTCCACTCTTCCTCCCTCTCCTCTTCCCTCCTCCCCTTTCCCCTTCCACTCTCCCTCCCTCTCCCTCCCTTCCACCCTCTCTCCCTCTCCCTCTCTCCCTCTATCTCTCGCCGCCGCCGCTGCTGGCAATGGATGCAATTGCGATATCTCCTGAAACGTAATTGTCTCATTAGCTTTGACTTTTCGCCGTTAGGTTAAGCTCGCTCATAAAGTTTAGACGCGAGATAATGGCTTTGGCGGAGTTTTATGGCGTTTTCTGTTTTTATTCTATTTTATTTCACTTTCATTACTGGCGTCTGCAGCTCCTTCTAACGAGGTAGACTAGTCGTATATTAAGTGGAAATATAGATAATGATATCGGCCGGTTTCTTTCTTCTTCTCCTCCCTCCCTCTCTCTCTCTCTTCGCTTTAGGTTCCCTCTTTCTTTCTCCTTTCGTTTTTCTTTTCTTTCTTCATCGCTTTATTTACTCTTTGTTCTTGTTTATCCCCCTCTATGTTCCTATCACCCATCTCCCTCTTCTTTCACTTTCCTTAACTCCCCTCCCTCGTCTTTTCCATTTCTCTCTTTCTCCCCTGTCCCCTCCTTCACTTCCCTCTCTTTCCTCCTTCATCTTCCCTCTCTCCTCCATCTACCCTCTTTCTCCTCCTTCAATTTCCCTCTCTTTCCTCTCTCACCTTCCTTCTTCTCCGTTACCCCGCCATCTTCCTCTCCCTCTCTCCCTCCCTCCCTCTTCTTCCACCTCCTTTCGATTTCCAAAGATCGCAGCTGGCCAGAGTCACAACTAACAAGCTTATTTGCCGGCACGCTAACAAGTTCGTTTGACTTAGCACAGCCGTTACGAATACGATCCTTGTTAGCATAAACTGGCTCATTATGTTTTACGATCTGTTCCGAGTCCGAGCGCGGGGTTTGAGCGCAGTAATGAGGTGTGTATTTGTTCGCCTTACCTGACGTCACCAGGTTTTACGGCCGGGTCGGGTACCTTCCTCCCTCCCTTCCTCCCTTCTTCTCTTCCTCCCTACCTCCCTTCTTCTCTTCTTCCCTACCTCCCTTCTTCTCTTCCTTCCTTTCTTCCTTCTTTTCCTTCCACCCTCTTTCCCTTCCTCCATCTGATTTTCTTCCCTCCCTCCTTCCTTGCCTCCGTTTACCGTCCCCGCTCCGTCCCTCCCTTCTTCCTTTCCCCTCCCTCCCTTCCTCCTCCATTCCTCCGCTCTACCCTCCTCCTCCTCCTCCCCCCCCCTTCTCGTTCTTTGTGTTCTCTTTTTTCTGTTATTTTCTTACTTTCCTCTCGCCGATTTTCTCTTTCCATTTATTAATCTTCTCGTGCTTGTCCTCTTTCTTTCTTTCCTCCCCCCCCCTTCTTCTCTCTCTCTCTCTCTCTCTCTCTCTCTCTCTCTCTCTCTCTTCTCTCCTCTCCTCTCTCTCTCATCTCTCTCTCTCTTCTCTCTCTCTCTCTCTCTCTCTCTCTGTCTCCTACATTATTCTCCCTGCTCCATCTCCACTCCCCTCTTCGTCTCAATTTCCACCCACTTCGCTTTTTCTTTTCTCTAATTTTCCTCTTCTCTTCCTCATTTTCTTCCCGATCAGCTGATGACTTTAGCTTGATGACCTACTTGTAACCACGTAAAGATGGCGTCCTTGGTGTTTCTCCCTTATTGCATTTACTCTGTTGTTATTAAGCGAAAGTTGCAAGTGTTGTTGAATCTTGTTAAATGCGTGAATTTCCACTACGTCACTTATGTGTTCAACCACTCACTTTGTTGGTTGGTTTTCCTTTCGCAACCACCGACACGTACGCACGCACGCCCATGCTTATACTCATATTTAGACTCACACGCCCACGTACACACACACATACGCACAGAAATAATTCAGTTAAATATACACGTGTGTGTGTGTGTGTGTGTGTGTGTGTGTGTGTGTGTGTGTGTGTGTGTGTGTGTGTGTGTGTGTGTGTGTGTGTGTGTGTGTGTGTGTGTGTGTGTGTGTGTAATGTGAATTACATGTACCGTTGTACGTGAATACACTAAACACTGTATGTATATCCCTTATGTATACCCATATACCACTCCAGTAATTATCCGCTCGGCAATATTACAATATCCTCTGCGTTCAAGCATGATTGATATCGAGAGCTGGTTTCATAAGGCGTGTTTGCTAATATCTAATGCTAATATTGACGTATTTTGGATTCTGACGTTAGCCAAATCCACCCTTATTGGACGGTGCGCCGAGCCTTCTCTTCCCTTCCTTCAGGGGAGCCCGAATTATGGCTTTCCTCGACCGGCGGAAGAATTGAATTCAACTTTGGCTTCATCTCGAGCCGCGGGACTGAAGATGTTCTCGGCGCGCGGGCGGGGCGGAGGGGCGGGCGCGGGCGGGTAGGAGGTAGAGCCATAGGCCCGTGCGGATACACGGCCGGATTATCTTTAGTTTGTGTTTATCTGTTATTAGTGATTTTATTTATTATTTTTTTGTTCTGTTGGTTTGGCTTTACCTCTTTATCGATCTAGCCTGCTTCTTTCTTGCCCTCCCTCTCTCCCCGCCTCCTTCTCTCTCTCTCTTCTCCTCTCTCTCTCTCTCTCTCTTCTCTCTCTCTCTCTCCTCTCTCTCTCTCTCTCTCTTCTCTCTCTCTCTCTCTCTCTCTCTCTCTCTCCTCTCATTCTCTCTCCTCTCCCTCCCTCTCCCTCTCCCTCTCCCTCTCCCTCCCTCCCTCCCTCCCTCCCTCCCTCCCTCCCTATCTATTCTCTTTTCTCTTTCTTTCTCTCTATCTCTTTTCTCTTCTCTCCCTCTCCCTCTCCTCCCTCCCTCTCCCTCTCTCTCTCAGAGAGGAGAGAGAAATCCGTTCTCTCTCGACTTAATCTGCGGATGAGCGTGTCCCCATGACCTAGCCAAGGCCAAATCGCGCAGAACGACCTAGGTCCTGGCCAATCTCGCAGCCCCATTCTACGCCCGAGCCAACATCTCTCGGCAAACACAAATGGCGCTCATATCACAAACCTCTCCCCCCCCCCCCCCTCCCTCCCCCTTTCTTTAACTTTTTCCTTCCTTCTCCTAACTCCCCTCCCCCCTCCCCCCTCCCCCCCCTCCTTTAAAAATTTGAAAAGGAATCGGATGTTTTTCCCCTTCAGGCGTGAAATTACTACTTGATATGAAAAGTTTTTAAATCTCGTTACAGATCACTCTTGTTTCTCGGCCAGGTGAAGGGGGGGAGTGGGGGGGAGGTAGGGAGAAGGAAGGAAGGGAGAGAGGAAATGGGGAAGGAGGAGGAGGAAGAGGGAGAGGAAGAGGGAGGTGTCTGCTCCTATCCGAAGTCTCTCTGTTCCCATCCGGATTAGAAAGAGAGAGGCAAGGAGAGTGAAGGAGGAAGGAGGAGAAGGCGGGGGTCGAGGGGGGATTAGAAGAGGAGGAGGAGATGGTGTGAAAGGTGGGAGGAAGGTGAAGAGGAAGAAGAAGAAAAGAAAAAAGAGGAGGAGGAGGAGGAGGGGGGGGGGGGGGGGGATGGTATGAAAGGTGAGAGGAAGAAGAGGAGGAGGTGGAAGAGATGGTATGAAAGGTGAGAGGAAGAAGAGGAGGAGGAAGGTGGAAAGAGGATGGTAGGTGAAGGAAGAAAGAGGAGGAGGTGGAAGAGATGGTGTGAAATGGTGGGAGAAAGGAGAAGAAGAAGAGGAGGAGGAAATGATGTGAATGGTGTGAGAAAGAAGATGAATAATTATAATAATAATAATAATAAGAGGAGGAGGAGAAGAAGATGGAATGAATGGTGGGAGCAAGGAAAAGAGGAGGAGGAGGAGCAGGAAGAATAGGTAAGACGGGGGGAAAGGGTGAGAGGAAGAAGAAAAGAAAAGGGGTAGTGGGAGGTGATCTTGATGACGGTAGGGAGGAGGATGAAAAGGAGAGAAGAAGATAAAGAAGAGAATAGGAGGAGGAGAAGAAGAAAGAGAAGGGGAAGAAGACGGAGAAGAAAAAATAGAAGAAACAAGAAGAAGAAGAAGAAGAGAAAAAGGTCGAAGAAGAAAAAAAAGATAGAAGAAAAGAAAAAAGAAAAAGAAGGAAAAAAATCAGTCGAAGAAGAAGAAAGACAGAAGAGAAGAAGAGGAGGAGGAGGGAAGGACGAGAAGGGCTTATGGATAATCGTTTATCCGGCCTGTCTTCGGCCCTTGGATTGTTGCACGTGTAATTGTCCGGGCCGGCTTTCAATATGAAGGGATATTTATGAAATTCTGTTCAATAGGAAGAAGAGAATTTCCGTTGCAGAAAGTTTGATAGATAGGAGGGAGGGAGGGAGGGAGGGGGGTGATGGAGGGGTGGGGTGGAGGGGAAGGGAATGGGAGGAGATGGGGGGGGTGCTGGATGTGGTGGGGAGTAGGGGGGTGATGGAGGGGGAGGGAGGGGGGGTTCCTTGCTCAGTATGAATAAGGAATGTGATTTAATATTGAGACCTTAGACGGGAGAGAGAGAGAGAGAGAGAGAGAGAGAGAGAGAGAGGAGAGAGAGAGAGAGAGAGAGAGAGAGAGAGAGAGAGAGAGAGAGAGAGAGAGAGAGAGAGGAGGAGAAGGAGGAGGGAGACAGAGAGAGACAAGAGCATCTACGTCTTAAGTTTTAATGTAATATTCTTGCTGTCTGAAAGAGGGTGTGATATAAGAATCAGTTGTATGTCATCATTGTTATTATTATTGTTGTTATTTTTATTGTTTTTATTGTTGTTATTGTGATTATTATGAATATCACAATCACCGTGATGATGATGGCGACTATTATTATTATTATTATTATCATTATCATTATCATTGTTATTATTATTATTATTATCATTGTTATTATTATTATTATTATTATTATTATATTTATTATTCATTATTAATTATTTAATTTATTAATGTTATTATTATTATTATTATTATTATTATTATTATTATTATTACTATGATCATTATTATTATTGTCATCACCCGCTCCTTTTCCTTTTTTATCTATCCCTGCTTTCTATTCTTGGAGCGGCTCAAGATTATTACTCGGTAATCTATCCACCCCGAGAGTGGTAATATTCCGGGAAGCAGAAAGCGAGAAGAGTAAATATTATCTTTTGGAGGATAAGAATTGGGTTCATAATGCTGGTCCTATATATGGTAATGCATAATCTGACGTAGGCATACTCTTCGTCATCTTCTTCGTCTTCTTCTTTCGCTCTTTCCTTCTTACTCTTTATTTATTTTTTTTTCTCTGTCTCGTGATATTTTGCTTTGTTTTTTGTGTTTTTTCTGTGGTATGTGTTGTCTGGTCTTTGGTTTTCCGTTTTCTGTTCAGTCTCAGTCTCGTTTTCTTTGCATTTTTCTCTCTCTATATCTTTTATCTCTTTTTTTTTCTTTTCCTTTTCTTATTTCCCTCTTTCTCATCCTGTATTTCTTTTTACTCTCTCTCTCTCTCTCTCTTCTCTCTCTTCTTCTATCTCTCTCTCTTCTCTCTCTCTCTCTTCTCTCTCTCTCTTCTCTCTCTCTTCTCTCTCTCTCTCTCTCTCTACTCTAATTTCAAGTCTTTTCTCTGCTTGGGTCACATTTTGCATATCCTTTCAATAAAAAAGAAAAGTTTTTGAGGCTGATATGTTGAATGCAAGTTACATTAAATCTTAAAGGCGCTTCTGGTTATTAAATTGCTTGTTACATTTGTTCTGTTCTAAGGTTGCACTAATATTTATATGATTTAAAATCTGTACGTACATGCATCAATCCCTTATGTATATTTTTCGTCATATGCAAAATAGTTGTCATCTGTGAGGGATATATTATTTATTAACGTTAATGTTAACGGTGGCTATCAACCGTTAAAACATTAATATTGTAATATTTTTTTGCTATGTATCTCGCTATTATTTCCATTGTATTGGGATTATTATTGTTGATATCATTTCTCATTGTTATTGGTATTATCATCATCGTGATTAGAATGAATAATAAAGTGAATGGTTATGATTGTCATTTACATTTTATAAGATTGTCCAGAATTATTGATGTCTGTACGAGAGAGAGAGAGGGGAGAGAGAGAGAGAGAGAGAGAGAGAGAGGAGAGAGAGAAGAAGAGAGAGAGAGAGAGAGAGAGAGAGAGAGAGAGAGAGAGAGAGAGAGAGAGAGAGAAAGGAGAGAGACGGAAACTTAATAAGCAAGAAAGACCGTATACAGATCAAGACGCCAACAAAAACAAAAGATACACGAAACAAAAAGAAAGCGAAAGAAAGAAAGAAACCAAGAGATCTATTTTTCTTCTCTCTCTCTCTCCTCCCTCTTCTCCATCTTCCTCCCAGGTTTGTGAAGACGACCTCCTTCTACGCCATGTAGGTTTCATATGAAGTTGATTTATAGGAACGAAGTCGCAGTTTTGAAGGCTCTAACCCTATCTCCATCGCATTATGCTAATTTTATGCTTCCTGTAATTACAGTGTGCTTCAGTCTCCCCCTCTTCAGCGTGACGCCAAGAGAGGGTCTCGGAGGCGCAGGGGCTCGCTTGTGGTCGTTGTATGAGGGTGGTTGTTGTTCGTAGCTCGGCCATCTTTACTCCTTTTTTTTCTCCTACTGTTGTTTATTCTCGTTAGGGAGGCTGGGTTCTGTTTGTTTGTTTGTTTGGGGTAGGATTTCACTCGTGGTTTGTGTGGGAGGATTTTTTTGTTGTTAGTTATTTGTTCATTTCATTATTTTTGTTGGTGTTTTTGTAATGAGTTCAGGTTGTTCTCACCGAGGGAAGATGGAGGAAATTTTCACGGTGGTGCTAACGTCTCGGAATGAAATCGAGAACAAGCAAAATAGGACCAGCATATGACAAGAACACTGACGCCATGTGTCGAGATAGCAACTTGATTAAATGCGACGCGAATGGGTGTAAAGAAGTGAGAATAAATGAAGGATTTGTTGGATATTGCGCCATGCAAAGGAGGAGGAAAATCTCGAGCGTGAACGACAGGGAAACAACGACGAAGCGGCAAGCGTCGAAGATTAATTCTCTCGACTGGTTCCTTTTTATTCATTTGTTTTTTCTCCCCTTTTCCTCTTCCTGGAGTTCGCTGTTGTTTCTTTCTCTCGGAACTTCTCTTTTCCTCCCTCTTTTGTTATGTGTTTCGAAAGACGTTTTGGCATTTTCTCTTTACTTCGCGATCTGTCTCTCTCTCTCCGCCGAGCGCGCGTATCCATTTTCTCTTTCGAATACATTTATTATCGTCCGTGTGTCATCCTTCCCTCTTCCCGAAGTTATTGATTTGTTTGCTATACCCAGCTTCCATCGATGAAGTTTGAGTGTGCAAACACTCCCGTGAAATGAACTTTCCCATCTTGAACCTGTGACGTCATTATATCCCCCAGCCACTCAGCAATCAAAACGTTACGTCATTACACCGTCCCGACCAATCAGCGTGCGGGGACGGCGAGCGCAAGAAACCAATCCCGGCCGAGGTCTCGAGCCAGGCTCCAGTGCTTTATGGATTAGATAGCTATGCTTGATTTAAAGAAATGATGTGACTGAGTTTCGGACGAGTTGTCATAAACTTCTGATTACGGACGAATTTTTGACGGGATTTTCTCTCGGAATTTCCCTCCCCCCCGTTTCTTTTGCTTCTATCAGAGCGAGGCGCGGCGGGCCCGAAATAAAGGAAAAAGTCGATATGCAAATAGATGAAGCAAGCTTGCTTAGTCTCCATCCCCCCTCCCCTTCCCCTCCTTTTCTCCCGTCCTTCTTAAAACTCGCCTCACACGACACACCCATTCCTTCTTTTCCCTTCCCTCTTCTCCTTGCCCTCCCCCATTCAGACCTGGCTCCCCTTTATAATCATTTTTTCCCACCTTTCTCCTCCCTCTTCCCTGGTCATCAAGCCTTCCCCTCGGCCCACCTCATCTCTCATTTTCCTCTTATCCCAATCCCCTCCCCGCGCCTCCTCCTAACTTCCCTTTTTTCCGGTCTCCTTCACCTCTCCCTCCTCCTTTCTTTCGCTTCCTTCCCCTTCCAATTCCCCTCCCTTTTGTCCCCCTCTCCTCGTTTCCATTTCTCTTTTACCCCCTGTCTCTGCCTCTCCGCGCCTTTCATTTCCCCTCCCCTCTTGTTCCCTCCGGGGCCTCCCCCTTCATTCTCCGTCCCCTTGTCCCTATCCCCCTTCTCATTTTTTTCCTCCTCCTTCCTTTCCATTCCCCTCCCCGTTTCCATTCCCCTCCCCTTTCCATTCCCCTCCCCTCCATTCCCCCCTTCCCCTCCCCTTCCACACTCCCTCCTCTCTTTTCCCCTCCCATGACCTTCCCCTCCCCTTCCCACCCCCTCCCCTTCCCTCCCTCCCTTCCCCCCTCCCTCCCTCCCTCCCTCCCTCCCTCCCCACATCCTTTTTCAAAAAGCCTGGAAATAAATACACACACGCACTCCTTATTTTCTCTCATTTTTCCCCCGGCTTCGTCCCTACGACCGAATGAATGTACTTCTCCTAATCAAAACCGCCATTGTTGCCGCGCCACGACCGAATTTATATTATTTATTCATTTCCCGCGAGACTCGAGCTGAGGAGGTGATTAAGCCTTGATATTTAAGGCTGATTTTAGGTCGAGGGGAAATGCTGCTGGCGGCCGCCTTCTTCTTTTTTTGTCTTTTTTTCTTTTTTTTTTTTCTTTTCTTTCTCTGGGTGTTTTTCGTTTCCTTTCGTGGCTTGGATGTGGGTGTTTTGTTTTCGTTTTTTTTTAAATCTGTTATTAAAGATAAGGTAACGGTGTATCTTTCTCTCTGTCTGTCTCTCTTTTTTTCTTTCTTTCTGTATTTTCTCTTTCTCTCTCTCTCTTCTCTTCTCCTCTCTCTTCTCTCTCTCTCTCTCTCTCTCTCTCTCTCTCTCTCTCTCTCTCTCTCTCTCTCTCTCTCTCTCTCTCTTCTCTCCTCTCTCTCTCTCTCTCTCTCTTTCTTTCTCTCTCTCTTTCTCATTATTTCTGTCTCTCTTGCTCTCTCTCTCTCTCTCTCTCTCTCTCTCTCTCTCTCTCTCTCTCTCTCTCTCTCTCTCTCTCTCTCTCTCTCTCTCTCTCTCTCTCTCTCTCTCTCTCTCGTCTCTTCTCTCTCTCTTAGTCTCTCTCTCTCTCTCTCTTAGTCTCTCTCTCTCTCTCTTAGTCTCTCTCTCTCTCTAGTCTCTCTCTTCTCTCTCTCTCTCTCTCTCTCTCTCTCTCTTAGTCTCTCTCTCTCTCTCTAGTCTCTCTCTCTCTCTCTGAGTCTCTCTCTCTCTCTCTCTCTCATCTCTCTCTCTCCTCTTCTCTCTCTCTCTCTCTCTCTCTGAGTCTCTCTCTCTCTCTCTTAGTCTCTCTCTCTCTCTCTCTCTCTCTCTTCTCTCTCTCTCTCTCTCTCTCTCTCTCTCTCTCTCTCTCCTCTCTCTCCTCTCCTCTCTCTTCTCTGTCAGTTCGTCTTTGTTTGTTTTTTTTTTGTCCATTTTTTACTTATAGGCTTATCATCATATCCCTCATATGAATATTTCTCTCAAATGTTTGTCAAAGTAATTGTAATCAGTCCGTGACGCTGACACCTGCTATCTAGGCCTAACTTTCCCTCTGATTTCTTCCAATCACCCCCACCCTCTCCCCTCGGCATCCCCCCCCCCCATTTTTTTCCTTCACTAACCCCCCCTCCTCGTCTCCTTTGCTCTGTCTTCTTTCCCCTATCGCCGTTTGTGTGTGTATATATATATATATATATATATTATATATATATATATATATATATATATATATATATATATATATATATATATGGAGTGTGTTTAAGAATTCAGTTAGCTAGAGCTTTGACACAGACTTAATGCATGGATGTACGCACGCGCGCACGCACTCTCACTCACTCACTCACTCCTTTATTCTTCTCCGTTTATCATCCTTCATTCCCTCCTCTTTTCTCTCCTTTATTCCCCCATGCTTTTATTCTTTTTATTTCCCTTTCTTTATTTTATCCCCTCCTATTTTTCCTTCTCTATTCCCTCTCCCTTCTTCCCTTCTTTATCCACTTCTCTTTTCCCTCACATTTTCCTTCCTCTATTTCCTCTCCTTTTCCTCCTTCTTTATCCTTTTCCCTCAATTCCTCCCCCTTCCTTCTTTCCCTGGCACACTTTCCCTCCTTTATTTCCTTCCCCTTCTCCTCATTTGTTCGTCCCCTCTCTCTCCTTTCCCTCCTTTATTCCTCCTTCCTTATCCTTTCTCTCTCCTTTCCCTCCTTTATCCTCCTCCTTCCTTATCCCTTTCCCCTTTTCCCTTCTTCTTTACCCCCCTCCCCTTTTCCCTTCTTCTTTATCCCCCTCCCCTCTCCCTTTCCTTTATTTCTCCCCCTTTTTCCTCCTTCCCCTTCCCTCCCTCCCAAGCGCCCCCCCCCCCCCCCCCCGGCATCTCTCAAGATTCTGAACCGTCTTATGAACAGACTTGCTTCGCGTCTCAGTGGCTGGTGTG
>NW_020868813.1:368251-373251 GCF_003789085.1 Penaeus vannamei
GCCGCCTTCTTGATACGGTCTTTAGACGTTTTCAGGAATTTTAGGGAAATTTCCTGGGATGAGGGCATCGTCTGATAAAATGTTCTTGGGATATATATTTTTTCTTTCTTTCTTTCGTTAGGTTTGAGATATCAGTATTATTGGTCATATCTATATTACTTATATTCGTTGAATATTTTGTTGTGTTCGCGTGCCATATCTGAATGGCAAGGAAGAAAGAGAACAAGAAATAAACGAGAAAGCATTGTCCTTTTTTTTTTAATATGAGCGCTTAGAGATACGTTCAACGAAGTAATTCACTAGTTACTTTCGCTCATGGGTGCGTATGATTGTAATATAGTGTGTGTGTGTGTGTGTGTGTGTGTGTGTGTGTGTGTGTGTGTGTGTGTGTGTGTGTATCTATGTATGTCTATGTACATGCACGTTCTGCTGCGCACAGTGCATGCGGAAGGGCAAAACTGCTGCCGGCGGTGGGGCTTGAAGGAAATCAGTGCGTGATGGTAGTTGAGGGAGATCTGTTGTGGAAGCTGAAGAGTTCGTATGTGGTGATGACAGGCCGAAGGGGTGGAGGCGATGGGACGGGGAGGGGGGAGAGAAGGGGGAGGTAGGCGGTAGTGGAAGCGGAGGGAGGGAGAGGGGGGATGGGGCGGTAGTGGAAGCGGAGGGAAGGGAGAGGGGGGGCATGGGCGGTTGTGGAAGTGGAGGGAGGGAGAGGGGGGTGGGCGGTAGTGGAAGCGGAGGAAGGGGGAAGGGGAAGGGGTAGGTGGTAGTGGAAGCGGAGGGAGAGGCGGTAGTGGTGGCTGGGATTCTCCAATACCTCTTTAAAATGTCTGGTATTAACCCGCGTTGAGGTTGGTGCTGCCAGCTGCTGCTGCCGCTGCTACTCTCCCCTCCTCTCCTGCCGCCCAGCTCACACCCACGGCCCCTACTAGCCTTTTCACACCTTATTTCCCATAGGCCTATACCCGTGTTCCCTTGTCGTATCGATACTCATAAAACAACGATATTTATATCATCATCTACAAGAACTGCACCATCATGATACGCATAGGCCTATGTATCTATCACCCCCGTACGCGTTTTTTCTCTCTCGTCGCCGTAATGCACATAGGCTCACTCGCACCCTTTGTCGCTGTCCTCCCTTAGGCCTAAAGCTACGCGGTGTGCATAGGCTTCGCAGTCGGCCCTCGTGGATAGGCCTGCAACCCTTTGGCTGCATCGCTGCTTTGTAATAGCTACGTTATTTAGTTCCTGTATTTTCTATTCTTATCCATTTATATGGTTTAGAAATTATTATATACATTTTTTCAGTGTCTCATGTGAAGGTAATTCTAAACGTATATCGAACGTGTAGGATTATATCTTTTCTACTGACAATTCTTCCTATGTATATATATGTTTTTTACTTTTTTCTTTTTTTCTTTTTTTTAGGGGGTGGGGTGGGGGTGGGGGTGGAGGTACATCCTGTAGAACTTGGCCAGCAAAAGAATAACACCGTAACCCAAACAAATACCTAAAATAGTGAACGTAAACATGTTATCGGCAATCTTCTCTTTCTGTGACGTCATACTGGCCAGTGACGTCACAAATGGGCACGGGTTGTCACGCCCCTGAGCTTAAGCCGCTGTTACCACATGCCCAGTACACTTTAGAACTCTTGGTGCCCAGTTGTACCCTCGAGGGCTACCAAAATGTACATTTGGTCAAGTCGACAGATCTGTTTTGTTGAAAATAGAAGAAAAGAAGGTGGATAGTGTTGATGGTGTGTGTTTGTGTATTTGTGAATCGCCAGTGTTTAGTGTTTATAATTATATATATATTATGTATCATTATCGTTTTTTTTAATTTCTATTACTATTATATTTATATATTTATCTATTTATTTATTTATTCTTTATCATTATCGAAATCCATTTTAACATTTCAGTGTTATTTTTCATTGTTATTCGAATCGTTATATTTATTGTTTTGGAAAACTCCCTTTAACTTTTAGTTTTTTTATGAATAATCCAAACCATTATATTAACTTTTTTTTTACCGAGTATTGATTACCATTCTGGTTTAATGAGGTCACCCTTACTACCATGACCTTCACGAAGATAACTACCATTAACCGAAGGCAAATTAAGAGACCCTTAAATCGACTGAAGATCAAAGGGTAATCACAACCCAGATTTCACAACCCAGATTTCACAACCCAGATTTCACAAAAACGGTTCAAGGAGACACCCGTTGTAGGAGAGGTTGTGGATGGCGTGTTCGCGTGTGGATATTTGAGGTTGTATTTTGTGGATTTTCTGTTGATATCTCTTCCTGCATTCATTACATTCGCAGAATTCTCCATCTCTGTCTGTCTCTGTTTCTCCCTCTCTCTCTCTCTCTCTCTCTCTCTCTCTCTCTCTCTCTCTCTCTCTCTCTCTCTCTCTCTCTCTCTCCTCTCTCTCATCTCTCTCTCTCTCTCTCTCTCTCTCTCTCTCTCTCTCTCTCTCTCTCTCTCTCTCTCTCTCTCTCTCTCTCCCTCTTCTCTCTCTCTCTCTCTCTCTCTCTCCTCTCTCTCTCTCTCTATCTCTCTCTCTCTTCTCTCTCTCTCTCTCTCTCCTTCCTCCCTCTCCCTCTTCTATTCCATTCTCCCTCACCTCCTCCCTCCCCTCCTTCTCCCTCCCCGTCCCTCCTCCCCCACTCCCACCCCCCCCCCCCCACCAATCCCACTGAAGGTACGGGCGGCACTCGAGACCGGAATGAAACGGGAATGGGCGCGAGTTCCCGGATGTTCAGCCGATAATCCCGCCCACAGTCTCGCGAGCTGCTGTGCGTGACGGGGGGCGTGCAGGTAGAGTTAGCGGTGGCTTAGGCGGTGTTTAGTTTCTGTTTGAGCATGACGTGGGCGCGGGAGAAGGAGGAGATCGGGGTGGGCGTGCATGGGAAGAGGCGTCTCGCGGTTTCCTTTTTTTTTTTTTTTTTTTTTTTTTTTTTTGTATCTGTGGAACTTTTTCATTTCGTTTTTTTTTCGTAATTTTTTTCTTTCAGTTGCTCTTTGTTGCTCTCTCTTTTTTTTTTTTTTTGCCTTTATCTGTTTTCTTTATCTCTCTCTCTCTCTCTCTCTCTCTCTCTCTCTCTCTCTCTCTCTCTCTCTCTCTCTCTCTCTCTCTCTCTCTCTCTCTCTCTCTCTCTCTCTCTCTCTCAAGGAGGAGAGAAGATGAGGCTATATTTTTTGTATTGTTGATTATTGTTATTAGTATTACGATGAAGATTATTAATATTTCCTCGTGTATAAGATTTTTGATTTTATATTTTTAACAGAGACGTCGACAGGACAGCGATATTGCTTATATTAGTAAAAAAATAAAAATCTCAGGGATAATAATGATCGTAATATTCATCGTGGAAGTAATGAGAAGAATGGTGATAATAATCATCAAAATGGTAATGTTATAAGGGAAGTAATGATCATTTACGAAGATGGATTAAACAAATCTTATTTTTCTAGGGCGACAATTCAAAAGATAAGTATTGAGGCAGCGGTTGACATAAAATACAAAGAAGGAATGGAATGAAGAGTTAGAAGGAGAAGGAGGTGGATGATGAGGAGGAGGAAAAGAAAAAAGTTCTCACACTTCTGGCACCAGAACTTAGGCCTCTCACCTCATTACCTTCAAAGACTCCATCTCCGCCATCCCCGTCGCCTCATCCTTCCTCCATCTTGCCTCGACCTCTCTCCCCTCTTTCACCCCACCTCTTCTCTCCCCTCGCCTCCCCCCCACTCCCTACTTCCCTTCGTCTTCCTCTCCCCCTCCCCCCCTCATCCCTCCCCACTCCCACCCTCGCCTCCCTCCCTTCCCTCTCTCCCTCCCTTCCTCGTCCCCTCCCCCCTCTCCCCTCCCTCTCCCCTCGGCCCCGGCTGGAACACGTCGCGCGAGCTAATTAAGAAGGCGTCACGCCACACTCGCTGCTCACTTGCCCGATGATGGAGGGAGAGAGGGAGAGAGGGAGAGAGGGAGAGAGAGGGTGAAGGTATAAGAAAGAGAGAGAGGAAGGGAAGGAAGGAAGGTATAAAGGAGAGAGAGAGAGAGAGGGTGAAGGTATAAGAAAGAGAGAGGGGGAAGGAAGGAAGGTATAAGGGAGAGAAGAAGAGGAGGTGAATGTATAAGAAAGATAGAGAGGGAAGGAAGGAAGGTATAAGGGAGAGAGGGTGAAGGTATAAGAAAGAGAGAGATGAAGAGGATATAAGGGAGAGAGGAGAGAGAGAGAGAGAGGGGTGAAGGTATAAGAAAGAGAGAGATGAAGGAAGGAAGGTATAAGGGAGAGAGAGTGAAGGCATAGGAGAGAGAGAGAGAAAGGGAAGGAGGGAGGGAAGGAAAGAAGGAAGGTATAAGGGAGAGAGGGAGAAAGAGGAAGGGGTGGAGGGAGGGAGAGGGAGGGTGAAGGTATAAAAGAGAGAGAGGAAGGGAAGGAGAAAGGGAGAGGGATGTTGAAGGTATTATAAGAAAGAGAGAGAGGGAATTAGAAAGAGTGTGAATAAGTGAGAGTGGGAGGGGGGCAAGGAGAGAGAGAGAACATAAGAACGAGAGGGAGAGAGAGTGAGAGAGATAGAGAGAGTGAGGGAGATAGACAGAGAGAGAGAGAGGAAGAAAAAGATAGGGAGATTAAGAGAGGGATAGATCGATGCATAGGCGAAGGAGAAAGAGAGAGGGAGGTAAAGGAGGAAGGAGAGGAAGATGGATGAGTGGATGAATAGACAGATAAATGATCTCGTGCAGCCACAGATTCGGGAGGCTGCTCTTCTCCTCCCTTTCTTGTCTCTATTTCGGTGATTATGTGAGGATAGATGAGGCCCATGCGAAGAGAATGCTGGTAGATAGATGGATAGATAGATTGAGAGGGAGGAAAGGCCAGATAAGGGGTGGGAAAACGAGAGATAGAAATAAACAGGCAGATAGACTCAGACATAGATAGACAGATAGACAGATGGACAGACGGACACACAGACAGACAGACAGATG
>NW_020868813.1:380751-385751 GCF_003789085.1 Penaeus vannamei
TTCTCTCTCTCTCTCTCTCTCTCTCTCTCTCTCTCTCTCTCTCTCTCTCTCTCTCTCTCTCTCTCTCTCTCTCTCTCTCTCTCTCATTCATTCTCTCTCTCGTCTCCGCCATAGTTCTTATTCTTATTATTTATTTATATTTTTCTAAATGTATTTCGAAATTAACTTAAATTACCCCCATCCTTCTTCCGGAAAGCCAAATTATTAGGCTCTTATCTCCATGCAATTTTATTCCTGCGCGCAATTAATCGCTTCCTTCCGCCCAGCAACATGACACCTCGGGCTGACCTTGTTTTCCAAAGCGTCCCTCCTGACCCTTTGCCCACGTCAGCCGAAATGATGTATGACCTGAGATGAATTATGAAAAATTATTGGTGTAAGTCAAGCGCCGCTCGCCTGGTCTTCGTTTTCTTTCAAGTCCCTGTTTTCTAATTCTTTTGCAGTACGGAGGGGTGACTGTTGTATATTGGGTTTCGTTTTGTTGAGTGAGATGTTGACTCGATCGGGTGTTTTTGTTGTATTCAGAGTGTTATTTTGTGTCGTATTCGGTATTACGGTTTCTTTGTGTGTTATCTTTTTTATCAATTCCCTTATTCCGTTTCCCGACATTACGTTTTCTTCGTGTTATTATCTCCTTTATCTATTCTCTTATTCCGTTTCTCGACATTACGTTTTCTTCGTGTGTGTTATTATCTCATCTGTCTATTCCCTTATTCCGTTCCCCGACATTAAGTTTTCTTCGTGCTATTATCTCTTTTATCTATTCCCTTTCTGTCTATTTTTCCTCGTGCCATTTTCCCCAATTCCTCCGCCTGCTTATCTCCCCCCCCTCCTTCGCCCCCTCTTTCCCGTGACCCATTTCTCTCGTTCGTCGTTTTATCTCCTTTACCGTGTCTTTACACAATTTCTCTTGTCTTTCCGTCTCTTCTCCTTTCGCTTCCTCTCTCCTCCTGTTGCTTTCCACGTGATGTCATTTGACTTCCTTCTCTCCTCACGCCCGCCTTCCTCCGCCGCCTCCTGCTCTCATGTCGAGGGTTTGTGCACCGCTCTTCCTCCTTTTCTTCCTTTCTTCTTCGTCTTCCTATTTTTTTTTTCGTTTCTTTTTTTTGGGGGGGTCTGCTTCGTTTGCTTATTCTTTTATTTTTATTTTTTTTTCTTATTTCATATTCTTCCTGTTTTGTGTTTTCCTTTTCTTTGCGTTCTTTTTGCCGTCTTCCTCTTCTTCTTTCCTTCATCTTCTTTGATAATTCTGTTCCTCTTCCTCCTCCTTTTCCTTCTCCTCCTCCTCCTCCTCCTCCTCCTCCTCCTCCTCCTCCTCCCTCCTCCTCCTCCTCCTCCTCCTCCTCCTCCTCCTCTCCTCCTCCTCCTCCTCCTCCTCCTCCTCCTCCTCCTCCTCTCTCTCCCCCATCCCTCTTCCTTCCCCTTCCTATCTCTCCTCTCATTCTCCCTTCCTTTTATCCATCCCCGTCCCTCACTCCCTCTTCTGCGCTTCCCCTTTTTCCTCCTTCCCTCCTTCAGCTCTTCCACCCCCTCCCCCCTCCCTCCCTCCCCTCCCCCCTCCTCCTTCCTCCCTCCTCTTGCCTATTCCTCTACCCCCTCCCCCTACCCCACGTGCCTATACCCCCCCCCCAACCCCTCAGCGCTCGACCGGTGCCCAGCGCTGTCCACTCAAGACCGCCAAACAATTTAATTCCATTGTGGGGAGTTCATTACTCTAGCCTCAGAAATGCTGCCGAGAGTGTCACTCTCTCTCTCTCTCTCTCTCTCTCTCTCTCTCTCTCTCTCTCTCTCTCTCTCTCTCTCTCTCTCTCTCTCTCTCTCTCTCTCTCTCTCTCTCTTTCTTTCTCTCTGTCAGTCTGTCTTTCTCTCTCTGTCTTTCTCTCTCTGTCTTTCTCTCTCTCTCTCTCTCTCTCTCTCTCTCTCTCTCTCTCTCTCTCTCTCTCTCTCTCTCTCTCTCTCTCTCTCTCTCTCTCTCTCTCTCTCTCTCTCTCTCTTCTCTCTTTCTCTTCTTCTCTTTCTCTCTCTTTTCTCTTTCTCTTTCTCTTCTCTTTCTCTTCTCTCTCTCTCTCTCTCTTCTCTCTCTCTCTCTCTCTCTCTCTCTCTCTCTCTCTCTCTCTCTCTCTCTCTCTCTCTCTCTCTCTCTCTGTCTCTCTCTCGCTCGCTTTTCCTTTCTCTCTCCGTGTCTCTGGCTGTACCTGTCTTTCTTTATTTATTCTTTCTCGCATTTTTTTTTCTCTCTCTGCAGGTCTTTCTGTCTATCTGTCTCATTTTATCGCTGTCTCTTGCCGTCTCTCTCTATCTGGCTATCTATCTATCTGTCTGTCTTGTTATTATTATCATTACTATTATTATTCTATCATCATCCTTATTATTATTATTATTGTCATTATTGCACCTTATCATTATTATTGTTATTATTTTGTTAATATTATTATCATTACCTCCATTATTTTTGTCATTCTTTTTTTGTCATTATTATCAGTATTATTTTTTATTGTTATTATTATTTTTGTTTTCAATTTTATTATTATTATTATCATCCTCATTATTATTATTATTATTATTATTATTATTATTTTATTATTATTATGTTGTGTTTGTTGTTGTTGTTATTATTATTGACATTATTATTATCATTGTTTTTGTTATTCTTGTTATTTTTTATCATTTTTTTATTAATGTTTAGTTTTATCATTATTGCTGTTGTTGTTGTCATTGTTGTTCGTATTATTCTTATCATAATTATTATTACCATCATTATTATTATTATTATTATTATTATTATTATTATTATTATTATTATTATTATTATTATTATTATTATTATTATTATTATTACAACTACTACTATGATGATTATCATTATCATTGTTAGCGTTATTGTTATTGTCAGTAGTAGTAGTATCATTATTATTATAATTTTTATTATTATTATTATTGTGTTATTATTATTGTTGTTGTTTTTATTGCTGTTATTATTATTATTATCATTATCATTATCATTGCCATTATTATTATTATTATTATTATTATTATTATTATTATTATTATTATTATTATTATTATTATTATTATGAAATGATGATGTTTATCATGACTTATTTTTCATTGCTATTTTTTCTATAAGGATGATGAATACTATATCATTATCATTATCGTTATTATTACAATGACTATTATTATTAATATTATTATTATCATTATTATTTTCATTATCATTATTATTATTTTTTATTATCATATCTACCCTTACTATTATTTTTATTGTTATGATTATTATCATTATTACTATTATCATTGCTATCATTATGATCATTGTTCTTATCGTTATTGTTGTTATTATAATTATAATTGTCATTGTCATTATTCCCATCGTTATTATTATTGTTGTTATCGTCATCGCTATCATTATTATCATTATGATTACCAATGTATAACCACCATTGTTATTACTGCTGTTATTATTGTTGCTAGTATTTTGTTACTATTATCATCATCAATGTTATTATTTACATAATTATTGATATTATGATTATCATTATTGTTATTGCTTTTATAATTATTGTTATGTTCTTTACCTTTATTAACATTATTATTTTCATCAGTAGCAGCTGTAGTATCGTTGTTAATGTCATTATCTTTTTATCCTTTTTATTGTTATTATTATCTTTTATTATCATCATGATAATTATTTTTTTTAATTATCATTAGTAGTAATAGTGATACTGATATTATTATTATTATTATTATTATCATTTTAGTTTTTGATGCTACTATTATTGTTATTATTATTATTATTATTGTGATCTTTATTATCGTGATTGTTATAATAATAAAGATATTTCTTCATCATCGTCATCATAATTATGAATGTTATTATATGTGTTGTTTTTCTTATTGCTGTAATTACCATTAGTATTATTGTAACATTTATATATATTATTTTTATCACGGTTATTGTAATATTTTTATTATTAATATCATTATTATCATTATTATTCTTATCATTATTATTAATATTATCGTTATTATTATTGATACTATTTTTCTTTTATATTACTGTTATTGTTGCTGTTAATTTTATTTTCTATTTTTATCGTAGCTATTCTTGTTATCACTATGATTTTATTATTATCATTACTACAATTATTATTATTATCATTATTTTTAGTATTATAATTATTGTCCTTATTAACATTATTATTATTATTATCAATATTCATTATTTTTTCATTGTTCATATTGTTGTTATCATTATTTTCATTATTGTTATCATTATCTTTGTTTTACTATATATCATTATTATTGATATTATTTATCATTGTTACCATTATTACTTCCAGTTATTATCATTCTTATTTTATACTATGTTATTATTTTTGTTATCATCATTATCATTATTGTTATTATTATCATTATTATTATTTGTTATTGTTATAATTCTTGATATTATTGTCATTATTGTTATCGGTATTTTTATTATTATTATTACTGTTATTATCATTATGATGATGATGATGATGTTTATTATTGTTGTTATTATCATTATATTTTTTTCTATTATTATTGATGACGTTGCCGTTATTACTATTATTTTTATTGTTGTGGTTATACTGATGATTATTTTTACTATCATTATATCTGTCATTGATTTTATTCATATCATTATAATTATTATTGTTATCATTATTATTATTACAGTTGTTATTATAATTAGTATTAGCAGTTGTGGTTTACTAGTATTGTACTAGGATATTTACTTATTATTACTATTATGTTATCATTGATATTATTGATTGATTAATATTATATTGTTGATATTATTATCGTTATTGTTATTATTATTTTTCGTGTTATCGTCATCATCATTATCATTATTATTATTACTATTATTATTGTTATTATTATTATTGTTGTTATTGTTGTTATCACCGTCATTGTTGTTATTGTTATATTATTTTTATTTTTATTATAATTGTTATCATCAAGTTTATTTTCAT
>NW_020868813.1:400751-403251 GCF_003789085.1 Penaeus vannamei
GATCATTATTTTTATTATTTTTGTTATCTTTTTATGTGTTTAGTAAAGTTATGGTCACTATTTTGGGAGCAGGATTTTATTATTAAGATTATTATTATTATTTTGTTGCTATTAATATCATTGTTTTTGTTATCACAATTGACAACATGACAGTTGTCTTTTGTATCCTTATTGTTTTATTATTGTTATTTGTCGTTTTATTTTTGCTTATTTACCTAAGATAACTTAGATGAGTGTCAAGTTATATTTTAATAATTTCATATTTAACAATATTGATGTTTATTTCATTGTTAGTATGATGTTACTATCTTCCCTTTATTTTGTTATGCTTTCCTTGTTATTTTTAAAGGGGTGTTATATTTGTTCATTATTATTGTTATTTTTTATCATCATTTTCATAACCATTGATAATATTTCTTTTTCTTATTTGTATTATCATTATTGCTGTTGTTGTTGCTATTATCATATCATCATCGTCATTGTCATTATCATTATTATCACTGTCATTCTTATGATTGTCATTATTATTACTATTATTATTATTACTATTATTATTGTTATTGTTATCATTATTATTATTACCACTATAATTGTTAATATTATTATTGTTATTGTTGTTGTTATTATTATTATTATTATTATTATTACTTTTATTGTTCTTGTCGTTATTATTATTTATGACATTCATTGCTTTTGCGACTCTGTTTTCATTATTATAATCATCGCTAATATTTTTATCATACTTTTTCCATATATCATCTTTATGCTATGTGTGTGTGTGTGTGTGTGTGTGTGTGTGTGTGTGTGTGTGTGTGTGTGTGTGTGTGTTGTGTGTGTGTGTGTGTGTGTGTGTGTGCGCGTGTGTGTTTATGTTTATTTATTTTTATGTATGTCTATGTGTATATGTACGTATATATTGTTATTGGTATTAACACACTTTTGTTTAAATATTATTCACTTTTATATAATTCAGTTGATTGCTACCATGCATTTGAAGTTATTGCTATCATTAACTTGCGCTTAATAGTTGCCTTTGAGATAAATGTGAAAATAATGATCTGCAGATATTTTATGATTTTTACATATTATAATGAGTTCTGTTATCAGTGTTAATGGTAACAGTGATAGTATTGATAATAATGATAATTAGAAATAGTAATGATGCTAATATGATAATAATAATGATTCTAATGATAATGATAATGGTATTTAGTTAATTAATTATTATTATTATAATAATGATTACAACAGTAATGATGATGATAATGCTTCTAATGATAATGATAATTACTTTATTAATTATTGTTGTTATAATGATGATTATAACAGTAATGATAATGAAAATGATAATAAAGCAGTAATAATGTTTGTAAAAACAACAGTGAATGTAAAACGCTCCTTTAAAAACTATGAGCTTTTGGGTAAAATTTACGTTGCTTTGGTAAAAAAAAAACATGTGCGCGACGAGATTTATGTCCGCGAGTGCTGTTTGTGTGTGTGTGTGTATGTGTGCGTGCATGTGTGTGTGTGTGCGTGTGCGTGTGCGTGTGCGTGTGCGTGTGCGTGTGTGTGTGTGTGTGTGTGTGTGTGTGTGTGTGTGTGTGTGTGTGTGTGTGTGTGTGTGTGTGTGTATGTATGTTTCATACGACATTTTTATGAACGGCGAAGACAAACAGGCAAGCAAGCAGGCAAGCAGACAGCAGCGGAGATGGCCAGTGGACGATCGGCCTGGCGGAGGTGAACCGAGTGCCACCTGTTAGACCCAGTCCAGCTGCCCTCCCGTGTATGGTCAGCCCCTCCCCCTACCCTTCCCCCCACCCCCACCCCTCCCTCCCCCCTCGCACCACCTGTTGTCCACGCTGGCTGGTCAAGGGCATGGGAGTTTTTTTTATTTTTTCATTTTTATTTTTTTGAAAAATTATTTTTGGCTTTTGATTTTTGGTTCTCTCATATTAGGTCTTGTTTATCGTTTGTTTTGGTTTGATGTGGAGAGCATTGGTTCGGTTTTCTTTTTTTATTGATTTCGTAGTTTTGTGGGTGGTAGGAATTTCTTCATATTTTTTATTATTTTTTTTTATCGATGTGGATGGCATGTAACTACACGTGTCATTGTTTTATATTCAATGATGTGTTTCCTCATATAGAAATGTACCGTCCCTTTTGTATTTTCTTCTCTCTCTCTCTCTCTCTCTCTCTCTCTCTCTCTCTCTCTCTCTCTCTCTCTCTCTCTCTCTCTCTCTCTCTCTCTCTCTCTCTCTAACTACGAGTGCGCACCGACGTCAAAGGAAATACATTTATAATTACGTTCTGAATTTTTTTTCCCTCTAATGATGCTTCTTCTCTCCACAGGTAAGATGCCGGCTGCCTCCCCCCCCCTCCTTCATCATCCCCCCCCCCAGCCACCACCTTGTTGGGTAAGGTCTCCGAAGTTCCAATGCCGTTGTCTATAATGAGGTATACAGCATCCTTCTCCTTCTCCTTCTTTCTTTGTCTTTTTTTT
>NW_020868813.1:413251-418251 GCF_003789085.1 Penaeus vannamei
AGAAAGTGAGAGGGAATTTAAGGGATTCAAAGACGGATAGAGATACACAGCAATGAGAAGAAGAGAAGGGAAAGAGACAAGGAACTATGCACCCCCCCCTCTCTTCTCTCTCCTTCCTCTCTCTCTCTCTCTCTCTCTCTCTCTCTCTCTCTCTCTCTCTCTCTCTCTCCTCTCTCTCTCTCTCTCTCTCCTCTCTCTCTCTCTCTCTCTCTCTCTCTCTCTCTCTCCTCCCTCCTCCCTCCTTCCCTCCCTCCTCCTTCCTCCCTCCTCCCTCCCTCCTCCTCCTCCTCCCTCCTCTTTTCCTCCCTCCTTTCCTCCCTCTCTCCCTCCTCCTTCTCCCCCTCCTCCCCTCCCTCCTTCCCTCCCTCCCTATCTCTCTCTCTCTCTCCCTCTTTTTTTTTTACATTTTAATATGAGTCCCTGGAGACGGGGATTTCTACATCAGTAGTCGGAGGCACTCGTGTAGTTCTTGATAAGAGCCCACGAAGAAGGGAAATATAATGATATTCCTCGAGAAAATGATATGTAATCATTTTTTCGTGTCGACCAGAGGGAATGTGTATTTCTTTCCAGGATGATTCCACTCGTCTCGGGACCTCTGCGATTGTCTTACATTTCTTCGTTGTGTGGGGGGGATTTTTTTTTTTTCTTTTTTTCTTTTTTGACTTTTTTTTTTTTTTGAGGAGGGGGAGGAGGAGGGGAGGGAGGGAAGGGAGGGTTGAGGGGGGTAGGGAGGGAGGGGGGGGAGGTTGAGTTGGGTGTTTCAGATTTTTGTTCGAATCGAATTTCGTTTTGGGTGTGTGTTGTGGGGGTTGGGGGTGGGGGGTCGGGGGAGTTTTGTGTGTGTGTGTGTGTGTGTGTGTTTTTGAGTGTGTATGTATCTATGAATGTATGTTTATGTTTTTTTATATATATGTATATATGTACACACGCACTAATGTGTATGTTTATATATATCTGTGCGCGCGTGCGTGTGTGTGCATGTATGTGCGTGAGTGTGGGGTGTTTGTATTTGTGTTTGTGTTTTGTGTTTTGATAAAAAAGATCAGATACGCAGAGGGAAAGATCCTCAAATGAAGAGAACGCAGCTCTTTGTCTGTCCTTCCTTCCACTGGTTTGTTTATCTCTCGCGTCCCCATTCGGATGACATTTTTTAGAGCATGAATACCACAGAGAGATGGGTATCAGACACCCTTCCGTGGAGTCTGCATCTACAAACATACCGGTACTCATACGGGTGGAGGTGGGGGGGAGGGTGGTGTCCTTATGCAAATAGCTCAGTCATTTGTTTGTGTAAATACGTGTATTGTTTATTTTCACGTGGCGTACGTATTTTTTTTTTCATGATATACTTGTCTCGGTTTCATCATTACCACACCGCCCCCCCTCTCGCTTTTCCTCCTTCTTTAGTCTGTGTCCTCCTCTTCATCCTCCTCCTCCTGCTGCTCCTCCCCTTTCTTCTCCTCCTCCTTACTCCCTGCCTCATCCCCTCTCCTCCTCCCTCCTCCTCCTCTCCTCCTCCTCCTCCTCCTCCTCTCTCTTCCTCCTCCTCCTCCTCCTCCTCCTCCTCCTCCTCCTCTCCTCCTCTCCTCCTCCTCCTCCTCCTCCCCTCTCCCTGCCTCCTCCCTCCCTCCCTCTCTCCCTATCTCCCCCTCCCCCTTCCTCTCTTCCTCCCTCCCCCTCCCCCCGTACAATCTCCCTGCCTGGCTATTGGTCGACGATTGATCTGTTTAACGTCTTCTCACCCCCTTTCCCCCTCACCCCCCCTCTCCCCCCACCCCCCTCTCGGAGAAGGGGGTGGGGGGTACCTGCGTGTTCCCGCCCCCCGATTTCTCAAGCCTCCGTCCCTTTCGCTCCCAAGTGCGCTTAGCTTAAAGTATGATGTGTGTGTGTGTGTCTGTTTGTGTGTTTGTATTTAAATACATAGATGCGTGTGTGGATGTGTGTGTGTAAATAGATAAATGGATTGATAAATGTGTATGTATGTATATAAATGTGTACCTATCTATCTATCTATCTATTTATATACATGTATATATATGTATGTATGTATACACATATATATGTGCATGTGTATATATATATATATATATATATATATATATATATATATATATATATATATATATATATATATATATATATATATATATATATATATATATATATATATATATATATATATATATATATATATATATATATATATGTTTGTATATATTTGTATTTGTTCATTCATGAGTAGGTGTCCATCTGTTTTCTGTTGTTTATTCATGTTTTTAGCGCCTTGCATCTCGAATTACAGCGCTTTCCTTCCAACGTCTTGCGATATTCATCATCCTTCTTTCCATCATTATTACACCCTGCTCTCCCCTCTCCCTTCCTCCCCCCCTCTCCCCTTCCTCGCTCCCTCTCTCCCCCCCCCTCTTCCTTTGTCCTCCACTTTACCTCTCCCTCCCTTCTCATTTCCCTAACATTTATTTTTCACCGATATCTTTCTCGGCTCCTCTCCTCTCCCCTTTTCTTTCTTTCTTTCTTTCTCTCTTTCTTTCTTCCTTCTCCCCTTTCTCTTCTCTCATTTTATATTTTCTCTCGTTTCCTTTTAAGAAGTTTTTGTAAGTGTCATGTTCGCTAACTACTTGTTTTTCTTTTTCTTTCATTCTCTCTGTTGTTGTTTTTCTTTCTTTTTGTTTTTTCTTTATTTATTTCTTTATATTTTTACTTATTAAGGTATATGGAAATCCCTACTTCTTGCCTCTCTCTCTCTCTCTCTATCTATCTATCTATCTATCTGTTTCTCTCTCTCTCTCTCTCTCTCTCTCTCTTCTCTCTTCTCTCTCTCTCTCTCTCTCTCTCTCTCTCTCTCTCTCTCTCTCTCTCTCTCTCTCTCTCTCTCTCTCTCTTTCTCTCTCTCTCTCTCTCTCTCTCTTTCTCCTCTCTCTCTCTCTCTCTCTTCTCTTCTCTCTCTTGTCTCTCTCTCTCTCCTCTCTCTCTCTCTCTCTCTCTCTCTCTCTCTCTCCTCTCTCTCTCTCTCTTCTCCTCTCCTCTCTCTCTCTCATCTCTTCTCCTCTCTCTCTCTCTCTTCTCTCTCTCTCTGCGTCTCTCTCCTCCTCCTCCTCTCTTTCTTCCTCTCCTCTCGACTCTCTCTCTTCTCTCTTCTCTCCTCTCTTCTCTCCTCTTCTCTCTCTCTCTCTGTCTCTCTCTCTTCTCTCAACTGCTTCCCACCTCCTTGCTTCCTCCCTCTCTTTTAAACTTTATCCCCCTCCCCTTTTCCCCCCTAATCCTTTGCCTTGTTGTCCTATCTCCTTTTCTGTTTTCGTTCTGTCCTTTTCCATGTATGCTCGGCTTCCCTTAACTGTCTCGCGATGGCAGAGCTTCTCCGTCTTAAGTCCCGGGATCTTTCGTCGTCCATTACACCTCTCTTCTTCTTCTTCTTTCTTCTTTCTTTATTTTTCTTATTATTATTTTTCTTATTATTATTTTTCTACTTCTCCCTATTCTTCCTCCTTCCCGTCCTCTTCTTGTTCCTATTCCTCCATCGTTTTCTTCTTCTTCTTCTTCCTTTTCCTCGTTCGTTTTCTTCTTCCTCTTCTTCCTTTTCCTCCTACTCTTCCTGTTCCTGTTCCTTCTCGTTTTCTTCTTCTTCCTCCTCCTCCTCTTCTTTCCCCTGTTCTTTCTTCCTCCTCTTTTCATTCCCCAAGTCCCTGTCATTTCCCTTCTTCCTCCAATTCTCTCATTTCTTCTGACATACTCTACACTTGTGCCTGCTTCTTCCTCCTCCTCCTCCTCCTCCTCCTCCTCCTCCTCCTCCTCCTCCTCCTCCTCCTCCTCCTCATCCCTCATCCTCATCCTCTTCCTCCTCTTCCTCTTCTTCCTCCTCTACCTCCATCCATCGTTTCTCCCCTATTCCCCTTTTCCCTTTCCCTATTTCCCTTCTCCTTCCACCTCCCACATTTCCACAATCCTCTCCCCTCTCCTTTTCCCCTACCCCCTCCCTCCTACCTTCTCTTCCAAAACCCCCCTCCCACCTTCAACCTTCTTCCACCCTAACCTTCCACCCCCTCCCTCCACCCATCCCCTCCACCCGTCATCACCCATCCCCTTCTATCTATCCCTAACCCCCACCTTCCACCTATTCCCCTTCTGCCTCCACCTCTTCCACCCCCACACACCCCTCTTCTACCTCCCACGTCTTCCACCCCCCTAACCCCATCTTTCACCCTATCCCCCTCTTCCACCTCCCCCTTCCACCCCCCCCACATCCCCTCTTCCAGCCCCTAACCCCACCCCCTCTCTTCCACCCCCTAACCCCCTCCTCTCCCCATCCTCCCTCTTCCACCCCCTAACCCCCTCTTTCTACCTAACCCCCATCCTCCCCTCTTCCACCCCCCCCCCCCTCTAAATCCCCCTAACACCCTCCTCCCCTCTTCCACCTACCCCCTACCACCCCTAACCTCCCTCTCCCACCCCACCCCCCTCATCCACCCCTCCACCCCCACCACCCCCCTCATCCACCCTAACCCACCCCCCCTCTTCCCCTCCCCCTTCATCCACCCCTAACCCCCCTCTTCCACCCCCGCCTTCCATCCACCCTCCACCCGTCAACTCCAAGCTCTCTCTCTCCCTCGACCGCCTCTATTTTCATTTCATTATTATTCCCACTAACTTTGTTGGCTGAGTCGCCGTGCTACTTGACAGCCGAAGCATTTCGCAACGATCAAAGAAAATAAAGCCGTCTTCTCTCTTGTCAAAAAAACGAAAGGAAAAAAAAAGGTTATTGCGTTTTATTGACAGTTGTTTACGCGCAACTCGGGTTTCTTTTTTATTTTCATTTTTATTTTTATTTTTTTCTATTTTGTGTGGGAGTATGTATGTATGTGTTACTATTTTTTTTTTTATTGTTATTGTTATTATTATTATCATTGTTATTTTTATTCCTTTGTCGCGTCTGTCGTTTTCTTTGCATCATGTTTTCTTTCTCTTTTGCTTCGTCGTTTTCT
>NW_020868813.1:435751-443251 GCF_003789085.1 Penaeus vannamei
GGAAAGAAAGGGGGAGGGGAGGGGGACGTTCTTTTAGGAGGAGAAGGGGAATAGGGAAACTCTGATAAGCGGAAAAGAGGGATATGGAAGATCTGATGTAGGAGGAACTGGGGAAAAGGGGACACACACACCACACTCACACTCACACACACACACACACACACACACACGCACACACACACACACACACACACACACACACACACCACACACACACACACACACACACACACACACACACACACACACACCACACACACACACACACACACACACAACACACACACACACACACACACACACACACACACACACACACATACATCCTCCCAAACCAATACATCGCATACACAGACAGCCACTGTACACACCTACACACACACCAACATACACAGGAGCACATAATATCCCCGACATTACGGTCGCTGCTCCTAAGATTGCCTCTCCTCGGAGCCCCGTCTTCGAGCTAAATCGCATACACCACTATCGTACTTGCCTACTTCGTTGTAGTTTGAACAGTAATTTCGTAAGAGCGAACGAGGCTTAATCTTTTGTCTCGAATCTTCGGGTCATTTATGAAATTTTCTCGTAACTGTTAGTTGTTTTTTTTTCGTATTTTTTTTTTCTTTGTTAAAGAAGGGAAAATATGATTCGTTCATGTTTTTTCTTTTTTTCTTATTGGCAAACTATGAAGTTCGGAGAAAATTGTTTCGTGTTTTTTTTTCTTTTTCTCTTAATCTTTTGTTTCCCTTTGTGGCTAAATTTGTTTTTCTTTTTCTTTTTCTTTTTTTTTTTAGATCTGATATGTTATTTATGTACTATTACTATGATAACTGTAATGATCATGATGTTGATGATAATATTAGTGATAGTGTTGATAATGACGAGGATGAGGATGATAAGGAAAAACATGATAATGACAACAAACTGATAGCGAAAATGATTATCATTATAATGATAATACAATAATAAAAAGAGTAATCAAAATAATACCAATGATTAAAATGGTTACAATGATACTAATAAACAACCACAGCGATAATTCTAACACAACCACAGCGATAAAGAATAAATAGATAGATAGATGAATAGACAGATACAACGCCGTTAAATCAAGCCAAGCCAAGCCTTCTGAAATTCGACTCCGTATATATGTGATGGAGGATGAGAAGGACTCCGGGGCGTGAGAAACTGATGCTGCCTCGATGTCTGTCTGTTTGTCTTTCTCTTGCTCTCCTTCGTTCTTTCTTCTCTTTCGTGTTATTTCGTTCTTTTTTCATCGGGTCTTTTTGGATTGTGTTCTCTCATTTCTTTCTTTTTTCTGGTTTTCTTTTTTTCCTTCTTTATTTTTTCTCTTTGTATTTTTTTTCTCTCTCTTTCTCTTTGTATTTCTCCTCTCTATCTCTTCTCTTCTCTCTTCTCTCTCTTCTCTCTTCTCTCTCTCTCTCTCCTCTCTTTTTCTCTCTCTCTCTCTCTCTCTCTCTCTCTCTCTCTCTCTCTCTCTCTCTCTCTCTCTCTCTCTCTCTCTCTCTCTCTCTCTCTCTCTCTCTCTCTCTCTTTCTTTCTTTCTTTCTTTCTTTCTTTCTTCCTCATTGTCTTTTCCTTTTCTCTCTCTTTCTCCCTTATTCTCTCTCTTTCGCTTATTCTCTCTTTCTCTCTCCTCTGCTTCGCATTTCACTAACTCTTTTATCACGCGTTCTTTATTTCCTTCACTTCTCCCTATTAGATTTATCTTTGCTTCCGTCTCCGTTCTCTCTTTTCTCTTTCCCCTCTTTATTATTTTTTCTGTTTTCTCTTTTCTTTCTTTCTTTTTCTATGCTATTCCCCTTCTCTTTTTTTCTTTCCCTCTTTGTCTCCTCTTCCCTCTTCGTTCTTGTTTACTTTCTCCACTTCTCTCCTCTTCCTCTTTATCTTTCTTCCGCCGTTCATCTTTCCTCTCGTTTCCTCCTATTCTTCCTTCAATTTATATTCTTCTTTTCCCCTCCTCCTCAGTATCATCTCTCATCCCTCTTTCCTCATCATTCGCCTCCTCTTCCCTCCTTCATTCCCCTTCCCTCTTCCTCCATTTTTATTCCTCATTCCTCATTCTACTCCCATCCCCACCAATTTCTCTTTCATTTATCCATCCCTCTTCCTTTCTTTCTCTCTTCTTATGCTGTATTTCCTCCACTCTCCTTAGTTCCTTCTCGCTTTTTCCTTTTCATTTTTATCTCTTCCTCTTCTTTTCCTTCAATTCTGACTCCTTCCTCATTCTTTATGCATCCTCCTTCTCCCTTCATTCCTCATTCTCCTCTTTTCTTCCCGTTTTTCTCTTTTCTCGGCCTTTATCCCCTCCCCCCTCTTCCAACTTCCTTTCATTACCCCCTCCTTCCCCGCTTCGCCCCTTCACTCCGCCTTTCCATCCCTTTCCATCCTTCGCCTTCCCTCTTCTCCTCACCCTCCTCCTCTCCCTCCCTCTCCCCTCCCTCTCCTACCGTCTCCCCCCACCTCCTCCTATCCCTCCTCTCCCCTCTATCCCCCCCCCTTCCTCTCCCCTCACGCTCACTCCCTCTCCTCCTCCCTCCTCACCCTCACTCCTCTCTCCACTCCCCTCACCCTCCTTCTCCCCCATCACCTCACCCTCACCCTCCTAATCCTCCCTCCCTCCCCCCTCACCCTCTCCCCACTCCTCTCACCTCACTCCTCTCCTCACTCCTCCTCACCCTCCCTCTTCCCCCCTCATCCTCCATCCTCCCCCCTCCTACACACCCCTCCCCCCTTTATCCTGACTAAGAATTTCCGCACAAGTCAGTTTCAGCTATCATGTTATTTTTCTTCGCACTCGAACGCATGGAAGACTTCCCCGAGACATTAGTGAGGCAGAGAGATGAGGTTTTGGGGGATGGGGAGGAAGGGGTGGAGGTGGTGGAGGGGGTGGGAGAGGGGAAGGGTGGAGGTGGGTGGAGAGAGGGAAGGGTGGAGGGGGTGGAGGGGGTGGGTGGAGGGGGTGGGAGAGGGAAGGGGTGGAAGTGGGTGGAGAGGGGAAGGGGTGGAGGAGGGGGTGGGGAGGGAAGGGGTGGAGGTGGGAGATGGGAATGGGAAGAGGGGT
Source organism: Penaeus vannamei (assembly GCF_003789085.1). Taxonomy (NCBI): domain Eukaryota; kingdom Metazoa; phylum Arthropoda; class Malacostraca; order Decapoda; family Penaeidae; genus Penaeus; species Penaeus vannamei. The sequence continues at coordinate 438,840 of NW_020868813.1, forward strand.
AGGAGGGTTAAAAGGGGACTCTATGGGGATGGGTTAGGGGGTTGGGGAGATGAGGAGGAAAAGGTTTAAGGGGGTGGGGAAAGGAGAGGGTTTAAGGAGGTGGAGCAAGGGGAGGGAAGAGTTTAGGAGGGGGGATGGAAGGGGAGGGGGTAAGAGGTGGGAGATGGGGGTAGGGGTAGGAGAGCGGAGAGCGGGGGCAGGGGGGGGGGGCGGAGGAGTAGGGGGAGCTAGGGGTTCTGGGCGTAGGATTAGGGAAGGGGTAGGGTTAAGGAGGGGGCTGTCAGGAGCATCGTGTGGGTGGGGTAAGGGGAGGGGGTATTTAAAGCGATGCAAAAAGGTAAAGGATAGAGGATAGGTGCGGATAGGATGTAGGAAGGGAGAAGGTAAGAGTTTGTGGAATGTAAAGAGGCGGTGGGGTGTGGTGGTGGTGGGGGGGGGGGAGGGCAAGGTATGGAAATGTAAGGAGAAAGGGAGAAAGTAGAGTGAATGTTGGGGAATGAGGAAGGGAAATGTGGTGTGAATGTTGGGGAAAGGAGACAGGGAGAAGTGGAGCAAATGTTTGGGGAATGAGGAAGGAATGGGGCGTAGGAAGATTAGGAAGGGGTGGGATGTGGGGATTAGTGTAAGAGGAAGAGATGGATTAGAGAATAAAGGAGGTGGGGGAAGTTGGGGGGGGTGAATGAGGGAGAGAGGAGGTTATTAGAAGTTTTGTTATTCACACATAACAACATTTCCCCTTTACGAGTGGGGGGTTGGGGGTTGGGGAGGAAGTGGAGAGGGGTGAGAGGGAGGGGGAAGAACAAATTTATGGGGGAGGGGATTTTAAGGGGAGGGAGGGGGGCGGTGGTTAATTCTTGTACCACGAAGTCGCACCCAGAAAAAATCGGTGATTTTTATTATTATTATTATTTTCTTTTTTTTTTATTATATTGTCATTGCCATCATTGCATCATCATTATTTTATTTTTCTCTCTCTCTCTCTCTCTCTCTCTCTCTCTCTCCTCTCTCTCCTCTCTCTCTCTCTCTCTCTCTCTCTCTCTTCTCTCTCTCTCTCCCTCTTCTCCCTTCAAGTCCCCACTTCTCTCTTTCCCTCTTCCTGTCTCATTTCTCTCCCTCTCCTTTCTTTCCCTATCCCTCTCCATCTCCTTCCTCTCCCCTCCTCTCCCTGCCCCTTCCCCTCCCTCCCCTCTGTTTTCCCTCTCCCTCCCCTTCTCCCTCTTATCTCTCCTCCTCTCTTTTTCCCTACTCCTTCCTCCCTCTCCCTTTTCCTTACTTTTCCCTCTCCCTCTCCGCCCCCCCCCCCTCTTCTATCTCTCTCTTCTCTCTCTCTCTCTCTTCTCTCTCTCTCTCTCTCTCTCTCTCTCTCCCTCTCTCTCCTCTTCTCCTCCGTCCTCCTCCTCTCCTCCTCCTCCTCCTCCTCCTCTTCCTCCTCTTCCTCCTCTTTCCTCTCTTCCTCCCCTCCTCCTCCTCCCCCCCTCTCCTCCCCTCCTCCTCCTCCCCCTCCCCCCTCCCCTCTCCTCTCCCTCCCCCTCCCCCTCTTTATACAAATGTGATATACACCGCCATTAAAAAAAACTTGACCTGCGTAGTAGAAGCAAGATTATAAGAATCCCATTATCTAAATTCTGTTCCATTACCTCTTCTCTTTCTTCTTTCTCTTTCTTCTTCTTCTTCTTCTTCTTCCTCCCTCCCTTCCTCCCTTTCTTTTTCTTTTCTTTCTCCCTTTCTTCCTTCCGCCATCTTATTATCAATTCCTCCCTCCCTCCCTTCTTTGCTTCCTTTCTTCCTTTCTTCCCTCCGCCATCTTCTTTCCCCTACCTCACTTCCCTCCTTTTCCTTTTCCTTTCTTTCTCCCTTTCTTCCCTCAGCCATCTTATATCCCCTTACTCCCTTCCTTCCTTTCTCCCTTTCTTTTCCTTTTCCTTTCTTTTTCCCTTTCTCCCTTCCGCCATCATATAATCAATTCCTCCCTCCCTCCTTCCCTTCTTTACTTCCTTTCTTCTCCTCCTTCCTTTCCTTTCTTCCTTTCTCTCTCCCTTCTCCCTCGCCATCATATAATCAATTCCTCCCTCCCTCCTTCCCTTCTTTACTTCCTTTCTTCCTCCCTCCCTTCCTTTTCCTTTCTTCCTTTCTCTCTCCCTTTCTTCCCTCCGCCATCATATAATCAATTCCTCCCTCCCTCCTTCCCTTCTTTACTTCCTTTCTTCTCCCTCCTTCCTTCTTATTTCCTTTCTCTCTCCCTTTCTTCCTTCCGCCATCTTATAATCAAGCTCTTAAGATGCAATCGCGCCTTTTAAGTTGATCTCACCCAATCGATTTCCATTTCGAGGGACAAATTAATTTTCCTCCCCAATGGCGTCTTCTGCACCCGCATAACCCTCTCCTTTTAAGTCCCAGCGGCGGCGAAGAAGGAGCCCGCGCGTTTCCCCTTTCAATATATTAACGGCCGCTTCTCGATAACTTTTTTTTTTTTTCCTTTTCTCTCTCTCTCTCTTTCTCTTCTTCTCCCCCTTTTAACACCCCGGTTCTTCTCTAACGAACCGGGGTTTTTTTTTTGGGTGGGTTGGGGGTGGGGGATGGGGGTTTGTATTTTACGAATTAGGAGAGAAAGGGAAATAAAAATTTTCCCCTCTCGGGGTTCTTTCCCCCCTACCCCTCGTCCTCCTCTCGTCGTCTTTTTCTGCCCCACTCCTCCTTTTCTCCTCCCCTCCTCCTTCCTCCTTCTTCTCCTCTTCCTCTTACCTCCTTCTCCTCTTCCTCTTCTCCTCCTTCTTCTCCTCCTCCTCTTCTTTTCCTCCTCCTCCTCCTCTTCCTCCCCCTCTCTCCCCGCATCAAATTCCCTAATCTCCCTAGACGAAATGGAAAACTACTTCATGTTTTGGAACTCCGAGTTGATTGCTTAGCCTGACAGTCATCAGCATAAATATTTTTCCAAGTCCGGATCCCCGTTGCTGTATCCAAACCACGGGTGAAAAGCGATGTTGCCTATTTATACACGCGGCGCCACGGATTCCTTTCACTTACTTATACGGTTGAAGAACTGAACTACCGGGAAGTACCTAGAAGGAGTGAAAGAAGATCCGAATGCGAGGTGTACACGAAGCGGAAGCCAGCGACCCGGAATGGTAATCGGACACGGAGGCTGCACTAATGGCGAGGCGAGGCGCGCTAATCACTGAGCGCTGATTGGTCGAAAACTCCAGCCCGCTCCCTGCAATGAGACAGTGTTCTCAGCAAGTGTTGATTTAACTTACTTATATTGTTTCGAATTCTGCGAGGCCGTGGCGATGATATTCGCATAGTCGTGGGTGGCATTTCGTCCTGCGAGTAATGAAGGTACGTTTTATCCTCCCCTAACGGCCGCGTTTGTTAGAAACGGTAGTTAGCAAGACTGGCGCTTCTCATACATCATAGGTTGGCAGCCCTGCAACCAGAGCGTGCGGGGTTGGCGACGAATACACAAGAGGCATTTCTGAGCCCGCTCTTGCAATCGTATGCAAATTAGGCTTAAATACAGGCAGGCGACACAAAATGGACGTCTCTTAATGACTCCGGAATTGGAATGACAGGAATGGGATGGCGCTGCCGCCGCCTGGATTCCCAATTCCAAGTGGGAATTTGAGAGGTGGGGTTCATTAGCGTTGTTGAGGAATTTGCAGTTTATGCAGAGCGCGGCGGCCCCGGCGGATATTTTAGAAGTGGTGATGGCGCGCACTGTTCCAGTTTGATGATGTAAATTACATTAAGGAAGCAAGGCGGCGCGAGTGTTTGTTTTGTAAGTAGATAAGTTGGTTGCTTCTCGCCCGGTTTTCTCCTCTTTGGCTGTTTCTCTTGTTTTCTTGTTTCTTTGGGTTTTCTTTCTCTTTTCTCTTCTCTCTCTCTCTCTCTCTCTTCCTCTCTCTCTCCCTCTCTCTTTACGTGCTGTTAGAGTGATTGCGTTGCGTTTTCTCATCCGGGTTTTGATCTGTGTTTGCTTCTTGCCTTTCTCTCTCTCTCTCTCTCTCTCTCTCTCTCTCTCTCTTCTCTCTCTCTCTCTCTCTCTCTCTCTCCTCTCTCTCTCTCTCTCTCTCTCTCTCTCTATCTATCTATCTATCTTCTATCTCTCCCCTCCCCCTCCTCTCTCTCTATCTCTCTCTCCTCTCCTTTCTCCCTCTCTCCCTCTCTCTCCCTCTCCTCTCCCTCTGTCCCTCTCTCACTTCGTTTTCTTCTCTCTCGCCCCCTCTTCTATTCTTAGTCTCCCCCTCCCCTCCCCCCTTGAAAATGAAAATGTATTTCCGCGAGGAAACGTTTCAGTTCCCGTTGATTTCTTAAAAGAAAGAAAAGAGGAAAAAAAAGTAAAAAAAGAAGAAAAAAACGGGCGAAGGCATCATTAAGAAGGCAAGGAATCGCGAAGTCTTCTGACATCTGCAGCA
>NW_020868813.1:448251-450751 GCF_003789085.1 Penaeus vannamei
CCCTGTTGATATAGCCTCACTCTACTGTCATTTATTTATAAGTATGAGAGCCTAGTATACAGGGAACCTTTCTGTACCGGGCCCCAGTATGCCAGGACTCTCTCTCTCTCTCTCTCTCTCTCTCTCCTCTCTCTCTCTCTCTCTCTCTCTCTCTCTCTCTCTCTCTCTCTCTCTCTCTCTCTTCTCTCTCTCTCTCTCTTCTCTCTCTCTCTCCCTCTATCTCTTCTCTCTCTCTCTCTCTCTCTCTCTCTCTCTCTCTCTCTCTCTCTCTCTCTCTCTCTCTCTCTCTCTCTCTCTCTCTCTCTCTCTCTCTCTCTCTCTCTCTCTCTCTCTCTCTCTCTCCCCCCCCTCTACCGGGCCCCAGTATCCCAGAGGCTACTCTATCCCGGTTCTCCCCTTAGGAAGTCCGCATAATCCCGAATCCAGTTATTTTCCACAATAAGGTATTAGTGGAAGCCATTATTATGTGGGGTTTTGTTCTCCCTCGCTTTATGTCGTGTTTCCTCTCGTTTTTGTTTTTTTATTTTGGTTTGTTTCACTTGTTTGTTTTTGTTGTCTCTTCTGTGTTTATGTTTATGTTTGTTTGCTTTGTTATTTTTTTCTCATTTTCCTCTTGTCTGATTTGTATTATATGCTGTATATGTATGGACTATTTCTGTTTAAGTATCTGTTTACTTGTATGGTATATTTTTTAGTATTTAATTAAGTGTAATGTACATGAAAAAGGAATATATATATTTTATACGAAAATATTTCTCATGATAAAAAGCGTAACCCAACAATTGTACCCGAAATAACCAGCGATCTGGCAACACTGAAAGCTTTTAGTCAGCACGTAAATAATTGACTAAGGGGTAGGGGGGTGGGGGCAGAGGGAAAGAGGGGAGGGGAGGGGGCAGCGCTCCCTTCTGATCAGGCAGCCGTCTCCCCTCTTTGATTTTCCCTCAGGCCAGCCACCGATCTGGCTTCTTTTCCCCTCTGGAGCCGGACGACGGTCAGACTGCCGGGCGGTCAATAGAGAGGTAATCCGGCTTCCTACCAGAATTAATCCACCGACCTCAAAGACACGGCCTAATTGGGGGGCGGGGCCAGCGCGGCGACCAATCAGCGGCCGGCATCACTCGCCGAGATTAATGAGGACCAATCAACCGGCGTCTTGCACCGGCGTCACCTTATTAGGAGCAATAAGAGGACCAATGAAGTGGGCGAATTCTCACAGGCTTCTTTTTTGATGGACTTTGCGCGGCTCAGAGGAAAAGGGAATGAAACTATCGGGAAATATGACAGATTAAGGGAAAGCATAAGGAGTGATCCCTTCCCCCGTGGAGGAAATGAAGGAGCAGGAGGAGGAGGAGGAGGGACAGGAGGGACAGGGTGAGGGCGGAGGGAGATGGAGAATGGAGAGGTGAGAGATGGGAGGAAAAGGGAAAGATGTGGGGAAGGTTAGAGAGAAAGGAGGAGAGAGAAATACAGGATGCGAGAGGAGAAAAGAAATAGAAAGGTGGGATGACCAGTAGGAGGTCAAGAATATTAAGGAGGGACATAAAGAGAGAGGGAAAGACAGAAAGAGAGAGAAACAGAGGCAGAGACATAATGAGAGAGGGAAGCAGCGACAGAAACAGAAACAGAGAGAGAGAGACTGAGACAGAAAGAGAGAGAAAGAGAACGGAAAGTGAGAGAGACTGAGAAGAAAGAGAGAGAGAGAGAGAAAGAGAAACGGAAAGAGAGAGAGAGTGAGACAGAAACAGAAAGAGAGGGGGAGAAAGAGACAGAAAAAGAAACAGACAGAGAACAGAACCAGAGAGAGAAAATGAGAAAAGAAGAAAAGAAAGAAACGAGAGCAAGAGCCAGTTGATCGAGCGAGGGAGACGGAGAGAGAGAAACCTCCGGCTCGTAATGGCCTCCCTAATTTGTTTTGTCTCAAGGTCTCACTCGAAGGCCCCTCGCCCTCCCGAAGTTTTGATGGCTGGAGTCGCTTTGATTGATGATCGAGGTGTTTCTCGCGACCAGAACTTGGGGCGAAGGAAGGGGGAAGGGAGGGAGGAATGAGAGGGCGAAGGAGGGGGAGGGGAGGGGGGGTAAGGGAGGGGAGGAAGAATGAAAGGGCAAAAGAGGGGGGGGGAGAGGGATAAGGGGAGGAGAGGAAGAAATGAAAGGGCAAGAGAAGGGGAGGGAAGAAATTAAAGGGGGAAAGAGGGGGAGGGAGGAATGAGAGGGGATAAGGGGAGGGAGGGGTGGATGAAGGGAGAAAGGGGGGGGGAGGGGAGGAAGAAATGAAAGGCAAAAGAGGGGTAGGGAGGGAGGAATGAAAGGGGGATAAGGGGAGGAGGGGAAGAAGGAATGAAAGAGCAACGAGGGGGAGGGAGGGATGGAAGGGGGAGGGGAGAATGTAAGGACGGATAGGAGAGGGGATGGAGAGTGAAAGGGCGAAAAGGGGAGAGGGGAGAGAAAACTGAAAGAACGAAAGAGGGAGAGAGAGGGGAGGGGCGAATGAAAGGGC
>NW_020868813.1:455751-465751 GCF_003789085.1 Penaeus vannamei
GACAAGAACGGCGAAAGAGGAAGAAAGAGAAACTAGGAGGAGGCCTAGGAGTAAGCGGAGTCGTGGGAGGGGGGGGGGTAGCAAGGAAGGAGAGCGAAGAACGAGAAAAAAGAAGGGGGAAGAGGAAAAGTAGGAAAGCATGGGAGAAATTGGAGAAGCAGGATAAAAAAGAAAATAACCAATAAAAAAAGAAAAAGGAAGACAAACGAATAACAAAACGAGTAATAGAAAGAAGAATAAAAAGAGGAGGAGGAAGAGCGAGGAAAGAGAAGAGGAGGAGAGAGAGAGACAATAGAAGAAGAGAGAGAGAGGAGAAGAGGAGAGAGAGGGCAAGACAATGCCATCCCGAGAGAAAAGAGAAAAAAGAGAAGAGCGAGAGCGAGAAAAGAGAATAAAAGAGAGAGAGAGAGAGGACAAGACAAAGCCATCCCGAGACCTTCCTTTTACGTGCATTTAGACAAATCCGAGGTTTACATTCTCCTTTTTTTCTCAAAGTCTCCTTCNACTCATGTCAACTCGACGGTAAGCGGTCAGTTAAATAACGGTACACTCCTTATCACTCACCAATCAGCATACAACAGCATACATCACGACCCCCATCACCGCTGCAATTAGTCTCTCCTGTCCCACAGATATAAGATAACACGAGAGAAGACTGATATCCACATCTAGATAACAACATACCATACTCACAATAGCAGAGCCACACGCTGACTTAACGGAGAGAGAGAGATACGTTGCACGTGTTGCCAAAAGTTGCTGAAAAAAAACGCGAGAGCGACTCTGGAGCATTTAACGAATTAACGATAAGTGAAATGCAAGGTCCGTTTGTTGCAAGACGGAAAGCAAACACAGAGTAAAATGATATATATTACGGTTTCTTTCATGTTCTCTCCTACGTACTTTTATAACTGAACACTCGAGTAAAGTGAGTCATTATATATATTTCATTTATTTTCGGCTTGTTATTATCATCTTGGGCAGTTATGATATTAACAATAACGGCTACAGTAGCTGCAATAACTTTGTAAGGACGGTTATAAAACGGTTATTAAACTCGTGCAACTATTAAATTAAACTACAACTTCAACTAGAACTACAATAGCTCCATCACCAACACCATAAAAAAAAAGAAAAAAAAACACCTACACCACGCCTCCACCACATCTCCACCGCAGATTGCCAAGAACTACATTCTCAATATCATCACCATCACAACCACCACCGCCACCTGAGTTACACAGCACCCTCCACCACCATCAAGATCACTCTACCAACACCACGTCCTCCACCATCACCTATACCGAAATGTCTCCAGCATCACCGCCACCAAGATCACTCCACCAACACCATATCACAAAATCCCTCCATCACCACTACCTAAAACCCACTCCACCAACCCTCCACCGCCACCACTTCTCCAACACCACCACCACTCCTCCAACATCACGCCCTCCCTCCACCACCACCACTAAAACACTCCACCTCCCCTCACCAGCACCACCAACCCCTCCAACACCACGCCCTCCACCATCACCACCACTCCTCCAACACAACACCACACCACCCCCTACCCCTCCAACACCACGCCCTCTTCCACCACCACCACCCCTCCAACACCACGCCCTCGCCACCACCACCACCACCACCCCTCCAACACCACGCCCTCCACCACACCACCACCACCCCTCCAACACCACGCCCCTCCACACCACCAACCACTCCTCCAACACAACGCCCTCCACCATCACCACGCCCTCCACCAACACCACGCCCTCCGCCGCCCTTGCGAAGAGGAGGGCGAAGGTGGAGGGCAGTTGAGCCCACCCGATGGCGCAGCTGAGGCGGTGATATCGAGCCTATAAGGGCGGGATTCGTTTCCGCTTCTGCTGGGTCAAGGGGCTGATGGGCGGGTGTTGGCTTGATGGGGGTCGACGGTCTCGCTGTTGCTGGTGTTGCTGGTTTTTCTGCTGGTGTTGTTTGCTGGGTGTTTTTTTTTTTTTTTTTTTTTTTTTTTTTTTTTTTGTAGGGTGTTGTTACTGTTGTTGGTGCTGGTGTTGTTGCTGTTTTTTTTTTTTTTTTTTTTTTTTTTTTTTTTTTTTGTAGGGGTGTTGTTACTGTTGTTGAATTTCCAGTGTTGGTGATTGATTTCTAGTGTTTTTGTTGTTGTCTAGGGTTGGTGTTGTTGTTTTCTAGTGTTTTTGAAGTTGAATCTGTTGTTGTTTTCTTGGGTTCTTGCTGTTGCATTTGTTGTTGTTGTTGTTGTTGTGCTTGTTGTTGCGCTGTTGTTGTTGTTTTTCCTAGTGTTGTTGCAGTTATTGATGGTGGTGTTTTTGCTAGTGTAGTGGTATTGCTGTAGCTAACACTGCTGACACTGCTATTCCCTTTGCTTCTGCTATTTATACACATTTTAGTTTTATGATTGTTATTGTCATTATTATTATTATTATATTGTTATTTTATTATTATTATTATATTATTATATTATTATTATTATTATTATTATTATTATTTATTATATTAATAATAATATTGTTATTTATATTATTGTATAATATTGTTATATTATTATTATTATTATTATTATTATTATTGTTATTATTGTTATTATTGTTATTATTATAAGTAAAAGTAGTCGTAGTAGTACTAGTTATTATTGTTGTTTTTTTAGTAGTAGCAGTAGTAGTTGTTATTGTAATATTATGAGAATTAGTAATAGTAGTAGTAGTAGTTGTTGTAATATCAGTATTGGTAGTAGTAATAGTATCATTAATAGTTGTAGCAGCAGCAGCAGCAGTAGTAGTAGGAGTTGTAGTCGTAGTAGGAGTAGGAGTAGTTGTAGTTGTAGTTGTAGTTGTAGTTGTAGTTGTTGTTGTTCTTGCAGCATTTTGTAGTAAGCCTCCAATCCCCTTCTAACAGTTTTTTCCCCAAGTTACCATGTATCACACAACCTAAACATTACTTTAAACCAAACCAAACATACAACGCAACGCAACGCAGCCACTCTCTGGGTCGTCTTCGTCTGCGATGCTCGGCCACGCCTCCTCCACGCGACTGAATCATTCCGTGGTTTATAGTGACCACCGCCAAGATCACTCCGCCAGCACCACGCCTTCCACCACCACTTCCTCCGCTCGTATCAAAAGCTTTGTTGAAGTTTTCAGCATTTTGTGGATTCCTGTCCCGCTTTGTTTGTAGGTCTACCTTCAATTTACAAAAAAAGAAAAAAAAAAAGAAATTTGTTAGATTAGATAGTGTTAGACAATCTGTAAAGAAATCTGTTAGATTAGATAGTGTTAGAAATCTGTAAAGAAATCTTTAGATTAGATAGTGTTAGAAATCTGTAAAGAAATCTGTTGATTAGATAGTGTTAGAAATCTGTAAAGGGAAAGATTATAGTGATGATACACGTGATAGAAAGAAAAAATAGCCTTTTGGAAAATAGCCAACCTGAAGTGAGGCTGTCAAAATAATCCCACACGGAATATATTTTCCTTTCAATATTTCACCGAACTGCACAATTCCATTATTATTTTAAAATCACAAATTTGTTTTATGGTTCACCAATCTGCAATCATCATCATCATCATCTCATAAACATATTAGGTAGTTTATCAATCGTTTATTGATAGTCAACCGCAACTGATATTTCTACCAATCTGTCTATAATATTACATCATCATGCAACCAACACATTTCTGATAGTTCACTGATCTGTTTGAGAACCATCATCATCCCCTCTGATTGTTTGTTGACTCGTACCCATGTTTTTTTTTTTTTTTTTTTTTTTTTTTTTTTGACACCCGTTTTTTTTTTTTTTTTTTTTTTAAATCTTAGGGAAGTGACATCTCACGTGCTTCTTCTTATGACAGGATTGTCGTCTGGTTTTGTGTCTTGTGTTGACGTGAAAGGGTTAGCGTTGTCCTTGCTCTGAACGTCGAGAAAGGTGTTTTGTTTGTAGTGAGGATGGGCATTGCGTTGTGGCGTTTTTTGTAGTTGCGTGACGTTGATGGGATTTGTCCGTTGTGTTGTGCTGGTGTTATCTGCTGTGTGTGAGTGTTGGTTGTGTGTTTGTGGTTTTGTGTTTTGTGTGTTTGTTGTGTGTGTGTGTGTGTGTGTGTGTGTGTTGTGTCGATGCTAAACTGAACATGCACAGTTGTTGTAAGCCGAGGGTGATTGCAGTTTTATTCACAGCACACACACACACACACACACACACACTCACATCACACTGACGACTCCAAAGATGCCACGTTTCCATCTCCAGTTGCCTATTGTTGCTTATTTACTTCCATTTTGTCTTTCCACGATTCAGTTACTTAGATTATTGAACTACCATTCTAATCACCCTCACTCACTCCATCACTACGTACCATTCTTACAATTCCATCACAGTCACCATCACAAAACACCACCACAATCACCATCACCATCTCCAGTCACAATCGCCATCACCAACACCATACACTCACAATCACCATTGCATACTTATTCGCCATCGATCATCCATCACAACCACCATCACCATCACAACCACCATCACCATCACAACACATCACCATCACACAACCATCACATCACCCATTCACCATCACAACCACCAATCACCATCACACCACATCACATCACAATCCCCATCACAAACCACCATTCACCCATCACAAACCTCCATTACCTCATCAACTCATCACAACCACCCCAATCACAAACCACCTTACCGCTCACAACCACGACCGCCTACACCATCCACAACACCAATCACCATAAACCACCACCGCCATCCCACATTTTCACCACGCACCACCGCCAACACAACACAACCACCATCACCATCACAACCACTCATTCACATCACGCACCACATGACAACACCACCCATCACCACCGCCATTACAATCACAACCACCATCACCATCACAACCACCACCGAAACAACACCCATCACCAATCACAAACCACAACCACCCTCAAACGCCGTCACGCCATCACCCATCACAACCGCATCACCATCACAACCGACCATCACAACGCCGTACCATCACAACCACACCACCATCACATACCGCCATCACCATCACAACCACCATCACAACCGCCGTCACCATCACAACCACAACACCAACCACCATCCACACCAGCCGCCCGTCACCAATCACAACCACAAACCACCATCACAACCGCCGTCACCATCACAACCACAAACCACCATGCACAACGCCATCACCATCACAACCAACAACCACCATACACAACCGGCCGTCACCATCACACCACATACCACCATCACCAAACACCACACACCACCATCACCAACACAAACCACCACCGCCAACCATACACAACCACCGATCAGCAGCAATCACATCACAAAACCACCATCACAATCACCCATCACCAACCACACCACCACATCACAACCACCATCACAACCACACCACAATCACAACCGCCATCACCATCAACAACCGCCATCAACCATCACAACTCACAACGCACCATCACAACGCCGTCACCATCACACACAACCACCATCACACACAACACCCTCACAACCAAACCACCACCACCACGGCAATCACCGATCACAACCCACCATCAGCATTCATCACAGACCAAACCACCACACAATCACCATCACAACCACAACCACATCAAACACCACCAACACACCACAACCAACAATCACAAGTCATCCATCACAACCGCCCATCACAGCGTCATGCTCCAACACACGAGCTCGAACGTTCCCGAGCGATGTTCGGAACAGGAGTTGATGACGGTGGTTCCGCAGGTGACACCAGCTGGCTGCGAGGCGGAAGGTGGTCTGTCGGAAGTTCGTTTCTTCGTTCGTTCCGCAAGCATCGTTTTTTTTATTTTTTTATTTTTATTTTTTTTATTTTTATTTATTTTTTTTTTTTTTTTGTAATTGGGTTTGGGAGGCAGATGTTTCCGTATTTTTAGTCGGCTGTCGCTTCGGATCTTTTGGTGATGTTTTTGTTATATTATTATTTCATTGTTGTGTTGTTGTTGTGTTGTTGTTTTTGTTTTCTTTTCTTCCTCTTCTTATTATTCTTATTTCTTATTATTATTATTATTATTATTATTATTATTATTATTGTTGTGTTGTTGTTGTTATTATCATTGATGTTGTTGATATTATAATTGTTGTTGTTATTGTTATTTTTGTTGCTGTTGTTGTTTTATTATTATCATTAATATTCATCTATTTAATATTATTAATCATTATCATCTATCATCATCATCATCATCATCATCATCATCATCCATCATCATGTTTCTCAGACTATGCCTCTTTTCCTCCATCGATGTTTATTCATATTTATGTCTCACACTCTTCTCCGCGTCGTCTGTCTCTCTCTCCTCTTTTCCTTCTCTTTATTCCTTTTCCCAGCTACCGTTTTCATTTTCCCTTCTTCTTTTCTTCGTCTTTCCTCTCCTCTTTCCTTTCTGGTCTTTCCTCCTCCTTCTCATCATCTTCCTCTCCCCTTCCCCTCCCTCTTTTCCTCTTCCCTTTCTCCCACCCTCTCATATTCCCCTCTTCTTCTTCCCCCTTCTATTCCCCTCCCCTTCCCCGTACTCCTTCTACCTCTCCTCCCTCTCAAACTCGTCTCCCACCCTGAGTTCTTCCCTCTCCCCCTCCTTCTCCCACTCCCCTAATCCCCCTCTTCTTCTCCCCCTTTCCCTTCCCCTTTCCCTTCCCTCCTTCGCCCACGATCTCCTATTCCCCCTCTTCTTTCCCCCTCCTCCTCTCCCACTCCTTCCCCCCCCCCCCCATGTTCTTCGCCCACTCCTCTCCACCCCTTTCCCTTCCCCTCCATCCCCCTCCCTCCACTGCAAGCACACCCAACCAGTCTGTATCCCAGCCGTGCCAGCCTTTCCCTCCCCCCTCCCTCCCCTCCCTCCCCTCCCTCCCTTCCCTTTCCCCTCCCTCCCCTCACGCATACTGGCCATCGCCACCCACTTGGAGTCCCTTCGTCTCTCTCTTCTTTCTCTCTCCCTTTCTTTCCTTGTAATTCTGTCGTCTTTCGTCTCTCCCTTCTCTCCCTCCCTTTCTGTCATCTTTCTCACCATGCTCAGTCCATCTCTCCCTTCCTTCCTTCCCCCTCTCTCCTTCCCTTCATTCCTCCCTATCTTCCTTCCTTCCCATCAACCTCACTCCTTTCCCTCCTCCGCCTCTCTCTCCCTTCCTTTCTCTCTCTCTCCCCCTCTCCCTTCCCTCACCCTCCCTCCCTCTCTCCCCTTCTTCCCTCCCTTCCCCTCTCTCCTTCCCTCCCTCCCTCCACCCTCCCTCTCTCCCTTCCTTCCTTCCACCTCTCCTCTTCCCTCCTCCCCTCTCTCCTTCCTATCACGCTCCTCCCTTCTCCCTTCCTCCCCTCTCTGTCCCTCTCCCCCCCCCCTCCCTCTCACGTTCCCTCCCTCCCTTCCCTCCCCACTCTCTGTCCCTCTCCCCCCGCCCTCCCCTCTCACGCCCCCCCCCCACACTCTGCCCATGTTTTCCCTCGCCCCCTCGTGTTGTGCTACCACTCTGTCAACATCACGCCTCTGTCGCTGCTGCTTCTGGCCTCTCTGCTTCTGGCCTCTCTCTCTCTCTCTCTCTCTCTTCTCTCTCTCTCTCTCTCTCTCTCTCTCTCTCTCTCTCTTCTCTCTCTCTCTCTCTCTCTCTCTCTCTCTCTCTCTTCTCTCTCTCTCTCTCTCTCTCATGTGATGCTATGTGTGTGTGTGTGTGTGTGTGTGTGTGTGTGTGTGTGTGTGTGTGTGTGTGTGTGTGTGTTGTGTGTATGTATCTATGTGCATGCAAACATGTAGGCATGCATAAGTGTTAGCATTATACACAAATCATATGTATAAACACGTAGTACAATTTATCTTCCTCTCACGGCAAAACCCAGCCCTTAACAGTGCATATGTTCATGTCATTATCATCTCCCGAGACACCTCTCTCCGTGGCGTTTTCTGGAGCCAAATGGTGTGGCCGCTGCAGTTTCCTCGGCTCCTTAAACTTTACTGTGTTGTTATGTCTCTCCTTCAAGTGTCACGCAAGGGCGGTTTATGCCAAGTGAAGGTATATTGTTCTGGCTTATTCGTGTTCCTAACGTGTGTTTCAGGGGTGTTGTTGATATTGTTATTGTTATTATTGTTATCATTATCATCATCATATTCTTATTCTTATTATTATTTTATTTTATTATTATTATTATTATTATTATTTCCTCCTGTCCGTTGATTAGCAGGATAACTCAAAAAGTTATTAACAGATTTTTATGTTTTTTTTCAGAGGTAAGGAAACACGGACGTGACCACTGTACTTGGGAAAGAGGTAATTATCATATAATTCTTCAAGTGTGAATATGTGTGAAATTTTTTTATGCATCGGTGACTTTAATGCCTTGGCGGAGGTATGCGCTCTCTGTGCTTTTTGTTATTATTTTGTTATTATGATGATTAGCATTGCCATTAGGATGAGGGTGATTATTATTATTATTTTATTGTTATTAATGAATAATTATTATTATCATTGTATTTACTATCATTGCTGTTATCATTATTATTATTGTTGTTTTTGTTGTTGGTAGTGCTGTTGTTGTTGCAGATGTTATTGATATTATTATTATTATTATTATCATTATTTTTATTGTTGTTGTTTTTTATTAATATTATTATAGTTATTATTGATATTATTGTTATTACATTCATATGTTTTATTTACTCTTATGTGTCAGATAATTTTTTTCTTATTTGAACTTTTTTTTATCAACACATGTAGAAAATGTATGAATGAGACAATATATCCACAGTGCAAGAGATGTGTGTTTCGATCATGTACTGCTATTCTGTGAAAAAAATAATTCTCAGTTATACTTTTCTACATTTGATTGATCTTTTTCTCTTTGTTTATTCTTATATATATATTTTTTTATCTTCAACGTCTTGCTTATCTTTTTTTTTCGTTTTCTTCACCTTATCGTTCATTCGTTAAAATCACCAAAGCCTAGACATTTAGATTATTAGCCTCCCCGTCTTTATCGATCTACCACCTCCTATTCCCTCCCCTCCCTCCCCTTCCCTCCCCTCCCCTCCCTCCCCTCCCCTTCCCTTCCCTTCCCTTCCCTTCCCTTCCTTCCCTTCCCTTCCCTTCCTTCCCTTCCCTTCCCTTCTTCTTCCCTTCCCTCCTTCCTCCCCTTCCCTCCCTCATCGGACTGCCACTCCCTTTTTTCCCCCTCTTTTCTGAATTATCTTTCGCCTCTCTCCTTTCCCCATTCATCTACCCCTCCCCTTCCTCCTCCCTCCCCTTTTCTCCCCTTCTCCGTTGACCTACCCTTCTTCTTCCTTTTTACCTCCTCCCCTCCCCTTTCCCCATCCATCTAGCCCTTCCCCTTCCCTCTCCCCTCCCACTTGTCTTTCCTCTTTCCTCCTCCCTTTCCTTTTCTACCCCCCTTTCCCTTTCCCCTCCTACCACATCCCCTTCCTGTCTTGCTCTCCCCCCTCCCCTTCTCTACTGATCTAACCCCTCCACCCTTACCCAGCCACCCTTCCCCCCACCCTTACCCCAGCCCCATTCTCCTCCCCCCTATGAACCCCCCTTCCCCTCTCTCTTAACCCCCCTCTCTCTCTTACCTTCCCCCTACCCCCTACCCCCTCTCTCTTACCCCTACCCCTCTCTCTTACACCCCCCTTCTTACCATCTCCTTACCCCCCTCTCTCTTACCCTACCCCCTCTCTCTTAAAACCACCGCTCTCTCTTAGATACCACAAACACACCAGATACCACCCCTGGAGCGTCCGGCGCCGCCCCCACCTGCGCGTGTGTTTGTCTCGCGGGCGGCGGGTAACACTGAAGGGTGAGATGGGCGTGGGTGGGCGTGAATGGGGGTGAGGGAGCGTCGAATGGGTGTTGTGGTCGGGGAGGGGGAGGGGGGGAGGGGGAGGATTTAGGCCTCCCCTCTCCCCCAGGGGACCACCGGCTGCGTGGTCGTGTCGA
>NW_020868813.1:470751-473251 GCF_003789085.1 Penaeus vannamei
TTATTGAGTATTATTTACATTTTTTCTTGCAATGCGTAGTTTGTGCACTGCAGACGCTGCCAATAAGTAATCAACTCTTAGTAGAAATGATATGAATTTCAAAATATATAAAGAGATTAATTGATAATAGTAAAAGGATGGGGAAAAGATAGATTAATTGATAATAGTAAAAGGATGGGGAAAAGACAAAGGGAGGGAAAAGAAAACAGATTATAAGTAATTTTCATTTTCATTTTCATTTTTTTTTTACCTGTAATATTTTTTTTCTTTTTTTTTATCGTACCTCTTTTTCTTCGAGTTTATGGAACGACCTTTTTTTATCATATATTCCACTCCTTTTAGATTTTCATTTGCATAAAACTTTTTTGTGGAGGGAAGTTAACGCCGTTCATTAAAAAAAAAAAGAAAAGAAAAGAAAAAGAAAAAAGAAAAAAAAAACACCGTGAAAATAATCGCCTTGGGAAATAACGCATATTATTTGTTATGCTATTTAGTAATTATCGGTTCTTGTCGTTAATTGGAATCTTGGGGATGGGGGAGGAGGAGGAGGAGGGGGAGAGAGAGAGAGGGAAGGAGAGAGAGAGAAGAAAAAAACTTAGAAGTTAATGGAAGAGTTAATAACTGACCGCAAATGAGGGTTATTCTTTAATGATGACTTTCATGACTTTTCGACTTGTCTTGACCTCGTATATAACCATCGTTGCATTGAATTGCTTTTGCTCTCTTTAGTCCCTATCTCCTGTTTCCTCTTCTCTTCTCTCCATCCCTTCGTATTCCTTACCTTTCTTGCCTTACATTTATCACCTTTTTATTTATTTTCTTTCAATTCTTTTGAGATTATCATCTCCCTCCCTCCCCCTTCCTTACACCCTCTCCCATGCACCTCCCACCTCCTTCTCCTCTCTCTTCATCTCCCCATTACATTCTTCTGTTTCCCCTTCTTCTTTCCCTTCTCCCATTCTTTTCCCTTTCTTTATGCCTTCTCACGCTCCTCCCCTTCCCCTCTCCCACCTCCTCTTCCTCCTCCTTCCCCTCTCTCACCTTCTTTTCTCCTACCTCCCCCTTCCTCCCTCTCCCACCCTCCCGTCTCTCTCCTTTTCCTTCTTTCGCCCTTCTTTCTCCCCTCTCCCCCTTCCCCCTCTCCATCTCCCACCTCCCGCTTTCCCCTCTCCTCCACTCTCCCCCTTCTCCCACCCCTTCTTTTTCCTCTCTCCCTCCCCCCCTCTCCTCTCCCCCCCTCTCCCACTTCCCGCTTCCCCTTCCCTTCTCCCCACCTTCTTCACTCCCTCCTCCCTCTTCCTACCCCCCTCCCCCCTTCCCCCCTCCCGATCCCCCCCACCCCTCTCCCCTTCCCTTCCCCCAGTGCCCCCCCCCCCCGCCTCTCGCCCGCCCACCCCTCGCTCCCTGGACCACCCACGTGGCCTCCCGAGGTGTTCCAAAACCAACACGAGGTGGTTTAGGGTGGGGAGGGGGGGGAGGGGGAATCACCGTCATAAAAATCACCCTTAATGCCCCAGTGGCCGTTGCCTCGTTCGGTAATTAAGGTTGCTCATTAATGGCCTGGAAGAGGAGGAGGGGGAGGGGAGGAGGGGGAGGGTAGAGGGAGGGGAGGGGTGGGGTTGGGGAGGAGAGGAGAGGGAGAGGAGAGGGATAGGGAGGGGAAAGAAGAGGAGAGATGAGGTGAGGAGATAAGAAGATAGAAGAGAAAAGAAGAAAGAATAAAAGAGAAGAGAAGAGAAGAGGAGAGAAAATGAGAGTGAAGAAGAGAGGAAAGGAAAGGTAGTAGAAAAGAGAGGCGAGGAGACAAGTGAAGGAAAGAGAAATAGAAGAGAGGAGAGGAGAAGGAGAGGAGAGAGAGAGGAAAAAAAGGATTGGGAAATTGTGGGCGGAACGAGAAGAAAAGAGATGGGAGAAGAGAAGAGAGAAGGGGGAATAAGCAAAGAGAAGGATAAGGCTTATTCGAAGGAAGGAGAGGATGGATAAAAAGGAGGCTGAGAAGGGGGCGTGGTCTCAGAGTAGCAGGCCGAGAGAAGGGCATAACCTGTTGAAAAAGGGGGCGTGGCTTACAAATAGAAGTTTTCTCTCTCTCTCTCTCTGCCTCTCTGCCTCTCTCTCTCTCTCTCTCTCTCTGCTCTCTCTCCTCTCTGCCTCTCTCTTCCTTCTCTCTCTCTCTCTCTCTCTCTCTCTCTCTCTCTCTCTCTCTCTCTCTCTCTCTCTCTCTCTCTCTCTCTCTCTCTCTCTCTCTCTCTCTCTCTCTTCTCTCTCTCTCTCTCTCTCTCTCTCTCTCTCTCTCTCTCCTCTTCTCTCTCTCTCTCTCTCTCTCTCTCTCTCTCTCTCTCTCTCTCTCTCTCTCTCTCTCTGCTAACCAATAGCCTTGAGATCACAGAGAAAAAGTTGAGAAGCAGTGTCAGCAGGAAAAAACTACCTGGTGAGCAAAGGTCAGGGTGATGATGGTGATGATGGCGATGATGATGATGGTGGTGGTGATGATGATGATGGT
>NW_020868813.1:488251-492435 GCF_003789085.1 Penaeus vannamei
TCTCTCTCTGTGTCTCTTTCTCTCTCTCTCTCTCTCTCTCTCTCTCTCTCTCTCTCTCTCTCTCTCTCTCTCTCTCTCTCTCTCTCTCTCTCTCTCTCTCTCTCTCTCTCTCTCTCTCTCTCTCACTCTCTCTCTCTCTCTCTCTCTCTCTCTCTCTCTCTCTCTCTCTCTCTCTCTCTCTCTCTCTCTCTCTCTCTTCTCTCTCTCTCCTCTCTCTCCTCTCTCTCTCTTCTCTCTCTCCTCTTCCTCCCCCCCTCTCTCTCACTCACTCTCTCTCTCTCTCTCTCTCTCTCTCTCTCTCTCTCTCTCTCTCTCTCTCTCTCTCTCTTCTCTCTCTCTCTCTCTCTCTCTCTCTCTCTCTCTCTCTCTCTCTCTCTCTCTCTCTCTCTCTCTCTTCTCTCTCTCTCTCTTCTCTCTCTCTCTCTCTCTCTCTCTCTCTCTCTCTCTCTCTCTCTCCCTCCCTCCCTCTCCCTCTCCTCTCCCTCTTCTTCACACTGTTTTTTTCTGACGGAAAGATGCAGGTCATTAATCATATCCCATAGTATTAAAAAACAACAACAACAGTTACTGACTCGCTCTCAGTAATCCAGTGTTCGGATCCCTGTTTCGGTAAAGAACAGATGATGGATATGTGTTCCGTTTCGATAAAGTATAATTGATTCACATCCAAGAGAAGTGATTTGTGTATTTATTCATCTTGGATAAAGCGTTATTTGATGCCCATCGGGAAGAAAGGGTGGATTAGGAGAGATACAGTGGGCAGTCTTCTTGGATTTGAAAGATGTCTGTCTTGGGTAGAGAAAATAAATGATTCGCATTCATACAACCGTCTTGGATATTATAAAAAAGAAATCATAACAAAAATGAAAAAAAAATGGATATTATAAAAAAGAAATCATAACAAAAATGAAAAAAAACGAGATTTCGTCGTGGATAATGAAAGTATATTTACACCCAATCACCTCATTTGAATTTTAAAAAGTCAAATACACATACACGCCCAATTTGGATAAAAAAGTCGAAATAAAATCATGAATACCAACACATATACACCCAAGCTTACATCCACACACATCCACATGCATTCCACCCACATAGGATAAAAAAAAAAAACCACTTTCACGCCGGGAGCACCAGGCTGTCATCCCCGAGAAGGATATTTGCAGGGATGTTGCAATGTTGCGTGTTATATGAGGCGACAGTTGCAGAAACATCTTCACTCACCCGTGTTGATCTGGTGGAACTGGGCTCAATCCCGCCCGAGGTGGGAAGGGATTGGGGGGATTTGGGGGAGGGAGGGGGAGGGGCGGGGGTGGGGGTGGGGGATGGTGTGAGGTGAGGGAGCGGTGGGGATGGAGCTCGTGGTGATGGTGTTGGGGATGGTAGTGGTGGTGATGGAGTGGTGGTGATGGTGGGATGGTGGTGTTGGGATGGTAGTGTGGGGATGGTGGTGGTGGTGATGTGGTGTTGGGGTGGTGGTGGGTGGGGATGGTGGTGGTGGTGGGGTTGGTGGATGTGTTGGTGGTGTGTGTTGGGATGGTAGTGGTGGTGGTGGTGGTGGGATGGTAGTGGTGGTGATGGGTGTGGGGATGGTAGTGGGTGGTGATGTGGTGGTGATGGTGTGATGTGATGGTAGGGTGGATGTGTGATGGTATGGTGAAAGAAAAAAAGGGCGGTAATGACAGGGTTGCGGTTGTGATGATTATAAGGGAGGTGATGATGGTGAGATGGAGGGTGGTGGTGACGAAGAGGGGGACCAAAGAGAGTAATAATGATGGTGATGATATGGTTTATGGAAGTGATGGTGATTGTGATGATGAAAGAGATGACCGTGATAGGGGAATAATCTCTTTTCTTAGTGTGTAGTGTGGGCGAGTACAGTGATGGAAGAAGGGAAGGAAAGAGAAGAGAAAAGGGGAAGAAAGGAGAGAACAAGAGGAAGAGAAAGGGGAAGAGGAAGAGAAAAGGGAGAAGGAAGAGAAAGAGAGAAGAGAAAAAGGGGAGAAGAAGAGAACAAGAGGAAGAGAAAAGGGAGAAGGAAGAGAAAAGGGAGAAGAAGAAGGAAAGGAAGAAAAGAAAAGAGAAGGAAGAGAAAAGGGAGAAGGAAGAAGGAAAGGAAGAAAAGAGAAAAAGGGAGAAGGAAGTGAACGAAAAGGAATAGAAAAGGATAGAATGATTGATAAATGCTGGTGATTCTCCTTTCACAGTAACCGTTTCAGGGGGGGGGATGTTGAACTCCCCCCCCCCCTATACAATCCCCTACTGACCTTTCTAGAACTTTCCGACCCTCGACCCCCACTCTGACGACCCCATATCCGTCTCTCCAACCCCCTGTCTACCCCCCCCCCCCCCCTGCCCCCTGCACGACCCCTGCCCAGTCCCCCTCCCGACTTCTTTTCGTCTCCAACCTCTTGTGTCTCCCTCTCTCTCCTTGCCACCCCTTAAGCCTCCCTGCCAGCCCCATGACCACCCTGTTTTCCTTGCCAGCCCCATGACCACCCTGTCCATGACCCCCTGCCATGACCACCCTGTCCTTGCCAGCCCCATTGTAGCCCATGGTTTCCTTGCCAGCCCTGACCACCCTGTCCTCCTGCCAGCTCCGATCCTCCAACCCTTGCAACCCTTCCCTCCCTTTTCTACCCTTTCCCTAACCCCTAGTCCTCTTTCCCTCCCCTACCCCCTGGCCCTCCCGCCCCTACGACCTATCCTTTCTATCCCTTACCCTCTAGTCCTCCCGCCCATACCCTTAGTCATCCCGCCCATACCCCTCGCCCTCCCGCCCATACCCCTCCCCATGCCCACCCCGGGCAGCGCGAGGCGTAGGAGGCGGCGGCGCAGGTATCAGGTTCGCCGTGGAGGAAATTAATAGTTGGCGGCGGCGCGCTCGGGGTTCTTGCTCCTCGGGCGGGTCGGGTTCGGGCTTCGGGGCTTGGCTTCGGGGCTTCGGGCTTCGGGGCTTCGGGGCTTCGGGGCCTTCCTCCTGACTCGCCCGGACTCGGCGGAGACTCTCGTGTTCGAATCGTGTTCAGGCGCTTTTTGATTCATGTCGCTGTTTGTTTGTCTGTCTGTTCTGTCTGTGTCTTTCTCTGTCTCTCAGCTCTCTTCTCTCTCTTTCTCTCTCTCTCTCTCTTCTCTTTCTCTCTCTCTCTCTCTCTCTCTCTCTCTCTCGCTCTCTCTCTCTCTCTCTCTCTCTCTCATAATATATATATATATATATATATATATATATATATATATATATAATATATATATATATATACATATATACATATAGAAGATAGATAGATAGATAGATACGAAAAAATTGGAAGCAAAATGCCATCAAGGAGCATCTTGAGCATGGATAGGACTTGACTACTTTTTCCTGGTATGTTGTGTCCTTAAAACATTACCTCGTGCACTGTGCCAATACGAGGTCGGTGACTGCTCGCGCGGGCGCCTCTCTTCTTGAACTCGTTGGTTATGACCTGACCCCGGTTGCCTGGTCAGCGTTCGGGGCCGCCCATCGTTGCCGTGGGCGTTTCGGCGGGCCTCGCAGGACTCGCCATTCGTCACGTCACCTTTATCTTGTTTACCTCTGGGGATGGCGACAGATCTGCGGGCGCGGTGGTGACGGAGGAGAGGGGAAGGGGGGGGAGGGGGGGAAGGGGGAGGGGAAGAAAAGGGGGAGGAAAGGGAGGGAGGAGAAGGAATGGGTGGATGGAGAGAGAAGAAAGGGAGGAGGAGGAAGGAAGAGGGGAGGAGGGGAATGGATGGATGGAGAGAGAAGATAGGGAGGGAGGAGGAAGGAAAGGGGAAAAGGGGAGGGAGGAGGAAGGAAGAGGGAGGAAGGGGAGTGATGAGAAGGAGGTGGGAAGGAAAGGAAGGGAATGCAGAGGAAGAGGAGGGAGAAAGGAAAGGGACGGAGGAAATCTGGAGAAGAGAGATGGAAGTGGGAACTAGATGGAAGAGAGAGGAAGGTGAAGGAAGGAGGGGAGAACGCGTGGAGGAGGGGGGAGGAATAAGGAACGGGGATGAAAAGGGGAAGTTGTAATAAAAAAGAAAAACCAAGAGGGTGGGAAGGGAGGAAGTAGGAGGCGGGGAGAGGAGAAAGAAATGAAGAAGGAGAGGAGAGGGGGGAAAGAGGAGAGTCACGGATGTGAAAAAAAATGAGGGGAGGAGAAAGGAAGGAAAGGAGAGGGAGT
>NW_020868813.1:500481-512981 GCF_003789085.1 Penaeus vannamei
GACAGAGACAGGGAAGAGAGCGAATAAGGGAGAGAGAAAGAGGGAAGGATGCTAGACTCAGATTATGATCTACGTGTCGATAAGACTTTGACATCCGTGTGAGATAGAGGGCGTAAGTTTTCAAAGGTTGTCGTTGTGGGCGGGCGGTGACAAGGGCGCCCCTGTTGTTGGAATGCAGCGGAAAGAGTAGATCGGATAAAGTGGGGACTGCAAAGAGACAGGAGATAAACAAGATGATGAATCAATAGAAGTAAATTAAATAAACAAAAACAAAAAAACAAAAAATCTAACAAGATGGATGAATCAGTAGAAGTAAATAGAGTAAACAAAAACAAAAAATGTAATCTACAATCTGTCTTAAACATGTCATCATGCGTGAACCCCCCCCCTTCCCCAAAAAAAGAGAAAATTTAAAAATAAGAAAGAATAAGAAAAGAAGAAAATTAAATCCCCTTGAACGCTACAGGAGTAAAACTACAAAGACGGAATAATGTTAACCTTAAAACACTCTTTAGGGAAAATATTTACGGTTTTTCCGTCACTAAAGAAAACTGCCTCCCCCTCCCCCCCCCCCCCTCCGGCCGGAAAAAAAAAGGAATATTTTTATTTTTGTCTCAAACTTCTTTCCTCCGCCCTCCTTCCCTCCCCCCCCTTTTTGAGACCGAAACGTACGCTAAGACGGCGCAAGGAGAAGAGAACGTGGACTTTGCTGCTAGACCGGAAGCGAGGGTGTCTGTCTGTCTGAGAGCAAAATGTGGGACTTTGTTTTTGACGTTCCAAGGGGATGGAGCTCCGTCGGGTTGTGTTCCGGCGGAGGAGCGTGTTGCGAGCGTGCTTGCGTTAATTCCTGTTGCGTAATTGTTCTTGCCATTTTGCATCTTTGTTGTTGTTGTTGTTATTGGTGGTAGTGGTAGTAGTGGTATGGTAGTGTAGTAGTAGTAGTAAGTTAGTAGTAGTAGTTAGTAGTAGTAGTAGAAGTGTAGTAGTAGTAGTAGTAGTAGTAGTAGTAGTAGTAGAAGTAGTAGTAGTAGTAGTAAAGTAAGTATAATATAATAATAATATAATAATAATAATAATATAATTAATAATAATAATTAATAATAATACCTTCCGCTTCCTCACAACCATCGTCACACGAGACGACTTTTTTAGTTTTCCAAGGGGTTGGGACCCGTCGGGTTGTGTTCCGGCGGAGGAGGAGTCTGCTCCTGCTCGCGTAAACACTCACTCTCCTTTCTCCTCCTCTCCTCATCATCATCTCATCATTATCATTATCATATCATCATCATCAATCATCATCATCATCATCATCATCATCATATCATCATCATCATTATCATCATCATCATATATCATCATCATCATCATCATCATCACCACCATCGTCATCATCATTATTATTATTACTGATGTTGCTGTCGTTGTTATCAATTATTCTTATTATTATCATTTACTGCGAACAGCAAAGCTATGCAACAGCCGTGTATGAAATCTTTTTCCCGTGATCCGTTTGAATCCGTTAAATACACAAACAGTATAAGAGGATTTGTAAATAATAATAATAATAATAATAATAATAATAATGATAATAATTCTAATAGATATAGATATAAAAGTTCTAATAGATAAAAAGAGCTTGTGTCTGAGAGGAACTGCCAAGGGTGTATGGGAACAGGTGTAGAGTTAGAAAAAATAGGCGTGGGTGTGACCTTTTTTAGTGAGTGTGGGCGGAGAGGGGGGGCGGGGGAGTGGTCAAGCTCGCCTCGTAGAATCGTAATTAAAAGGTCATAATGATCGCGAATTAATGAGGGAGTGTCTGTCATTACTGGGTTTACGGCCGCTGTTGTTTTTTTCTTATTATTTATTTTTCCGTTTTATTTGTCTTTTTTATTAATTTTTCTCTGTATTTTTTTTTTCTTGTGTTTATTCGAATCTTCTTATTCTGTTTTATGACACCTATTGTCTCTCATTTTCTATTTCTATATTTTCTTCATATCCATCTTTTTATCTGTACTTATTCTTTCATATTCTTCGGCTTTAGTTCTATACACTTGTTACCCTCCTCACACTTTTCATATACTATCCATCTTGTTTTATCTCGCTATTTCTCTAGTTTAGTGCGCTAGTGGTAATTAGCATTATTACGCGACGTTTTGTGCGCACGACACACACACACACTAATGCATACCCACTACATGTGCTTTGTTTATTGTCCACACACACAGGGGAGTGGAGTAGAGTAGAAAGAGAGGGCTGGGGGAGAGGGTAGAGAGAGAGGGAGGAGTGGAGTGGCACGAAATACTCTCATTGGCGTTAGAGTGGTATGTATCTGTCGATATAGCAGATGCGTTTAGAATGCGTGTAGTAATCTTACCATATGTATATGTACCACAGAGAGAGTGAGAGCAGAGAGAGAGAGGAGTATATGTAACGAGATGATGTGCAGAGTAGAAGATTAGTTATTTCGAGGCGAAGAGATGTGTAAGAACGAGAGGAGAGAGAGAGATACGCAGAACGCATAGCACGATCGAGAGGAGAGCATCGGAGCGGACCGCGGGGAAGTAGCTGTAGACTGAGCAGGAGGTAATGATGGCACGAGAAAGAGTGGAGAGAGAGAGAAGCAGATAGAGAAGATACAGGAGACGCAGTATGATGATCGGAGACGGATGAAGAGAGACTGTAGATGAGAGAATGGAGTAGAGGTCATGCGTGAGAAGTAGAGAGAGATAAGAGGAGAGCCGCATAGTGTACGAGATGATTTTTTAGATGTATGTTAAGGATATTTTTTGTATGAATTAGTTTTTAGTATTTATTTTTATAGTAGATGGATTTACTGTAGAGTATCTGAGGGATGAGAAGAAGGATGTGAGGATTAGGTAGGTAGGATGGATGTTTATGTATGTATGATGCTTAGTATGAGGAGGATTATTTCCTTTATTTTCTTCGATGAGTCAAGAGGTTTAGTATGAATGTATGTAGTATCCTTATGAGATATCTTCTGTAGATTGCACTTCTGTGATACATTTCTATCATTTGATTCTTTTTGCATATTTTCGCGTTTATTTAGTTCTACGTCTCTTTGCAATTGTAGTACTCTGGCTATCTCTCTATACTGGTATATTCGTTCTCATATACTCTCTCTAAAGATATTTTTTTAAATTATTAGTCTTTATCTTTGATTAATATATAATTTATTAGTTTATTATCTGATATTTTAGTTAGGGTAATCGTTATATATTTATGTGTGTGGTGGGGAAGTTGTGGTGTTGGTGAATGATGTGTGGGTGTCGTAGTGTGTGTATGTTTGTTGTTTGTGTAGGGTGGAGTGTGAATTGATGAGTGTGGTGTGTGTTTTGCTGTGGTGTGGTTTGTGCTTGTTATGTTATGGTGTGGTGTGGGGAGTATAATAAAAATTAAAGAAATAATTATATAGTGTAAATATATAGGAGGAAGTGTGATAAATAGTATAAAGATTCTAAATATAATAAGTAAAGAATGCAAAATGTATATTCTATGTGTAATTATATTTATATTATTACCATATTAATGTTATTCTCATCTCTCTTTCCCCTCCCTCCCATCTATGGTTTTATTCCGACCCCTTTCTCTCGCTCTCAACCACCTCCCTGCTACTTACTCTCTCAGCCCTTCACACCTTTCTAGTTCCTCATACTCTCTCTTCTTGTTGTTCCTCTTCTTCATCTCCCTCCTCTCCTTTCCTCTCCTCCCCTCTCTTATCGCTCATACATTACCGTGTGACGCCTTATCACTCCATTTCTCTCCACTAGTCCCTTGGGTCCCTCTCCGCTCTCTCCACCTCCCGGCAGTTATATCTCGTTTAGTGACGCAACACCAACATTCCCGATGTCTCTCCTGCATTTGCAGGGAGCTGCACGCAGTGCGGGGTTATTTGCCAACAGGAACGCGTGCACAAAATTTGACAGTGCGAACGGCCGTCGTAGTGGTAAGTGCGAGTGGTCACCGAGCCGGGCGTACATAACAACGACTTACCTAAGCCAACCGTAGAAATGAGATTCATACCGTCAAAGAGCTGTTGAAGCACCACGTGAGGCGCGGAACAATGTGTGTGTGGAAGGTATACGTTTTGGCGAGGGTGTTGAGTTTAGTGAATATCTGGTTTATTGTGTACTTTTTGTAAGAAAAGTTATTGATCTTTTAGAGAGTTGTTTTGCTTTTTTATTATATTTGTTGGTGCCCTTGTTTGTATTCGGTTTGGGTACGATAATTAATGATAAGAGATATTGATAGAAAGACAAGATATGATGTATATTGATGGCAGAAGAATGACTATATGAAATTATAACAGTTATGATAATGAGTGTCAATAATAAATAACAATATATAATGATGATGATGATTATTGATTATCATAATTATAGTTAATTATTTATTATTGTGCTGCCTTCTTTGTTTGAATCTTTTTTGGTTTTATTCCTTTGGGTTTTTTTTTTTTTCTTTTTTTTTAGAGAGAGAATCCGTTCCCCGTTTTTGTGTTCATTTGTGTGTCAAACGCTGTGACGTCATTTTGTGGAATCCGAGTTCAAACAAGTGTATCTGTTCTCTTTGTTTTGATCAGGTGTGGATTTCTTGCCAAATATTGTACGTTTGGTTTTAAAACATTTTTGTGAGTCCCATCTGAGCATTTTTGCTAACAAACGTTGCGGGATTTTTACAATACATAATTTCTCTCTCTCTCTCTCTCTCTCTTTCATTTTCTTTCTTTCTCTTTATTCCTCTCGGTTCTTTCTCTCTTTATCTCTTTCTCCTCTTCTCTCTCTCTTTCTCTCTTTTTCTTCTTTCTTTGGTTCTCTGTTCTTGGGTTGCGCTTTCTTTTCCTCTTCTGTGTGTCGGGTTCTGAAGTACTTGAATTCTTTGGGTGGGTGCCTGTCCCTTTCTGGTCTGGCTCTCTTTCTTGTTTGATCTCCGGGCATCGCTCCCGCCGCCTCGCCGCCCCTCTCGCTCTCTCTCTCTTTCGTGCCTCACTCTCCCTCCTTCTCGCTTCTCTCCTCTCATCGTCTCTCCGTCGGCTCTCATCTCTCATCGTCGTCCCTCTCTCTCTCTGCTTCGCACCCCTACCTCTCCTTCGCCTCCATCCCTCCCTCCCTCCCTCCTCCCTCCCTCCCGTCCCTCCTCCTCCTTCCCTCCTTCCCTCCTTCCCTACCTTTCCCTACTCCCGCTCCCTCCGCCCCTCGCCCCTCGCCCCTCGCCCCTCTCCCTACTCCCTCCTTCCCCCCTTCCGTCCCTCCGCGAGTTTGTTTGATACCGTCTCTCTCTTCCTTCGCTATGTTGACATGCCGGTGATCATCCAGTGGCTCTGATAAATAGATGTTGTTGTTGCTTTATCTCTTCACCATCTCTAATACCTTAGCGAGGTTGCGTGTCTTCTGCAGCGTCTCGTACCCTATTCCCCCCCTCCCCTCCTACCCTGCTCATACCCATACCCGAAAGTGCCCCAACACGTACCCAGCGACGTCTCACCATCGAATATTTGGGCCAAAACTTGCTTCGAATTTCCTGTGACCCTATCGGTGTCCTTATCGGTGTCCTTATCGTGACGATTTTTGGACGCGTGATAGGACCCTGTTTCCCGGTAAGAGTCCTTGTCGTTCCTCTAAAGTCCGATTTAACTTGTACGTTCTCTTTCGGCCTTCGAGTCCTGTCGAGTCCTAAAATCCCATCAAGTTTCAGCAGGTGACTCAGTCCTTCTTAAGTTCCAGCGAGTCCCTTATGTCCCGGGAAGTTCTGATGGTTCGGAAGTCCCCCAAAAAGTCCTAGAAAGTTTTCATATAATCCCAAAATCCTCAGTTTGAATTCAGTTCACACGTAGTCCTAAATTCCAATACGTCCTAGTAAGTCTTCAAGTCGGAAAATAATCAACCACGGCCCAGTGAGTCCAATGACGTCACCAAGTCCCAACAAATCAGTACCATTTAGTCTTACAAGTCCCACACGGTCTAACATGTCCACAGTCCAGTCGGAAGAAGTCGCAGTAGAAGTCCCCCAGGCAGAATCCCCAGCACGTCCTAACACGTCAAGTGTAGCCCAAGAGGTCCAACAATCCCATTAAGGCAAGCGAGTCCCAAGAAATCCCATCAAGTCCAACAAAGTCCCATCAAGTCAAGCGAGTCCCAAGAAAAATCCCATCAAAGATCCCCAACACATCCCAACAAGTCTAATCGAGTCCCAAGAATTATCCCATCAAGTCCCAACACGTCCCCCCCAACAAGTTTCAATCGAGTCCCAGAAATCCCATCAAGTTCCCCAACACGTCCCAACAAAAGTCAAGCGAGGAGTCCCAAGAAAATCCCATTCAATTGTCCCCAAACCACGTCCCAACCAAGTTCAATCGAGTCCCGAAGTTGAAATGCTCACGCGAGTGCAATATATCGATCCCCAACACGTCCCAACAAGTCAATCGAGTCCAAGAAATCCCTATCAAGTCCCAAACACGTCCCAAACAAGTCAAGTCGAGTCCCAAAGGAAATCCCATCAAGTCCCCAACACGTCCCAACAAGTCAATCCAGTCCCAAAGAAATCCCATCAAGTCCCAACACGTCCCAAAAGTTCAATCGAGCACCAAGATACAATCACATCAAAAAGTCCCAAGAACGTCCCAACCAAGTCAATAAGTCCCCAACAAGAAGCGACCCATCAATCCCCAACACGTCCCAACAAGTCAAGCGAGTCCCAAGAAATCCCATCAAGTCCCCAACACGTCCCAACAAGTCAATCGAGTCCCAAGAAATCCCATCAAGTCCCCCAACACGTCCAACAAGTCAATCGGCCAGAAGCCCACAATCCCAAACACCAACTACAACCAATCGAGTCCCAAGAAATGATCCCATCAAGTCCCCAACACGTCCCAACAATCAAGCGAGTCCAAGAATCCCTCAGAGTCCCAAACGTCCCAACAAAGTCAATCGGGAGTCCCAAGAAATCCCATCCAAGTCCCCAACACGTCCCAACAAGTCAATCGAAGTCCCAAGACAAATCCCATCAAGTTCCCCAACAACGTCCCCAACAAGTCAAAGTGAGATCCCAAGAGGAAATCCCATCAAGTCCCCAACACGTCCCAACAAGTCAATCGAGTCCCAAGAAATCCCATCAAGTCTCCAACACGTCCCACAAGTCAAGGCGAGTCCCCAAGAAGAAATCCCATCAAGTCCCCAACACGTCCCAACAAGTCAATCGAGTCCCAAGAAATCCCATCAAGTCCCCAACACGTCCCAACAAGTCAATCCGTAAGTCCCAAGAAATCCACAATCAAAGTCCCCCAACACCGTCCAAACAAGTCAATCGAGTCCCAAGAAATCCCCATCAAGTCCCCAAACACGTCCCAACAGTTCAAGCGAGTCCCAAGCAAATACCCATCCAAGTCCCCAACACGTCCCAACAAGTCCGAATCGAGTCCCAAGACAATAGCCCATCAAGTCCCAACAGCGTCCGCTACATACATATAGATGCGCTCTCACATGACATCGCATCCCAGACAATCGCCCACGTATACAAATTCCCATCAAGTCCCAACACGTGCTCACCAACAACCGACGAGTCTCCTAATCTGCCTACCCTAGCTTACAGCAATCCTAGACAACGATCAAATCCTCCCATCTCAACTCTGTCACCAACCACGTCCCAACAAAGTCGAATCGGTCCCACAGACAAATCCCAATCAAAGTCCCCAACCAACGTCCCCAAGACAAGTCAAACTCGACGTCCTAAGGCTGAATTACGTCCTCCCCATTCAAAAGCTCGCCCAACACGTATAATTCCGGCTCTACTTCTCCACAGAACAAGTTCAAGCGCGAGTCCCACAAGACACAACTTCACCTCCCATTTCGAAGTCCCCAACACGTCCCAAACAAGTCAATCGCGAGGTTCCGCCAAGGAATATCCATCCAAGTTCCCCCAAACACGTCCCAACAAGTGCAAATCGACAGTCCCAAGAACATCCTCCATCAAGTCCCCAACACGTCCCAACAAGTTCAATCGAGTCCCAAGAGGAAAATTTCCCATCGGAAGCCTCACCCCAACACGTGCCCAACAAAAAAAGTCAAAGCGAGTCCCATAGGTAAGCATCCCCCTCCCACGACATGTCCCCTCACACCACCGGTCCCATGTACAAATTTCGAGAGGTCGCTTGACCTGTATAACCGAGTCCCTACCAGAATATGACCTTCACACACAGTCCGTTGGACACTCCCAACACACTCCCCCAACAACAACGAGTTCCCAAGACAATCCCCATCAAGTCCACCCACAAAAACCCACCCATCCCAACAATCTCATTAAGTCCAAGCGGCGTCTCTCCCAAAAAGCCTCCCATCAAGTCCCCAACACGTCCAACAAGTCCCAAACAAGTCCCAACACGTCCCTACACAGTCCCATCAAGTCATGCGAGTCCCAACACAGTCCCATTCAAGTTCCCCAACACGTCCAAACACGTCAAAGCGAAGTTCCCAAAAAAAAAGTCCCTCAGCTCCACCGTGCCCCTCACAGGTCGCCAGGAATAGATGCCGAGTCGGGCGGCGCCCGGGACGGAGGCGATAATGAGATCGTGAAAGGACGGCACTGGGCGGGGGCGATATGGGAGGAGGTAGAGGGGAGGGGAACGGCGAGGGAGGAGGGGAGGGGATGGGGGAAGGAGAGAAGAAGAGAGGGGAGGAGGGGAAGGGAGAGTAAGAAGAGGGGAGGAGGGGGGAAGAAAGAGAAGGGAGAGGGGAGGGAGGGGGGAAGGGAGAGTAAGAGAGCAGGGAGGGAGGGGGGGAAAGAGAGGGGAGGAGAGAGGAGGGGAGAGAGAGGGAGGAGAGAGAGGGGAGGGGAAGAGAAGGGAGGAGAGAGAGGGCAGGGAGAGAGAGGGGAGGGAGAGAGACGGGAGGGGAGAGAAGGGGAGGGAGAAGAGGAGGGAAGAAGAGAGGGAGAAGAGAGGAGAGGAGAGGTGAGAAGAGACGAGGGGAGAGGAGAGAGGAGAGGATGAGGAGAGAGGGAAGCGAGAGGGAAGAGGAGAAGAGAGCGGAGACGGAGAGGAGAGGGAGAGGAGAGAGGAGGGGAGGAGAGAAGGAGGGAAGAGAGGACAGAGGAGAGGAGAAGAGAGAGGAGAGAGAGAGAGGAGCAGCAGGAGAGGAGAGGAAGAGGAGAGGAGAGAGAGGAAGAAGGAGAGACAGATGAGACGAGGAAGAGGAGAGGAGAGAAGGAGAGCAGAGCAGAGAGAGAGAGAGAGAGCGAGAGAGAGAAGAGAGAGCGAAGGAGAGAGAAGAGAGAGAGAGAGAGAGGAGACGAGAGAGAGGAGAGAGGAGAGGAGAGAGGAGAAGCGAGAGAGAGAGGAGAGAGCGAGCGACGAAAAGGAGAGGAAAGAAAGAAAGAGAGCGACGGAAGCGAGAGCAGAGCGAAAGGAGGAGAAAGAGGAAAGATCGAGGAGAGAGATAGAGAGAAAGTGGAGAAGAGAGAGGAGGGAGATGAAGGGCATAGGGAGCAAGAGGCGGCTAAATTCGATACCCGTTCACGTCATTCGGACTTTGTATATACATGTTCGTCCGGAAAAGCGTGAGCGGCCGCAGCTCCATTCGAAGTGGTGTTAGTTAGGGGGGCGGGGAGGAGGGTTAGAGAGGGAGAGGGAGGGGAGGGGGGGCCGTGAAGGGAGGTTACGGGTGAGGGAGAGAGGGTTAAAGGAGAGAGAGAAGGGTAATGATGGGAGAGGGAGGGTACGTGAGAGGAGAAGGTGAGAGGTAGAGGAGAAGTGATTAGACAGGAGAGGAAAGAGGAAGGGCTAAGTGAAAGCATTGCGAGAGATTAGAGGGAGGGGTTGAGAGCCTAAGTGCATTGGCGGTAAGGGAAGAGAGCGGACGCGAAGGAAAAGAGAGGGCTAATGTGGGACGATGGGATAGGGAAGGGAAGCGGAAGGGGAGAGGAAAGGGAGAGGGCTAAGTGGGCATGGGGATAGGGGAGGGAGAGGGGAAGGAGCAACAAAGGGAAGGGGAAGTGGGCAGATGGGGATAGGGGAGGGAGATGGGAAGGGAGAGGGGATAGTGGTATGAATATGGGAGGGAAAGAGAGCGAGAGGCACGAGACGGAGCGGCGAGGAAAACTGGATTACGGGATAAGGGAGAGAGGAGGAAGAGAACAGGGATGAGGAGGGGAGAAAAGGGGGTGAAAAGGAGAAGCATAGAGTCACAGGGAGGAAGGCGTGGAGCATTGGGATGGTGGAAGAGGGGACGGAGAGAGAGGTGATGGATCGAGGTGTGGGGCAGGTTTCAAACCGGGCCACGGTGGTGCTTCGGAAAGGGGGGCGGCGTAATGGACAATAATTTGACGTTGACTTAAGCTCTGGATATCTCACCTACTTATTTACATTGTATAATCTCCAGCACATACAAAAATTTTTCTTGTCCTAAGCTTACCTGAGACGAGAGAGAGAAAGGACGAGGAGGTGAATCAGAGGAAGGAGAGAGAGAGAAAGAGGAGAGAGAGAGAGAGAGACGGAGAGAGAAGAGAGAGAGAGAGAGAGAGTTTAAAATTTAAAGATTTAAAGATTTATTTTAATTCCATTTTATTCAATGGATATTCTCTGCTGTGACATACTGTTTTTATTTGCCAAGATCTCCCCCGTCTGCAAGGAGTGGCCGGGTTACCGCTCATGGCCGGCGGGTATTGAAACGCAGTCCGCAAGATCTGCTAGACCAGCCCTTACCGAGAGACGGAGAGAGGAGAGAGAGAGAGAGAGAGAGGAAGAGAGAGAGAAGAGAAGAGAAAGAGAACGAGAAGAGGAGAGAGAGAGAGAAGAGAGAGAGAGAGCAGAGGAGGAGAAGAGAGAGAAGGAGAGAGAAGAGAGAGAGAGAGAGAGAGGAAGAGAGAGAGAGAATGAGGAGAGGAGAGAGAGAAAGAGAATGGGGACAACGAGACCAAGAGAGAGAGCCACGACGAAAGAGACAGAAAGGGTATGAGACAACAGCAGACGTGAGTAGGCAGGGTCGGGAGTGATACGAAAAGGAGGGAGGGTAAGGAGGGGAAGGAAGGGGAGGGGGAGAGGGGGAGAGGGAGCGGGGGAATAGATTAAGCTCAGTCTCATAACCATTTAGAGGCGATGTGGCCGCATCTCCCTTGATTAGTGGTGAAAATCCGACTCTTAGTACATTGAGATGCAGAGAGAGGAGGTGAGCTGTTGAGAGAAGAGATAGAAGGAGGGATGAGGGAGAGGCGAAGAACAGGGGGGAGGAAAGAAGAGGGAGAGGAAGAGAGAGAGGGAAGGAAGCAGATCAGGGAGGGGGAGGAAAGAGCAGAGAGGGAGGAAAGAAAAGAGTGAGCATTGAGGGAGGAGTAGAAGGAGGGAGAGGACGGAGGAGGAGAGGAGACAAAAAGAGATGAGAGTGAGCGAGGAGGCGAGAGGGAACGGAGGAAGGGAGAGGAGAAGGGAGAGGGGAAACGAGAGAAGGGGGAAAGAGAGAGAGGGATTGAATTGGGGAGATGAGGAGAAGCAGGAGTGAGAGAATGAATAAGGGTGAGATTGGAGAGAGTGGAAGGATGAAGGAGATTAATAGATGAATAAGGAGAGAGAGAGAGTGAAGAGAGAGAGAGAGGAGAGAGAGAGAGAGAGAGAGAGAGAGAGAGAGAGAGAGCGAGAGAGAGAGAGAGAGAGAGAGAGAGAGAGAGAAGAGAGAAGAGACAGGGAGGGAGAGAGAGAGAGAAGAGAGAAGAGAGAGGAGAGAGAGAGAGAGAGAAAGAGAGAGAGAGAGAGAGAGAGAGAGAAGAGAGAAGAAGAAGAGAGAGAGAGAGAGAGAGAGAGAGAGAGAGAGAGAGGGGAAGGGAATCAGACTCGGACTATACTCATAGACATATAACACCCACACTCAACTTCACGCTCACTCTCAATTCAGTCAGTCATTCGGTCAGCCATCAGCCAGTCAGTCAGCAGTCAGATCAGTCATTCAGTCAGCAGCTCACTCATCTATCACTCATTCACTCACGCACCTCATTCACTCACTCACTCACTCAATACTCACTCACTCACTCACTCCACTCACTCACTCATCTCACTCACTCACTCACTCACACATCACTCACTCACTTCACTCATCATTCACTCACTCACTCACTCGCCCGAACAAACAAACACACGGCAGGCACAGTCCAAACGCACAAGCAAAGAAACGCGCGCCCAGTCAGACGTACACTCAAGCACTTGTTGAGTAAGCATTCACGCCCGCACGCAGTCCACGCAAGCACTGCCACTCGGCACAAGCCGGCCGCGCGCCTTCGAGATAGAGACATCACAGCCGCCACACTAGCGCCGTCAGGACATCACCCCCCCCCCCCCCCGTCCCCATTTCCTCTTCTTCTTGCGTTCTCTCTTCTCCCTGCTTTTTTTCTCTCTCTTTTTCCTCACTTCCTTCAGTCTCTCACTTCCTTTTCGCTTCTCTCACTTCTCCTTTCCTTTCTTTTCTTCTCCGTTTCTCCTCCCTTCTCTTTTTTATCTCTCCCTCTTC
>NW_020868813.1:515481-520481 GCF_003789085.1 Penaeus vannamei
AAGGGAAGATGGGGGTGCAGAGGGATTGCTTGGGAAGGTGGAGGGAGCAGGAGGAGCTTGGAAGGAGAGGGGCAGGGGGCAGGGGAGGCTGAGAGAGTAGAGGAGAGGAAGCTGGCCGGAGAGAGAGGAGAAAGGTATCACAATAGTGCTAAAGAGGAGGCAAGAAAGTTAAAGAAGAGAACGAGGGGAGTGATTTTACTTTGGCGAGACGAGGGAGGGGCAGGGGTGAGGGTCGGAGGAGGAGAGCGAGGAGGGAGGAGGGAGAGGGAGAGGCAGAAGAGAGGGAGAAGGGAAGAGGTAGAAGGGAGAGGAGAGGTAGAGAGGACAGAGATGGCGAAGGGAGAGATGTCAGAGAGAGGAGGACGCGGAGAGAGTAGAGAAGAGAGCGGATGCGAGTCAGAGATGAGAGAGCAGAGGAGAGATAGGATGAGAGGACGAGGAGCAGCGGTAACTGCGCAAGAGCTTAGAGAGAGTGAGACAAACTATGAGACGAGGGAAGAAGATGGAGACTGAGTCGACCCAGGGAGCCGAAGAGAGGAGAACAGAGACGTGGAGAGGTAGCAGATCGAAAGAAACGATCAGCTCAGCTTATCATACAGATGATGCGTGAACTCGTGAGAACCCAGTCACATTGCTGCATCAACCGCCGAGCAGAAGTAGAAGACGCCAGAAGGGAAACAGACCCTAGAGAGACCTAGGGACGAGGGAGAAGGGAGGAAGAGAGCGGAGAGAGGGAGAGACCCGATGAGCGGTGAGGAAGAGAGAGAGAGAGAAGAGGTAGAGAAGAGAGGAGGATAGGGAGAGACGAAGAGGACGAGAGACGAGAACAGAAGAGCGAGAGGACAGACGAGAGAGAGAGAAGAGAGATGAGAGAGAGCCGACAGGAGACGACGAGAGAACGAGAGAGAGAGAGAGGAAGGAGAGAGCAGTGAGAGACGAGAGACGACACGGACGAATGACTGAACAATGATGACGTGAGTGATTGGTGAGAGAGTGAGAGAGAGAGAGAGAGAGAGATACGGTGATGTGTGATACACCTACTCCCTTACCATGCCGCGGTCTATAATCTCCGCTAGATAGTCCAGTGCATTTCTCCCTGTTGTGGAGAACGACACTCAAGTCTGCGCAAGATCCGGAGAGAGAGAAGGCAAGGCTATCAATATATCTGAGAAGGATAGCCTGACGACGAGAGAGAAGAGAGAGGCAGAGAGAGAGAGGGAGAGAGAGGAGAGAGAGAGAGAGAGAGACCATACAGACAGACACAGCAGAAGAGAAGATATTCAACTCGAGGAAAGAGAAAGTAAAACAAACGCAAATACAACAAACACAGACACAAGCGGAGAGAGGAGAGAGAGGAGAGAGAGAGAGGGAGACAAGTAGTCGCATAATCACAGAATGAACCCACGATATTAAAGATGATTTCGTGCGTCCTCGAAAATCCAAAATCATTTCTCTATTCCTCTTAAACAGCCCCCAGTGAATCATGTTAACATCTCGCGCCTCTTGTTAAAAGGATATTAACATGTCGCCGAGACTTTTATTGGCAACGTTAGTTTGCATGTGCTGCCAAGTGGGTGGTGGTCGTGCTTGAGAGGAGGGAGGGGAGGGAGGATGGAGGAAGGGGCGGTGAGGGGAAAGGGATGGAGGAAGGGGGAAGGGGAGGAGGAAGGGGAAGGGGAGGGTGAGGAGAAGGGGGAGGGGAAGGGGTGGAGGAAGGGGAAGGGATGTAGGGAGAGGGGACGGGGATGGGGAATGGAAGAGGCAAGGGGGAGGTACGGGAAAGGATGGAGGAAGGGGAAGGCGTGGAGGAATGGATAGGGAAGCGGCGATGAGGAACAGGGAAGGGATGGAGGGGAAGGGGAAGGAAAAGGGATGGGGGAAGGGGGAAGAGGAGGAGGAGGAGGAAGAGGGTGCAGGAAGGTATGAGGGAGTAAGGGGAAGGCGGAGGGGAGGAGGAGAACGGCGTGAGGGGAAAGGGATGAGGGAAAAGGGAGGAGAAGTGGGAAGAGAAGGGGAGGATGAAGGGTAGGGAAGGGATGGGGAAGGGGAAAGGTGGTGGAGGAAGGGGATGGGAAATGGTTGGAGGGAGAGGAAGGCAGGGGAAGGGTGGAGAGCGGCGAAGGGAGGAGGAAAGTGGTGGAAGGACAGATGAAAGGGGTGAGTGAAGGGGTGAGGGAGGAGGGAAGCTGTGAGTGTGATCGGGTGAAAGAGGAAGGGGACCAGAAACTCCAGCCCAGGTGCAAGAGGAGGACGGTAGGGGATGGAGAAGGGTGAGAGAGGATTGGAGTGGAAGGGAGGAGGAATGTGGAAATGAAAGTGGAGGAATAGGAAGGGAAAAAGATGAGAGGAAAATGAGGGAGGCGGTATAAGGGAAGGGGTTGAAGGGTGGAAGGAGGAGGGAGAAGAGGGTGAGAGGAGAGGGGAATGAAAAGTGGAACATAGCGGTGAGGAATTAGGGAGATACGGAGGAAGGGAGGGATAAATAGAGGTGCTTAAGAAAGAGAGTAAAGAGGGAGAGTGATATGGAAGGGAGCGGGCGTGAGGGCGTGAAGAAAGAGAGAGAGAAGGGGGAGGAGTTGGAAAGAAGCAGGGAAGGAGGGAGGCAATAGGGAGGAGGAAGAGGGAAAAAAAGACAGAGAAGGAAGGAAGAGAAAAAAATATCAAACCCAAAGCAAGACCAAGCGAAAATGGAAATGCAGGAGAATATGTTGAAGAAGAACAGGGGGATAGAATGTCGTTGAAAGACAGTTAACAAATGAAGTGAACACATTAGGAAAAGATAAGAGAAACCGCAATAAAAAGACCGTAATGATCCGAAAAAACAAGCAAGCAATAATAGCAAACACGAATAATCAAGAAAACTGTAATAAAGACAGAAATGTATTGATGATAAAAGAAAA
Organism: Penaeus vannamei; assembly: GCF_003789085.1. Taxonomy (NCBI): domain Eukaryota; kingdom Metazoa; phylum Arthropoda; class Malacostraca; order Decapoda; family Penaeidae; genus Penaeus; species Penaeus vannamei. Next base: position 518,382 of record NW_020868813.1, read on the forward strand.
TGATAACAGACATCGGAATAATCAGAGAAATCGCAATAAAAGAGAGAAAAAACCGCATTTGATAATAAAAGAAAACCATAATAACAGACATCTGAATCATCAGAGAAATCGCAATGGAAAGAAATTTTGATAAAAAGATAAAATGAAATTGGATCAAACAACAAGAAGATTTCGTCTTGACCACCTGACGAGGATTTCATTGGACTCGAAACGTGCCGATTTTAGAGTTCACCTTCGCTTGTTTCATCTTATTTTTTTCTTTGTGTTCACGAAAGTCAAGGAACGGAGAGAAGGAAAATAAAGTGCTTGATTTTAACGATGATGATAAGAAGAATGAGAATGCTGTGGCTGTCATGGCGGTAAAATGTTGATGATTATAGTGTAAAAAACGATAAAATAGGAATATGAAAAAGAGAAAAAAGAAAGACAAAAGGAAAATCAGAAAGAAAAAAAGAAAGCCTAAAGAATGAAAATGAAAAAGAGAAGTAAAGGAAGAAAAAAAGGAGAAAAGACAAATAAGGTATGACAAAAAATGAAAATGAAAAAGATAAGTAAACGAAGAAAAGAAAGTAAAAAGACAAATAAGGAATGACAAAAAAAAGAAAAGAAAAAGATAAGTAAAGAAAGAAAATGAAAAAGACAAATAAGGAATGACAAAAAAAAGAAAAAAGAAAAAGATAAGTAAAGAAGAGAGAGGAGAAAAAAGAAAAAAAAAATAAAATAACAAAAAAAAAAAAAAAAAAAAATGAAAACGAACAAGGGAAATGCCCCGTGAAATGAAAATCTCCCCGTGTAAAACTTCCCGAGATGAAAAACGTGTCACAAGACGAGCCACAGAGTGAAGTGTCGCTTGAGGGGCGGCGCTGCGGGCGGCGTGTGACACTAGTGGGGTGTCGAGCCTGTGTCATTTTTTCAGGGGGCGAGAAATACTTCCTGGGGAGCTGCTGATTTTTTAATTTTTTTTTTTGGGTTGGGTGAGGGCGGGGATGGTGTGTGTGGTGTGTGGTGTGTGTGGTGTTGTTGTGTGTGTGTGTGTGTGTGTGTGTGTGTGTGTGTGTGTGTGTGTGTTGTGTGTGTGTGTGTGTGTGTGTGTTTGTGTGTGTGTGTTTGTGCTGTGTGTGTGTGTGTGTGTGTGTGTGTGTGTGTGTGTGTGTGTGTGTGTGTGTGTGTGTGTGTGTGTGTGTGTGTGTGTGTTGTTGTGTCTGTGTGTGAATGTTGTGTGTGTGTGTGTGTGTGTGTATGTATGTCTGTGTGTGTGTTTTCATTCCATTTGTTATCCCTTCATGGAATAAAATGTTCCAAGATTACACTGTCGGAGATGCCTCTCGGTCCCCGCGTCCGGATTCCTCGAGTGGTTGTCGACCTTCGTCTCGCTGAGGGTGCGGCTGATTGGCCACCCTGATTCCAGTAGTGATTAGCCCGACTGCTTTAACGACAAAGACTTTCTGCAGCATTTAGGTCGTTCCTTTCCTCACGTCACAAAGACAAATCTTCGAAAGGTTTAATCTTCGAACATTTTATTCCATGAAGGGATAACAAATGAAATGAAAACTCACTCTCTCTCTCTCTCTCTCTCTCTCTCTCTCTCTCTCTCTCTCTCTCTCTCTCTCTCTCTCCTCTCTCTCTCTCTCTCTCTCTCTCTCTCTCTCTCTCTCTATATATATATATATATATATATATATATATATGTATGTATATTTATATATATACACATATATATACAAACACCCACACACACATTACTTATTTTCTTATACATATATCATAGAAAAAGGCCAAAGGGAGAAGCACATGAGTCTTGCCAAGTCCTCCACTGACCAACTATATCGTAGAGGTACCTCATCAACGAATTATTCTGTTAGGACGCGAAGCCACTGGTTGGGTTGTTCGACAGTTTGATGCTTCGGTTTCCTATTCAATCTTTGCTCCTGTTTTAGTTTATAGGTGGAAGGAGAACACATTTATCTGTATTTATTTTCGTTATTACTGTTCTTTGGGTCGAGGTGGCTGATGCGTAACGTTTCTTCAGTTGTATTATGAAGGATAGTTTGTGATGTTAGGGCTGGTGGGAATTTTTCCCTCCACTCTTTCCTCACTCAT
>NW_020868813.1:538487-560089 GCF_003789085.1 Penaeus vannamei
AGAGAGAGAGAGAAGAAGGAGAGAGAGAGAGAGAAAGAAAGATAAGAGTATAGATAGATATAAATTATAAAGAAGATAGATAGATAGATAGATAAAGATAGATAGATAGCGAGAGAGCGAGGAGGGAGAGAGGGAGAAGGAGAGAGGAAGAAGAGAGAGACGAGAGAGAGAGAGAGAAGAGAGAGAGAGAGAGGAGAGAGAGGAGAAGAGAGAGAGAGAGAGAGAGAAAGAAATAGAGGATAGAAGAGATAGATGATAGATAGTAATAGATAGATAGAAGATAGATTAGAGAGCGAGAGAGCGAGAGAGAGAGAGAGAGAGAGAGAGAGAGAGAGAGAGAGAGAGAGAGAGAGAGAGAGAGAGAGAGAGAGAGAGAGAGAGAGAGAGAAGAGAGAGAGAGAGAGGAGAAGAAGACAGACAGACAGACAGACAATAAAGAGACAGAGAGAGAGGAAGAGAGGACTAAAACTAAAGCTTTCGCAAACCTAAAGTTTCAAAACAAGAACTATAGAACTATCCCATTCACAATCTTGAACTTGACCCAGACTGACCTGCGTTGCGTGCCTCTGACCTCTCCTTCTTGACCTCAGAGATGGGGATCAGAGAATGGATATATTGCCTGAGAAACCGCTCACTCTTACTCCACATTTTAGCCTCTACTTTTCGGTACATTTTGTTTGTTTAAACCTTTGTTTGCCTGTCGGTTCGTTTGTCTGTCTATCTATTTGGAGAGTTTATTTTCTTCTTCTTCTTCTTCTTCTCTCTCTGTGTCTTTCTCCCTCCCGTTCCCTGCCTCTCTTCTCCGTGCCACCCTCTCTCTCTATCTCTCTCGTCTCAGCTCTCTCCGTCTCTCATCTCTCCTCTCTCTCTCTCTCTCTCTCTCTCTTCTCTCTCTCTCCTCTTGCTCTCTCTCTCCTCTCTCTTCTCTCTCTCCTCTCTTCTCTCTCTCTCTCTCACCGACTTCTCTCTCTCTCTCCTCTCTCATCCTCCCACACCCCCTCTCCTCTCTCTCTCTTTCCTCCCTCATCCCTCTCTCCATCGCTTCCCTCCCCCTCCACCCCTCTCTCCCTTTCCCACACATTCAAATTATCAAAACAACAAATAATAATAATAACACGGCGCACCTGAGCTCGTAAAATATAACAATATATACTTAAACCTCTAGAACACTGGCGGGCGACAGGGAACATTATCATAATGGCGCGGAAAGCGAAGAATCGGAGAAGAAAATTAGAAGTCTGACGTATACGAGGAGAATGGGAAGAGAGAGCGAGAAGAGAAAGGGGAAGAAGGAAAGGGAAGGAGAGAAAGAGACGATTGGGAAGGGGAAGAAGAGAGATTCAGCGATTATGAGAGAGAGAGAGAGGAAGAGAGAGAGAGAGAGAGAGAGAGAGAGAGAGAGAAGAGAGAGAGAGAGAGAGAGAGAGAGAGAGGAGAGAGAGAGAGAGAGAGAGAGAGAGAGAGAGAGAGAGAAGAGAGAGAAGAGAGGAGAGAGAGAGAAGAGAAAGAGAAAGAGAGAGAGAGAGAGCAAGGAAAAAGGAGAGAAGATAACGTACGAAGAGAAAATAACGACCAGAATGAAAGGAAGAAGTGAGAAAACCAGTGAAAGAAGTACATTCATTATATACTTAGATATCATGGGAGAGAATGTGCATGAAAAAGAAAGAAAGAGAAAAATAACAAAAACGAGGGAACAAATGAAAGAACAAGAGAGAGAAGAGGAGAAGGAGGTGCAGAGAGACAGAACAAAGAAAAAAACAAACAAAAACAAAAAAACACATCCTTGAATGTACAATCAAAGTATAGATGTATCTCACAGATATCAACCTTTAAGTCATAGACAGAAAGAGAGAGAGAGAGAGAGAGAGAGAGAGAGAGAGAGAGAGAGAGAGAGAGAGAGAGAAGAGAGAGAGAGAGAGAGAGAGAGAGAGAGAGAGAGAGAGAGAGAGAGAGAGAGAGAGAGAGAGAGAGAGAGAGAGAGAGAAGAGAAAGACAAAGAGAGAAGAAAGAGAGAGAGAATGAGAATGAAGAATATACAGATAGAACAGATAGATAGATAGATAAGACAGATAGACAGACAGGATAGACAGATATAGACAGACTAGACAGATAGAGACAGATAGACAGACAGATAGACAGATAGAAGACCAGATAGATAGATAGATAAAGAGAGAGAGAATAGAGAAAGATTAGGCAATCAGTGCATATCAGACATATTTATCGAGGTGACTCTGATCAGCTGTTTTCCTGCTTTGTTTGGGAAGATCATAAATTTTGCGGTAAGAATTGTGCCGCTTTGATTTCTATTTGAAGGCCACATAGTCTATTATTTCTGTCTCTTCCTTTCGGTTCAGTTTATTTATGTTTATTTTTTTTTTATATGTACTTGCTTTTCTTGTTCTTTTCTGTTTTTTTTTTTTTTTTTTTTTTTTTTTTTTTTTTTTTTTATTTTCTCCGTTCTTTTTTTTTTTCCTCTTCTTTTTTTCTTCTTGTTACTTCTTCTCCTTCTTTTTTCCTTCTCCCCTTCTTTCCCTCTTCTTTCGCTCTTTCTCTCTCATACCTCTCTTCCTCTTCTTTCCCCTCCTTATCATATCATATCCATTGTTTTGTTGTTCTTGTATTTTATTATTATTATCATTATTATTGTTATTATATATTATCATTATTATTGTTATATTGTTTATCATTATAATTATTATTACCATTATTATTATTGTTATTATTTATTACTTATATTAATTAATTATTATTATCAATATTGCTAATATCTTATTATCATTATTATCATTATTATTATTGTTATTGTTGTTATTATTATTATTACTTAATCACATTTATCATTATTCATTATCAATCATCATTATATTATCATTGTTATCATTATCACTATCATTGCTATTGTAATTATTTATTATCATCATCATGATTTTTCCCACATCCGTAAATCAACATAGTCTCAGAATCGAGCCACATGGCGAGGCAGCCCCCAACGATTTACTTCTATGCCCACATACCCACATGGCCATGAGGCTCCGCTGGAAACATGAGCCCCATAATATGTGAACCCATGACCTCTGTGTCTCATGCAGACCTCCGAGGCAAAAATCTTGTTCACACGCTCACACGCAGAGACAAATACTTACACACATGTTCAAACACATGTGCGTACACACACATATACATATACAAACAGGGAATCTCTCTATAAGGTCTTATTCTCTGTCTGTCTGTCTATTTTGTCTATTAGTCTGTCTTTCTATCTCCTCTCTTCACCCATTTCTAACTCTCTCTCTCTCTCTCTCTCTCTATCCTCCTCTCTCAGTCTCTCTCACCCATCCAACTCTCTCTGTCCTCCCTCTCTCTCACCCATTCTAAATTTTTTCTCTCTCTCTTTTCTCCTCCCCCTCCCCTCTCTCTCTCTCATCTCCAGTATCTAGTCTTTCCTCTCACCTCTCTCACTCACACATTCTAATCTCTCTCTCTCTCTTCTTTCCTCTCGCTCTCCCCTCCCTCTCTCTCTCGTCTCTCTTTCTTCTCTCAACCCATCTAACTCTCTTTCTATCACCTTGCTGCACCTGCCAGCCCGTAATTACAATGGGCGTTGTATTCCACACCCAGTCACGGTGAATGCAATTATGACCCCAACGCGGTCGGACCATTGGATCGACTGTCCCGCGCTCTCACCAAATCGTCCCATCCTGTTGTTGCACACAATATAATGTTTTTAAATACACGGAAGCTATTTGGAGTTTATTTGTTGGAACAGGCGGAGCTGACCGAAAAGTGCGGGATCGTTCGTAAAAGGGGAAGGATGGTATGTTGATGCTGCAAATACTGAGGATGAAACCTAGCAACAGGTACACACTGCTGAGGCTTGTGGCGTGTGACTCTCGCTAAGAAAGACGCTGGGAAATACGCGAAATCTACGTAGCAACTACAAACACTTACAAAAAAAAATAAAAGTCCTTCCATAAGACACTTACGGATGATGTCAATAAACAGACACACACAAACACTTTACATGAAACTCACCACGAACACAAACACGCATAAAATGAACAAACAAACACAGTACCATGCATCCACACTCACATATGCACAACCTCAAACAAAAACAAACGCAAGCAAGCATAGCATAACAAAATAAACAAGACAGATGACTCACCATGCTTAGCTGAAACAGACAAGAAATTATAGCGAAGGAGAGAACAGATCATCTAAAATAGAGAGAGAGAGAGAAGAAAGGAAGAAAAGAGGAAGACGAGAGAGAGAGAGAAGAGAACGAGAAGAGAGAGAGAGAAGAGAGAAGAGAGAAGAGAGGAGAGAGAGAGAGAGAGAGAGAGAGAGAGAGAGACGACGAGAGAGCAGAGAGTCGGAAGATGGAGGAGAGAAGAGAAGAGAGAGAGTAGAAAGACAAATCGAGAGAAAGAGAGGGGGGAGAGAATCAGAATGAGAATGAGAAATGGAGAGTATACAGATTATAGACAGATAGAATAGCCAGATAGATGAAGCATAGCCAATTAGCATAGTGGGGACAGATATATAGACAGATAAGACAGAGAGAAAGACAGATATATAGACAGATAGACTAGATAAAAAGCTTTAGGGAACAGATATAATAATAGCACAGATAGACCAGACAGCAATAGCCATTAGACGACAGGACAAGAATAGATAGATAGATAAAGAGAGAGCAGAATAGCAGGATTAAGATTGCAATCAGTGCATTTATCAGACATAAATTTACGAGAAATACGTGGTACGTCCGATCAGCTTTCTTTTTTTCTTCTCCTGCTTTGTTTTAGGAGAATACACTAGATAGCTCATCTTATATCATAAAGAGAGAGAGAGAGAGAGAGGAAGAAGAAGAGAGAAAGAGAGAGAAGAGAAGAGAGGATGATTTTCAAAATATATTAAAACTACATAGTGCTTTAACAAGGAAGAGTTGACAATGATGATGTTGATTAAACAGGTTTTTAAAAACACAGAGATCGAAGTGATATGATATAAGAATACGAAATATATCTATAAATGAAAGAAACAAATGGTAGGAGAGCGGGAAAATACAGTGAAAACGTAATAATAGAGCGACAGCTATGAATAGAGACGGAAAAAAGATAAAGAAGAGGAAAGTAAGGAAGAGGTGGAGAGAGAAAGAGGTAATGGGTAGGTAGAAGGTAGAACTGAAAAAGAAAGATACATGTCTAGAGAGAGAAGAGCGAGAAGAGAGAGAGAGAGAGAGAGACGAGAGAGAGAGAGCGAGAGAGAGAGGAGAGAGAGAGAGAGAGAGAGAGAGAGAGAGAGAGAGAGAGAGAGAGAGAGAGAGAGAGAGAGAGAGAGAGAAGAGAGAGAGAGAGAAAGAAAGAGAAAGAAAGAGAGACAGAGAGAGAGAGATAGAGAGAGAAAAAAAAAGACACACTAAAGCGACAGACAGACAGATTAAAGAGATACAGACAAAAAAAAAAAAGGAAAAAACACACACACACACACAAACACAACACACACAACGCACACACAGATAAATAGCCAAGAGAACGAGACAGGAATAAAGAAAACCCCGAAGCCAGTGCAGCCACAAAGCGAGTTCGAACTGCTATGTGATGTTCTCCTTTTGTTTCCCTGCTGACGGACAGAGCCAGCGGGACCCATGTTGAACACATCCCTTGCCTTTTGGGAGACGGCCACACGTGAAAGATGGAGGGAGGGGTGGGAGAGATGGGAGTGGGAAGGGGAGGAGGGTGGGAGAGAGGAGGGGGAGGGAGGAGGTGGGGTAGGAGAGAGGGATAGAGGGAGGGGGTGGGGTGGGAGAGAGGGGAGAAGCGCGGGAAGGGGGTGGGAGGGAGAGTGGAGAGGTGGAGTGAGGAAGGGGGTGGATTTAGGGAAGGGGTGGGAGGGCAGGGAGTGATAATGGGGGGAAGGGAGAGGGGATGGGAGGGTGAGAAGCTGAGAGGGATGATTTAAGAAAGAGATGGAGGGAGGAGTGAAGTGGGAAAGCGGGGAGTGGAGGAAGGGGAGAGAGGGGGCATGGTGGATTGAGAGAATAGTGGGGGGAGGGAGGAATGCGACGAGCGGGAGTGGCAGAGTGAAGGGGGGCAGGAGGAGCGAATGAAGAGTTAGGAGTGAGAGTAGGGAGGGGAGTGAGAGGGGAGGGGAATAGGGTGTTTATGAGTTTGTTTGTGTGTGTGGATTTTCTGTTTTTTTGGTTGTTGTTTCTCATTTGTTCTTGTTTCTCCTTTGTTTTGTTTTTATTTTTTTGATGTATGGGGTATGGAAAGAACTGGAATGTTTTCGTGTGTAAATATATACCTGCGTGTTGACCGTTGTGTTCGTGTACGGATATGGTTTGTCATGCGTACATGGGGTAACTAAGTACGCACATGTGTATATTTCTTTGTGTTAAATGTACGTATCTGTGTTAGGTATGTGTGTGTGTTGCGATCATTTAAACCGCTTATGCATTCGTCTTAAGTGGACTATTCTTTGGGTTAGTTATCTGCGAAAACTTTCTACAGTCCGGTGAACGTTGCAGAACATTATTGAGTTGCGTGCTGGAGTCATTTTCTGAAAACCTGATATGGAATGTGGTGAATTTACCAATTGTCAAAAAAAAAAAAAAAAAAAAAAAGTGAGAAAAAAAAGCGGGACGAGAAACGAAAGAAACGAAACGAAAAGAAAAAAAAACGAGAAAAGGAAACGAGGAGAGAGACAAAAATGAAAAAGAAAAAAAAAAAAAAAAAAGAGACGGGAGGAAACTAAAAAAAAAAAGAAAAGGAAAAGAAAACTAAAAAAAAACGAGAAAAGAACTGAGGGGAGACAAAAAAATGAAAAGGAGAAAAAAAAAAAAAAAAACGAAAAAGGAGGATATCTGACTTAAAGAAAAGGAAAAAATATATGATATCTGAAGCTGACTAACCTCAAACAGAGGAAGTCAAGTGACCCAAGTAATAAAAGAGAAAAAAGCCCCTTTTGTATCAAAATGAATATATATTAAAGACAGATAATTTCTGTACATCTACCAGTGTATATAAATAAAAGATAACTCAATATTTTAAAACAAAAAACAAAACTTGACTAATGAAAATCTCCACCCTCATTCACTCAAACGAAAAAAAAAAAAAAAACATAAACGTCTATATTTCGTTTTTCTTTCAGCTTTTTACATTCATTATCCCTTCGCGTTTCTCACTTTTCCTCCAGTTAAGTGAGCATCGCCAAGCGCATTAATTTTGGCGGGGAAAAGGAAAACCGTGGAAAGACGAAGTTTGGCCATTAACAATTTTTAAGTGAATTTTGACCGTTTTGATCGAAGACGTCTCTTCTAAATGGACCCGAAAAAAGGTTTTACTTGTAATTTTCCATTTCATTATTTCATTATTCATTATCATCCTTTTTTCTTCCATTATTGTTATTTCGTTGTTGTTTAATTATCATCATTCATCATTTCCATTATTTTTTTTTCCCATTATTAACTATTATTTATTATTTTCATGGCATTTTTTTATTTTAATTAGTTCCATTAACTTACTTAACTTTTTTACTTACTTTTTTTTTTAACTTTTTTTAACTAATTTATTTTTGGTTTTTTTTTTTTTTATTTGGTTTTTTAATTTTTTTTTCCCCCAAATCCCNTATTATTCAGTCACTTATTATCATAGTGCATTATGCTCAGTAAAATCACTTTTTTTATATATCACTGCTTGTTACTTGTATCATATATGAAACTGGCCTATTATATAATCATGATAATTATGAATTAGTTAAAATATGTACACCTTACACACTACACCACTACTATACCACACATATCCAACAACTAGCTACAACAACACAAGACATACACAGACAACACCACATGCAACCACCACATACACACACACACAAAAACTCAACACAAACCCAACAAACAACACCAACACACACACATACATTCCAACATTACCTTATACTCAAAATAATATACTATCACTTTATAAATATGTATATTCTTTATAAATAAATATACCAATTAGTATATCTATACCCTAACTCCAATTCATATAGTTCTATAAACGCATTATTAGTAAAGAAATTACACATCATAATATCTATCAATAAATGTGAATGAATAATAGCCAATAAATTGATATATTAAAATAATATAATTAATAATTTATAATGATATTAGATATACTAGGTATGAAAAATGATTAGATTAATGGATATGAGAAATATATATTGAGCTATTTGTAATGGGAATTAAATACTGATAAGATTAAGCAATATTAATGAGTCATAATTTTGGTATGAATGAATGAAGAGAAATTAAATGAGCATTATGGTTTTCGTGTAAAAATAATGAATAAAGATAATGAAATCTGATGTGAACTGAATGTAGGTGGATTGAGTATCTGGTATAGAAATTAATATCTATACCATCTGGTTTAAATAAATGAATAAAAATTAACAAACATCCGGTTTAAAAGGAATGAAAGAGAATGAATGAACATATGTTATGAAATTGTTAATTGATAATAGAAAGGTTTTCAGTATGAAAGGAATTAAGGAAAATGAATAAATATGTGGTATAAAATGAATTAATGAATAAATGAACGTTGAATGCTTCTTGTCAAGCACGGTGTCCTGATCTACACACACATGCTCTTTGTCTTTCAGTTTTCAAGTGAATTTCACCCAGTGAACTTTTTGCTTAGCGACCTTTGCTGAAAGTTTTTTTTTTTTATTGGATTTCTCTCTCTCCTCTCTCTCTCTCTCTCTCTCTCTTCTCTCTCTCTCTCTCTCTCTCTCTCTCTCTCTCTCTCTCTCTCTCTCTCTCTCTTTCTCTCTCTCTCTCTCTCTCTTTCTCTCTCTCTCTCTCTCTCTCTCTCTCTCTCTCTCTCTCTCTCTCTCTCTCTCTCTCTCTCTCTCTCTCTCTCTCTCTCTCTCTCTCTCTCTTTCTCTCTCTCTCCTCTCTCTCTCTCTCTCTCTCTCTCTCTCCTCTTCTCTCTCTCTCTCTCTCTCTCTCTCTCTCTCTCTCTCTCTCTCTCTCTCTCTTCCTTTTCTTTTACTACATGAGCTCTTTGTTAAAGTCAAATTGCGCTTTTGCAAATAATATTTGGTGGTGGACAAGCTGAGATACGTATTATTATATATATTATATTATATGAAGTTTTAAAATATATAAAATTAATAATAGAATATACATATTTACCAAATTTATAAAAATAATAAATTACATTCTATAAATAGTATTTATTTTAATACTATATGAATAAGAGCCTATGCAATCATACTATACAATAATATTCCATACATTTTATATTAACCTATAGCTATATAATAAATATATGTAGTAACTATATAGTTAAGTCAGTATATATGAATATAAAAAGTTTCTTACTACGATTTTTTTCTTATATTATTATATAGAAATTAAACTATACTATTCTTATTTATGTGATTGATAAAACTATATTATCTGTATGTGAAATAATATTATTGTAATACCAAGATGTGAAGAGATAAACTGTTATTAAATAATAATAAAATAGTAACTATTATAACGCTGTTTTTGTTGTGATGTATAATGGTTTTCTATTATATATCTATTTATTTCTTTCCTATTTATTTGCATGATGAATATATACTTATAATATTTATCATACTACAATATAATATAATATCTATACTATATATATATCTAATAATCTATATATATTATATATACGGAGAGTGAGAGAGTATAACTGCTTACTATATAATATTTGTTATTACAATGATATATTATATTACTATTCAATTTAATAGCTAAAGCTACTATATAACTGGTATATATATAATTTTTATAATATAAGTTTATTATATATGTTAACATATCAAACAACCAGTAATATTGATATAATACATATTTCCTTAACTAGATTATTTTTATTCAACTTATAAATCCCCCTCCCCCCTACACCACACACACACCCTGTAATATAATAAAATAATAATTAACATAGAACTAATGAACTATTATATATATAACCCACCAACTCACATAGTAACACCTATTCTGGAGGTGTAGTCTGGTGTGTGTCAAGATTCCGTCCTGCATCAGCTCATTTAATCTCCTAGATCTTACCATAACACCGAGGAGCGACACAACATAGACCGTTCGGGCAACTTCTATTACCATTACATCTCTCCAAGGCTATATCCTTTTACATTTATAGTCAGTTTTTCACATAGTTACACTCATCTCAACACTTCTTCCTTTCTCTCTCTCTCTCTTTCTCTCTCTTCAATATACTATATATATATACTTATAATAATATATATAAATGTATTATATAATATATATATATATATATATATAATGATATATATTAAGAGTAAATAAGTAATATTTAAATATAGTCACTATATAATTATTAAATTCAAATACTTTTATTACTATCACATCAAATCACTTATTAAAGTATAAATAGTAGTAGCAGAAAAGTGTGATGTATAAAGACGTATCTTAACATCAAGATTAACGAAGAATTAAGATAAAAATAATGTAATAGTAGTAATAGATAGGAAAAGAGGTATACAACGCAGTAGGATAAAAGAATAAGAGAAAGTGGGGAGATAAGGTAAAGGAGAGAATATAAAAAAGACGAGTATAAGTGAAAAAGGAAGGAGGATATAGCAGAATATGAGAAGTAAGAAAGGTTGAGAAAATATATAACATATAAATAGTAAATCAAAAGAGGATATAATACATAAATTAATAGGAAGTGAGAGTATAGAAGAAAATAAAAGTATTATAAGAGTATAGTATAATATATAAATATAGTATATTAATAATAGTAATATATGTAATATAGGAATATGCTAACATATATGGATAAGAAACTAGTGAAGTATATAGATAAGGATATGAGAGAAGATGTTGAGAGGAGTAGAGATTAACGATAGTAAGTATGAAAGGAGATAAATAGAGGTAGACGAGGAACATATACACACAAACTTCTGTGTGATAGGTCAAAATGAAATAATATAATAAAAAGAAGAACACATAATCACATCACACACACACCTATATATACAACACAAACACAGAAGCGAGCGCCAACACACACACATCAAACACACACAAACACATCAACACACAACATAAGCAACACAGCACAAAGAGAAGAAGAAATATGTGAGAAGAGAAGAAAAAGTATAAAGAACTAATGAGAGATAAATTAGATAACCGTGAGTAAAGGATAGGTAGAAAGAGTGGGTAGTAAAGAGTAGTGAAATGGATAGGTAGTAGGGAGGGAAAAGAGGTGAGGAGGAGGATGGAAGAAAGAGGGGAGGATGGAATAGAGATACAGGGAGGTAGAACTATAGATAGTAGAAGAATAGTTCAATTAATAATATAATATATAGAGTAATAATACATATACAACATAAAATATATATATTATATAATATATAATATAATATATATAACACACACACATAAATATACTTATATATATAATTATATATATAAATATATATATTATAATATATAACATATACAAATACATACAACATAATAACTATATATATATTAATATATAAATAATAAGTTATATTATTAAGTATATATAAGTACAGTATACACATCGATTACACAAAATCACACACACAACACACACACACACAAACCAACACACAAATATAAAATAGAATATATATATATATATATATATATTATAATACATCATACACATCTGTACAATATATAATAATATATATAATATATATATATAATATATTATATATATATATACATATAATTATAAATATATAGTATATATATAAATAATTAAAAATAATTAATACATAATATAATATTATAAATATATAAAGATAAATATAATATACATATATTACACACAGCACAAACAGAAACACACACACACACACACAGACACCACAACACACCACACACAACACACAGCACACACACACACACCACACCACACACACACACAGACACACACACACACACACACAAGATATATAAATTTATAATACATATATATATATAGTATAATATATTATATAATAGTATATAATACAGAATTATAATATATATATATAGTATAATAATATATATAACATTACATATATATATTATAATATAAGTAGTATATAAATATAAATATAGATATATTTAGTAGGAAGTATATATATAAGAAATATATTATATACCTAATATAGTAGATAATAAATTAATATAAAATATAATATAGTATAATAATATAGAATCTTATGACACACACACACACAGCACCACACACACCACACACACACACACACACATTAGAAAATATATATTTAATGGTAGATAATGTGGTATTGATGTTGGGTGGTAATGTGATGTAAAGATTCTTTTGTAGGTGATGAGGATTGGTATAGTATATGAGGTACCAGATTGTAGGTATAGTCTGAGAATTGATATTATAATAATAAACACACACACACACTCTGTACAATAAGATTATATTTATATACTTAATATAATTGAATCAATATTATATGTATATCCGCTGAGTATATAGATATACATATCTCTATATGATATATCATCTTATCAACCTCTCTCACACACTGTCTCGACTCTAATATATCATCTCGTTACTTCTCCTCTCACCATCACCTCCAATCTGCTATCCAGACTCTATCATAAATCTCGTCTTCATCTAACTGCCTATCACTCTAACCTTCACATCATCCTATCTATATCATCCACACTCACTACAATCTACATCACTCCTACACTCCATATCATCTCTATCTGTATCGCTCATTCACCATACGAGATATAAATCATACATCATCATCACCTACTCTCACCTATCATCAACTAACCCTCACCATACCAACTATACTACTCTATCTCATCTATCTATATTCTCTATATATCTCCACGTCACCCATCATCCACATATCGTGACGTCCGCGTCGCGTGCGCTGCTCTATTCTATCGACACTCAATACACCTCTACTCTCTCTCATCTACTCTCTCCGCGTCTGCTGCGCTGCTAATTCTACTCTGCGTGTACGTACTACGCATCACAATCATTCGCGTCATAGCGTCATGCATATCCTACGCTTCAATCAACCACACCTATCCACATCTCTTCACTCCACTATCCTATCTACCCCTACTCCATCGCCTCTCATTCTCTCTCTACCATCTCGCTATCTCTACATCCCTCTCTCTCGCTCTCTCTCTGATTTCCTCTCTCTCCCTTCAAATATATTAAATATATATATATATATATTAATAATAATGATGATAATAATATAATAATATATGATAATTAATATAATAATAATGAATAATGAAAATAATAATAAAATAACGATAAATAATAATATAATAATGATGATAATGATAATTAATAATAATTAATGATAATAATAATAATAATAATAATTAAACATATAATAACATTAATAATATAATAAATAATAACAATAATAAAATAATAATTAATAATAATAATAATAATAACAATAACAAACAAAAAACAATAACAATAATAATAATAATGATAATAATAATAATAATAATAATAATAAGATAATAATAATAAATAATAATAATAAAGCCACAACTCAAAACCCGCTTATTGATACACCAAAAACTGAGCGAAAAAAATCAAACTTTATAACGAGCACAGGACACCTACACACACACACACGCACAAGCACGCACACACGTCCTTAAGCTTTCTGAAAGATTTGAAAGACATTTTCCAAGAAGTTAACGAGAAAGCTGTAACAAGAAGCCATCGTGTTTTGTTTGTTTGTTTTTTTTCCTGGAAGCGACTAACGATTTTTTTCAAGAAGCCATCACCTTGTTTTTTTTTTGTTTTTTTTTCTTTCTTTCTTTCTTTTTTTTTTTTTTTAATGATGAAAGACTTTTTTAGGGGTGGATATGGACATAATTTTTTATTTGTATATTTGCTTATTCTTGCTTTCTTGTTCTATTTTTCTGTGTCGATTCATATTTTCTTGTTTTATTAGATTATCTGTTGATACTAATTATCGTTTTATGGTCTTCTCTGTCGATTCTTATTTTCTTATCCGATTTTCTTATCTATTTCTATTTCCTGATTTATTTTTCTTATATAATTCCTTATTTTATTTTCATGTTCATTTATTCTTTTTTTCGTCATTTATTTCCTTATCTGTCGATTGCCATTTTCTTGTTTAGTTTTCTTATGTATCTATTCTTATGTTCTTGTTTTATTTAATCATCGTCGATTCTTAATATCTTGCTTTCTCTTCTTATCTGTCGATTATTTTCTTTTCTGTTTTCTTCTATTTATCTATTCTTTTTTCAATTTCATTTTCTTGTTTATGTGTTCTTATTTTTTCATTTAATTTTCTGATTCATTTATTCCTTCGTGTTTCATTTTATTTTTTTCTTATCCATCCATCCTTATCTTTTCTCATTATTTACTTATTCACCCATCTTTATTTTCTCATCTAATTTTCATATTGACCTATTACTATTTTCTTATTAGATATCACATCTATATATTTTTATTTCCAATATTATGACTATAATTGTTTCTTTTTAGCGGATGGACTTGTATACTTTTTTATTTTACTTTTTTTCAGGATTTAAAAAAAAAATCTGCTGTTCTTAATACAGCTATTTCTTCTCATAAATTCCGATGTTGTCATCTTGTTATTGATAGATAATTTCATTTAATTGTATGTTCAACACGTCACATTTGTCTTTATTGGCTGCACTGCATGATATTCGAGATAAACAGTTTATTTGAGAATTTTATGCTGATACTATCTATGAAGACATGGTACTATTAACCGAGTATCTCTCTTGCGAAACTATATCCCATTGTACTCGCAGTCCACAGCTTTTATAGGAGAAACTAACCTCCTCAAAATAACCTCGCATGCTAAGATCCAGGGATGGCCGCGATTCCTCTCACTGCGAGGCTCAATCACGATAAAGTGCGATAGGCTTAACATTCTTACTCCTCCGCTGCCGAATTACTAGGGCGAGACGGCTCTTCCCCACTGGGGAGTCCCAAAATTATGGAAGAAGGAACCGATCGCCCCACGTTCGATCGTTTGCTGCTCTTTTTATGTCTTGGGAATGTTATTTTCAAAGTTTTTAGCCCATGTTTTTTTGAGACTTTTGCAGATCCCATCTTCATCCCCGAGGGAGGCTGCGGATAGAGAAGCTTCTACACGTGCCCTTTTTGCATTCTGTGCTGGAGAGGAAGAGTTACGCCGCAAGAGTGGGTATCACGACGCTCTTAAAAGGGGGTGGTGTAGGAGGGATGCATAGGACCATTCTCCTGCCGCTCTCTAGGTGACGACCTCAAGTGAGAGGTGTGCAATCTCAATTTATTGGCGGATCAGCTAACACTTGAGGGAATTATTGCAGCGTAACTTATCCCAGTATTACAGTTACGAAACAGCAGATGATGAGGACACCTTGCGGGAAATAGCTCGATAAGTGCCCCACCGTTCTAGTCCCCCATGGTATCCTAAACATATTCTGTTAGAGTGCTCCTTGGTTTTCTGTGTTTTATTACGATTTCCTTATCTTATATATATATATACGTATAATATATATTAATATAATATATATTATATAACCTGCTAGCTGTTTGTATTTGTGTATACATTACTATTATAGCACGCTAGTACTCTAGTGGTAAACACTAATATTATTACAACATATAACACGCACTACACACTAATAATAAAATTAAAATTACAATATTATATGTGTTATGTGTTATATAGTAGTATATTAACTTATATTACTAGCTCGTTTATATATATACTATATTATACATATAAAATCTATATCCTAATCTATCGTACCTATATAATCGTATGTTGTATTGTATATGTAGTATTATACATTATATATGTGTGTGTTAACATATAATATCTATATACAGTAAAGTACGCATTAATAATACGCTATTACTTCATATTAGCTTACTCGTCTTTTATACTATTATATATTACTACCTATCTTCTACCTCTCCTCATTATATATACTATTAAGTATACTCTTTCCCTCTCTCTCTATATATACTGATTATACATTATTATATATATATCACTATATATTATATATTTCTTATTTTATATATATATATATATATATGTTTATATATATATTATCCATTTCTATCATCTAAACTATTATTATATACTTATCATACTATATGTATACTATCATATATATATCTGTTACTGTTACTAATAGTCTAATATTTACGTATTATATTATCATTTATGATATCAATTATAGATTTGTATATGTCCAACACACACACACACAAACACACATAATACACACACAGATCCTTCTCTCTTCTCTCTCTCCTCTCTTCTCCTCTCTTGTCTCTCTCTCTTCCCTTCTCTACTATATATATATTATTTATATATAGCTATCTCATCTATACTATTTCTATCTATTACCTCAAATACAGGTTTATATCTCTCTAATATTACTTTACTTATACACACTCACCACCACCCATCTCTTATACTTACTTATACGATCTTACCTTACTTACTCATATTCATATTTCTTAATCTATTTACTCTCTGCTCTCTTCACTGATATATATATGTGATGTGTGGTGGTGCTGTGGTTGTGTGTGTGTGTGTGTGTGTGTGTGCTGGTGTAGTGTGTGTAGGTGTTTGTGGTGTGTGTGTGTCGTGTTGCGCTGGCAATTGTGTGCAGTACGCCCAGCTATATCTATATCTAATTACTATATGTTACTACTATATATACATATTTTTGTTACATACGTACCATATATGTTCATTATACTTCATCTTCATCACATACACTTTATATTCTGTTCCTATTACCCTGCTTCTCTGCTAAACCTCTTCTCTACTCTCTTGCTATTAGTATGTTGTGCTTGTGTTGTTTATCTCTTCCACAAGAGCTATGTACTGCCTCTTTAACGCTTGCTTGTTTCATCACCGTTCGCCACATGCTAACCACGTGACTTGATGCGATCTTAGACCACTGTATAGGAGATCAGGCAGACTCCCTGCGGCGAGCCAAGGAGCAACATCTCGCTCCGAGGAGCTGCCGCACTCCAGCATCCTATTCAATAAATGGAGTTAAAATACTTTGGTTGTCGACCTTAAACCCTAAGCTCGCCATCTACCAACTCTTGTAGGACCCAACATTCCGGCTCTTACAGTGCGTGTGCGTGTGCGTGTGCGTGTGTGTATATGTGTGTGTGTGTGTGTGTGTGTGGATGTGTGTATATATGCATTTACACACACATACACGTGGGTGCGAACACAAGCACACACATATATATATGTGTGTGTGTGGATGTGTGTATATATGTATTTACACACACACACACACACACACACACACACACACACACACACACACACACACACACACAACACACACACACACACATATATACATATATATATATATATATAATATATATATATATATATATATATATATATATTATTATATATATATATATATATATATATATATATATATATATATATATATATATATATATATATACATGTGTGTGTGTGTGTGTGTGTGTGTGTGTGTGTGTGTGTGTGTGAACAAACAACAAAATTCTTCTGCACCAGCCGCCAGAGGCAAATTCATAACACATTCCACTCCCTAAAGCAGTAGCTTTTTAAATCACCTTTCCAATGGCGGTATCATCTGCCTTCTGTCCGTGCTTGATGCGACATCCTTTTCCACGCGAGTTGTGTAAGATTCCCGACCTTATTCCATTCCTTTCCTTATTTTTCTGAGAAGCGCGTTTGTTATCTTGTCTTGGAAACCTCTCGCACGCGCCCTCATAGCTGAGAGGTTTCATCGTCGTAGTCAATCTGGGTTTCTCGTAGGCCTAGCTTGATCAGACAGAGTGACACGTTAAGATTTTTGGAAAATCAATGTTTGCGGTTTGTTTTGCGTCTCGTGTTTTTTTTTTTCTAGCATATCACTTTATTGTTTTTTTAAGAGACTGTTTGGAGCTTCTGTGTTATTATTTTATTATACGAATATCATCGTTAGTTTCAGATATAATTATAAGGATGAAGATTTAAAAAAAAACGCACAATTTCTTGTAAAACTCTACGGTCTTTGCAACCCATGTTTCGGTGTCTTCTGTTTTCATTTCCTTATATCCTCCTCTATCAATCTCTGTTCCCTTCTCCCTCCCTTCGCTTACCTAGATTTATATCCCCGCTCATACTTCTCTATTTCTCTCTTCTTCTTTTTTTTTCAAACAGGCCTCCCGTCTCAATGTTTTACGGGTCCTATTTGCATCAAAAATTCTATATCACAAGATTATGTAAATGATACTTTTGTGAATTTTCTTTTGTACCTGTGATTGAATATTTTCCATTAGGGAGAACTGTGGAAGCTAGAACCACCCAGGGACATTTCCATCCCATAAACACGGACTTACACACACAGATATGCATACACATAGTTATACATATATGTGTCTGTGAATGTGTGTTTATATACTTGTGAGCAAGAGTAATTTTTCTCCACGAGGTGATATCTTGAAGATACATTTCTAAAAAAGAAAGAAAGAAAGAAAAAGTTATATATGAAGTGAACGAACGAGAAAAATAGAGCATGAATGAAAGGGTACAGCGAGAGAAACAGAAATAACCGCCGATCTTAGGAATTGACGTATGGAAAGCAAGGGTTTCTCGGCAAGGGGAAAGGGGAGCTTTGACATATAAGAGGCACCAGGCAGAGGGGAGAGGGACAGTTTGGAGCTCACCGATGTCAGCTGAAAGAAGGCCGAGGGAAAAGGTGGAGCGCGATCACAGGGTATTCCAAGTCGTCGGAGGCTCCCTGGTATAGTATGCCCCAGCGGTGCACGGCTTCAGAACGCGCTGCGAAGTGAAAGAGAGACGAATGGTAAGAGACGCGAGACCTGCAAAGATCCACACAGAAGAGATATGACAAGCAGTCATAACTCAGGTGCCATGCATCCCGTCAGATGCAGAGACGAGATGACCAGAACCCAGAAGATGAAGGCGTACATGATGCGGCAGAGAGATATGGTGATTAGAAGGAGCCGGAAAGAGTCGCATGCAGCAAGAGAGGAGGAGAGAGATGAGAAAGGGATGGGAAAGCAGGTCTACAACAATCCTTGGATGGAATGTAAACGCAAGGGAGAGGACCAGGAGAGAGAAGAGCAGGGAAGCAAATAAAGGCACGAGGAGAGACACAGGAGGGGAAGAGAAGACGGGAGAATAGAGCATCACAGATAGTAAGCAGTTTCATAAAGAGGTCCAGCCGAAGAAGGCAGAACTGAAAATTGATGTCACCAAATTTACCAACTTAGGTCACCAAGGAAGAGATGAGATAGAGAGAAATGAGAGAGAGAGCGAGAGAGAGAGAGTGAGAGAGAGAGAGGTAATGATGATACGCTCTACACTCGACATACTAACAGTAATGATACCGTATACATTAGATGAGATTGGTCAGATGATAATAATAAAAATCAGTAGATACCAATGGTAATGAAGATGAGTAATATCAATAGAATTACTGAAATGAAGATAACGATAAGGTAGAGCCGAGAATTACCGAGCACATATGATTAGATGGTCACACATAAGGACACAACGTTGATAACTTAAAACAATACGACGCAACGTCCTCTCCCCCCCCTCCCTCCCGTATTAAGAAATCTGGAAGGCAGAACAAGATGGAGTGACAGACCGAGTTTTTTGTACAGTGCTGATTCGGACTGGTGGTTTTTGCGGCTTCCCTCTCGCCTGTTCATCTGTCCTTGGGAACATCAGACCCATAGACGCGGGGAGAAAATGTTATAATGGTGTTGATGGATTTGTCGATATTACGATAAGAGCGAGAGAGGAGAGATATATACCTGATTAAGAGATGAGGATTAATAGAGCTATGATGAAAAGAGTAATAGTGAGAGATGATAGAGCGGAGAAGTGATATTATGAGAGAGAGAGAATATATTGAATAGTATAGAGTAAGAGAGGATGAGATGATGCGAATTATTAGAAGCTGAGTTTATTTGCACTGTTTGTCTACTTGAAGAAGTCATCATCACAGAGGATAGCTGGCTCAAGTAAGAGTAAAGCTGAGGTCAGCTGAAGAAGTGACAAAAGACCAACTTATTGGAAGTCTAACAAAGATTATTATATAGTACTAAGTTGGTAATGATTTATATATATATTATAATTATGATATAAGGTATTACCACAATAGATAAAATAGTAAATTATTGAATAATTAAATTTAATAGAATAGTTAGTTATAGGTTCTAAACCAACTCAATGACTGTACAGGCTACACTGCTCAACCAATTAATAGAATAAGAAGATTAAGTGAATAATATTATTAAATTGAGTGTTTAATAATAATGTAATTGTACCTTAAACTTATGAATTAGTTTATCATAACAGAAGTTAACATGATGATAATTCAATTTACAAATAATCTGAATGCTATATAATATGTAATATAATTATCTTATTTATTGTATTATTCATTCATTTAATCCTTCTCATCTCTCTTTTCCCAAATCGCAATAAATCTGATCTTAAATAGTTTATTTTAAAATTGGGGTAGGGGGAAAAAGATTCATACTCTATTGTGAGATATTTATTTCGTGATATAGGTTGAATTAAGTGTAGTGATGGTGGTTCTGCTCTGGTGTATCGAAGGAGCAAGGGCTATTGAAAATTAATATCTCGTGTGTGTTGGTTTAGATATTTGGCGTGACTGCCGTATGGTCATGGCTATTCTCTACTCTGTTCTGTATTAGATACCCTGAGGATTAAACGGGCATTTCAGTTATCATTTTGTATGATATATTTTATAGTAACTGACGGAAAATAGATTAAGGAATTAAGAAAAAAAATGCTTATATATATATAAATATGTGTGTGTGTATGCTTTTAGTGCGTGTGTTATAGTATTAAAACTGAGGTGGCGATGTGCACAGACGCACACTGAGTGCTGTGACGCACAAACACACAATACACACCACACACACAGTGGGTGATTATAGTACGAATTGAGAGAGAGGGGGGTAAGGAGGGAAGACTATAGTGGATAGTCAGTGAGTGTGTGGAGGTGAGGAGTGTGTAGTGGTGATATGTAGAGACGTAAGAGAGATGGAGAGAGTGTGGAGTAGGAGAGATGGAGAGGAGAGAGAGAGGACGAGAGCAGAGAGACCGAGAGAGAAGAGGGAAGAGAGAATGAGGTGATGATGTGTGAGATGTATGTGATGGAGAAGGAGATAGAGAGATAGAGATTGAAGAGTAGAGAAACGTACACACACTATTCGCAGTATTAGGTTAAATCTATTTTTTATCTAGGTCAATCTTCGTTAATTTTTAAGGAACAGCACTAAATACCTGCCTAAATGCCAATCAAACAATTACGCTATTGTTTTATATTTCATAGTACATAACCAGATTAAGCAGCTGTTACCTTAATAATTAAATGGCATGAAGTACAATCCAACCCCTTAGATAATGTGTGGAAGAGAGGCTGAGAATATTAATATAAAACTTGTAAATATGTGTTTGTA
>NW_020868814.1:0-2500 GCF_003789085.1 Penaeus vannamei
ATATATTAATCTATATATATCATGATACATATTATATGGCATATTACATTATACGTATGATATATATAATAACTATTATATATATATATATATATATTATAATATATATATATAATATACATACCCAACAAATAATAATAATTAATAATAATAGCTAATAAATAGCTCCGACCGCACGCCAGAAAAAGGGGTTGGAATAACACAGAGCCTCTCAAATTCCCCGCGGCAATGTGACCACTTGAATCCTTTTAAAACATAATTAGAGAACTTGACTTCAGATTTATGGCGGCCGGGGATAGGCCTAGGCGAAGGTGCTTCTGTTTTCTAGCTTTTAATTTTGAATCACAAAATACATTAAAAAGGTGCGTTTGGTTCTAATTTCAAGTGTTTTTATACCGTTACTGGTATAGTTGTTTACATACTTTTTAATATTTCTAATGGCATAGCATATAGTAATTAACTCTATGTGTGTTGAATCACAAATAGTTAGTACAATTTTCATACTTGGCAGAGTCGGTCAAAAAATTAAAGAGATTAGATAGCGGCTAGGACCCACAGATAAAATAATATTGCATCATTGCTGGGATTTGAACCAACAACATAAAGGTGTGCAGAAGTCACGTCCTTGTAAGCAAACACGAAGAGAAACTAATAAAAAAAAATATATATATACAACTATACAGTGAGACTGGTGAGTAGCAATGCAGGCGACTAAACAACAGAAATTACCTATAAATCACAAGAAGATAATAGCACTAGGATGCAACATAACACCCAATTAATAAAGAAAACCGATACAGCAAATTACTACAAAGCTTCAATTACGATAGGAAAGTATACATTAAGTTGCAAGAATTGAATCCAAAGCATTTTATATAGAAAAAAGGGAATAATCTTGCAACAAAGATTTTGGCAAGTAATGAAAAACATGAAAAGTGTCCGTCTTTGCAAAGAAGAGCCACAAAATAGAGATAAAACACAAGGAAGGAAGAGTAAGAAAGATCACGCCAAATAGTCCAGGTCTTTTCGCTAGGTCGTTCCGAGAGGCATATGAGAGAACAAGGCCATGCAGATGTCGTGGTTTATAGCAGCTCTCTCTCCTCTCTCTCGTCATGTCATCTCCTCTCCTCCTCTCTCTCTCTCTCTTCTTACTCCCCTCATCGTCTCCTCTATCTCTTCCCACCCTCCTTCCTTCCTATCCTTCCTTTCTCGCTTCCTCCCTCCCTCCCCCTCCCTTCCCCCCCTCGTCTCCTCTCACACACAACCATCACTCTCTCTACTCTTCATCTTATTTATTTAAACGTTGGTGTATGGTGTGTGTGTTCTGATGTGGTGCTTGGGAATTTTGAGGATCCAGTGGACAGCACAAGAGAACCACAACAAAAATCAAGTTTTAGCAGTGAAAAAAAAAAAGGTAAATCATAATAGAATCAAGCGAGGGTCAAATAAGCATCGGAGGGGCACATACCGTGAGGAGAGAAAAGCCTAGAGTAAGTGTAACAGCGATAGAGAGGTTTAAGGAAAAACACGAGACATATAACAACATGGAGAAAAAATCATGGAAGATTGAAACAACATGCATGGAATAAAATAATTAAATAATAAATTAAATAATAGTAAAATAGTAAATAAAAATATGTAAAGATGTAAACAATGGAAAAAATGGTTGAAACAAATGAGTGTGGTGACGGGGGGAGGGGGGGGGGGGTAAGGGGGGGGGGGGGTTACTACGCAAGGGGAGAGAGATACTACATGCTCAAAGAGAGAGAGAGAAATCTGCAACTTCATGATCGCCATCGTAAACAGGGACGTGGAGCCCCGATGATGATAGTAAAAGTCGCCCAACGTTAGTATAGACCAGGAGTTCCCAACCCGGGGGGCATGAAGCAACAGGAAAATTATAACGTCGAATTTTGCTGATTTTTATCTCACCTATGGTACCTGCTTAAAAATTATCTCTCGCAATATTAAAAATTGGGTCTTTCCATAATGTGGTCTTGTCCTATAACTATTGACACCATTGTATTATGCAATGACAAGGTAATAATCTGAAAAGATGACAGACACTGAACGGCCATGGAGATATATTCACATTAGTCCGCGTGCGACAGAAATGACAAAGGTTGGGACCCACTGGTTATATATTAAGATATTTAATATTTTCTTTGTCATCATCATAGAATTGAAATACAGATTTTGAATCATGTAAAATTTATACGCTTTTTAACATATACATATATTTCATGTAATTCATGTATATATATTTAAGATGCAACGACGGCCGGTCCGTGGGCGCTTAACCACACGCACCCGTCCCCGGCCGAGCAAGGATATGCCCTCCTGCCGCAGTTCCCCTTCGCCGGCTAGATCAGTAGCAACTCGAGGAGGTGTCATGGTCTTGTTTTGATGATTGTCCAATGAAAATATAAAACATTCAAATTATAATTTCCACTTTTCTTGAAAATTGAAAGAGACCAAAATGATCGAACCACATTCACAA
>NW_020868814.1:10000-15000 GCF_003789085.1 Penaeus vannamei
GGAATAAAATATAACAAATACTCAAACATATAAGAAATATTCAAAATATATCATAAATGACAGATTTTCATTTCATTTTTTTTAAATCCAAGCAAAGCTGACATTTTTCAGAATACCATAAAGATTGGAAGGAATAAAAAAAGTTGTTATATCACTTAAACAGCAAGTGTTTGAATGAAGTAACCGAGTCAACACTGAATCAATATTACCAACGCATGCAATGACAAATATTGAGACTTCCGAGAAATGCTTCTATGTACTAAAAGCTTAAATAAGTGTACATCATTTGAAAACCGTAAAACCAAAATATAATCTAAAAACGAACACATGAATCTTCCATAAAACCTCAAAATCACAGTAATAACCAAATACATAGAACCGTTTCATAATAATTCCCAAAATCACTAAAAATACCACACACAAAACCACCAACATCTATCGAGCACGCAACCAAGCGATAGACAGAAACAGCCAACTAATCTGTCACAGCGGAACCTCACAGCGCAACTAATCAGACGAAACCTTCACAACAACAGCCATGAAATCACATCATGCCCAAACCCCATTAGGCTTACGAACCCAACTTAACTTACTGATTCATATTCCTTTCTCTACTTCATATTAAGCTTACGAGCCGAACTTGGAAACTTTTTTATAGGCTTTTTTATATTTTTTCCACGACTTAGGGTCCGTGTTGGTTCTGTGCTGCTCATCACCCAGGGAGCGACAGAGCAGTTAAACGCGGCTGCTAATCTGTCAGATTTATGTTACCTTTTCGACTACACAAAGGAGTTCCGTGAGGCTTGGAGCTACTTGTTGAAATTACAAAGTAGGTCATCTCATTATTACTTTTTCAGCGGGCGTGTGTATGTATGTGTGTGACTGTATGAGACTGTGTAATGTGTGTGTGTAATGTGCGTGTGTAGTGTGTAATGTGTGTGTAATGTGTGTGTATGTGTGTGTGTGTGTGTGTGTGTGTGTGTGTGTGTGTGTGTGTGTGTGTGTGTGTGTGTGTGTGTGTGTGCACGTGTGGTGTGTGCACGTGTGTGTGTGTGCACGTGTGTGTGTGTGCACGTGTGTGTGTGTGTGTGTGTGTGTGTGTGTGTGTGTGTGTGCGCGTGTGTGTGTGTGTGTGTGTGTGTGTGTGTGTGTGTGTGTGTGCACGTGTGTGTGTGTGTGTGTGTGTGTGTGTGTGTGTGTGTGTGTGTGTGTGTGTGTGTTGTGTGTGTGTGTGTGTGTGTGTGTGTGTGTGTGTGTGTGTGTGTGTGTGTGTGTGTTGTGTGTGTGTGTGTGTGTGTGTGTGTGTGTGTGTGTGTGTGTGTGTGTGTGTGTGTGCGTGTGTGTGTGTGTGTGATTATGTATGTGTGCGTGCGTGCGTGCGTGTGCGTGTGCGTGTGCGTATGTGTATGTGTATGTGTATGTGTATGCGTATGTGTGTGTGTGTGTGTGTGTGTGTGTGTGTGTGTGTGTGTGTGTGTGGTGTGTATACGTGCGCAAGTGTGCACATGTCTGTGTACATATGTGTGTGTCTGTCCATGTGCTTATTTGTGTACATGCATATACGTGTTTATGTGCATATGTCAAGGTATCTGTGTGCATGTGTGTATACACCTGTCTGTATGTGTCTAGTCATCAGTGTGCATGCATTTACGTTCCTGTATGTGCATGTGTACCTGTCTGTGTACATCTGCGTTTGTGCATGTGTTTGTGTTTACGTTTCTATGTGTACATGCCCGTGTGTACGTCTTGTTCAGTCTGTGTTTACATGCGTGCGTGTATGTGTGAACGTATGTACACGTGCGTGCCGTGGGTTCGTGCGTTTCTGTACACACGTCCGTCATCCAATTGTTTTAAAGCCTCATCCCGTAGAGTGCATCCGTTACTTCTGAAGCACTCCCTTTCTACCAATACATTTAGTCAGATTTCTTATTGTCTAAGCCTTAATCCTCAAGACATCAAACAACATTGCCAAACATTGATTATCTTTTTATAAACTAGCTGGCACCATTAAAACAGACGTGCTTCTAACACTCAGACACTTACCCTAGACGCCTGTGCTTATTACACCAAACTACAAAATCCAGCTGTTGCAATCATTAACATAGAAAATAAGTTAAGTTTCCTAAGACGAAACCTTTTATAAACATAACAGAATAACTAAGTAAAAAAATCATGAACAGAACTAGCGAAAATAACATTAAGAAAAACGAAAATGAAAAACACTCAAGACCTCACGAACATCCGAGATCTAAGACAAGACATCAACTAGTCACCAACGACCAACAGAAACTGAGGAGAAACCGAACTGACTTTGAGTCGACCGTTGCGAAGTGGCTGTCTGGCGGTGTTTGCTTGGGTGACCTGGTTGGTTGATGTATGGTGCGTGTAGTGGTGATGGTAGGACTGGTGGTTATTCCCAGCGACCTGACTCACCCTGCTAGATGACTGCGAGCTTCCCAAGTAATAACCATGTTGTTGCTGTTGCTGTTGGGCACGAGCTACTTCGCAATAAGCCAAGTGCTGGCGAGGGTAGTCACCACCACCACCAGCCCGGGCGGGTTCCGACGGCGGGCCCGGGGGAATCGGTGGAGAGGGTCCGCTGGAGCCCCCCGAGGAGGTCCGGGCCGGGTCCGGGTACACATCGGGTAGCGGAGTCTGGTGTGAGCGCGGGGATCTGGAGCGTGGGGAGTGTGCGATGGGGATTTCGTGCGTCGAGTGAGCGTGGCGGATCTCTCGGCCCTCACTCCCCGCCCTCGCCCCTCGACACATGTCCTGGGCATTGCTTCGAGATCGTCGGATGTCCGGGGCCAGCCCCCCCACGCTCCCTGCCCTGGCGAGGTCCAGCGCGTTGCTCTGCGACCGTGTGATGTCCTGCTGCACATTCCTCAGCTCGCGCGGTGGCCGGAAATCGCTGGAGAAAGGCCGCGACAGTTCTTGTCCTAAGGAATGCTGGCGCTGCAGACCGAACGGACGAGCCCGAGGCCGGGCAGAGGGTTCCGAGGCCGCACTGCCCGACGTGCTCGTTCCTTCTTTGCTCACGGACTGTTGGCGACGGAGGCGGCATCCCTCGCCGTACGTGTGCTGGTCCTCCGCGGCCTGCTCCTCCGCCTGTAACGTGGCATACATGTCCGGGACCGAGCGGTGGTGGCGCAACATGTCGGGGGCGCTGCTGGCGTGGTGGGGCCTCGTTTCGAGCAGGAGGGGGCCGAGGGGGTCCCGAGGGCTGGCCACTTCCTGATGGGGTTCCAGGACTCCGCGAGACTCCAGATTGGCCCTGTGTCGCTCCAGAGTGTGCCGGTCAATGTTGGATGTGTGCCGCACCAGGTGGCGAGGGGGATGTTGCTGTGGGGCGTGATGGTGGTGATGGTGGTGGTGATGGTGTGGAGTGTGGGGCATCAGCGGCGGAAGGTCGCGGTACATATCTGGAGCCTGAGGGCCGGCGATGTGTCCCCGAGACCCGGCCATGTCCTGAGGTGATGGGTGGCGGTGGTAGGGGTCGTGGTGGTGGTGCTCGTGGGGGCGGGCCTGCAGAGTGCCATCATTGTATCCCTCATGGCCGTTGCCTCCTAAACTGCGGCACATGTCCCCGGAGAAACTGTGGAAGGGGTCGTGGCTGGGCCCGTGGCCCGCTAAGGTGGTGTGCGGGCAGCTCGGGCTGTGGTGGAACGTGTGGCCACTGCTGACTGGCCGGAAGGTGTCGGCTGACGAAGTGCACACGTGGTACGATGGCACCCCAGACCCGGCGCTCGACCCCGAGCGGAATGGGTCGGGCTGGTTGCCCGAGGCACCCTGAGACCGGTACGATTCGGCGTGCGAGGTGGCAGGTCGGTAGAGGTCCATGCTGGTGGCGGGGCGGAAATGTTCGAGGGTGACGTGCTGACGGTAGGCTGGAGGAGGGTGGTCGCGGTAGTGCTCGGGTGGGCCGCCGTGGTACTCCCGCGGTAGATCCATCGGGGGCTGGTTGCTGCGCCTCATTCCCTTCGGGCCCTGATACTCTGGTCCTGTGGGGCAGCTGCTGCCGCGTCGCTGGGCTGGCCGGCTGGACCCTCACCTTCGAGCCTTGGCAAGTCCTCTCGGCGTTACTCGCCCTGTCTGGGGCAGGAAGTAGTCATGGCAGCGCGCCCGCACACCCACACCTGACCAGACACCCGTGGTGGCGCGGGGGCGGCAGCAGGAGCACACAGGTGCGGGTCTCCCGGGGGCGCCTCGCACGGTGGGCAGCGCGGCTATTGATCCATGGCGGAGGGCAGCAGGCACGAGGGCCTCACACCGCCGCCGCCAGGTGCCTCAGCCTCCCCAGGGCAGGTGCCACGCTCACCTGCTGCCACGCTCACCTCACACTCCTCCTCTCCTGCCTCGTCCACGCCCACCCTCTGACCTCACGCACTCCCGAATCACTGCCCTCTTCATAGGGCGCCACGCACGACTCCGTTTACCTGTCTATCTATCTAGTTTCAGAGTTGAACACACTACACACTTTGCAATCACTGAACTTACAGACTTTCTAGAAATACACAACCACGGAAGTATAAACACACAAATACTTATTTGCTATAATATCAAAAACACAAAAATTTACTTTTCAATAAAATAAGAATCTTCACCAATATAACAATATCCCTTCCTTCCAACAAGTTCATCCATGACTACCCTGGCACCAACATGAGCACGGCGGGACACCTCTCACCAGCTCCACGCCCCTCCGAGTCCTAGCGAGCGTGTGCTGACGCCCCTGCAGGGTAGCGCGAGGGGCACGAGGAGCGGCGGGGAGGCAGGTCGTGTGGGCCGCCTGACACGTACTGAGCATCGCTCCCTGCCTTCGCCTCCACCGACCTCTCCGAGCACCACCGGATGCCGCCTCTCGCGCCCCGCTGCCACAACACCGCCGCTATTCTGCCTGCTGATCGATGGCAGGCAACGCTCTAATAGGTGTTGTGTCCTTAAACGGCTGACAAGGACCACCATTACATCATCAGCCTTATATACAGAGTGAGTAAAAT
>NW_020868814.1:32500-35000 GCF_003789085.1 Penaeus vannamei
TGATATAATCACGAAGGATGAATACATTAAGGTTCATTAGCATTTAATTTTGTGAAATTGCTGTTAAGGTACAGCTGTGGACTTAGTAATGAAATGAGTTCATGTAAACTTCAGAGGTAAGAAATAAATTTCTAATTGGTACTTGGACCATCATTTTGAGTGAGTTACTTGTTTGTTTAGTGAAGCTAATGAACCTCCCTCCTACCCTCCAGCAAATTCATGTGCTATCTCACTCACTCACCCACCCACCCCACCCACCCACCCACCCACCCACCCACCCCACCCACCCACCCACCCACCACTCCTCACTCACTCACTCACTCACTCACTCACTCACTCACTCACTCACTCACTCACTCACTCACTCACTCACTCACTCACTCACTCACTCACCCACCCACCCACCCACTCATTCATTCATGTTTTCACTCACTCACTCACCCAGCCATCCACTCCCTCACTCACTCTCACTTCACTCACTCACTCACTCACTCACTCACTCACTCACTCACACACCCTCTCATTCATTCATGTTTTCAGTCAGGCAATCAATCATTCACCCAAAACCCACTCACTCACTCACTCAATCTTTTACACACTAACAATCACTCACTCACTTACTTTTCACTCATTCACTCACTCACTCACTTTGCACTCACTCAAGCACTCAATCACTCACTCATTCACTCACCCTCACACCCATACACCCACACCCACACCCACACCCACACTCACACTCACTCACCCACACACACTCACATCCACACTCAGCCCCCTACGCACACATCCACACTCACCCCCCCACTCACTCACCCAAACACCCACACTCATTCACCCCCACATCCACATTCACTGACCCACACACCCACACTCACTCATGCACCCACAAGAGCTAGACCTCCACTCTATTCACAGTTGTATTCATGGAAGTTAATTTCATACTTGGCATCAGACTCCTGCAGCTTGAACCCAGACTACAAAATTCCACTATTTTATCAAATGCGATTAATTATAGAGTTAGGTATGCCCGGCCTTTATTCTCTAATCTAAATTACAATGGAAAACCAAAACTGATCCTCATGGAGCACCTCATGGAGCATCAGGGATTGGTGTACTAATTCCCGATATAGATCTTGAAGATGTGTGTATTTCCAACTAGGTAACTGATGCTGAGTCACCATGCCATTAAAAAAGGAAGTGAACAGCAGTGACATCTGTCTGTCTATACTCATAGCCAGGGTGCACTCCATATGCATTTATTCCAGGAAACATGGTAGCCATCGATATCCTTCACCAAACTTCTAGACTATCAGGACAGGGTATTCAAGTATCACTCTACTGGGTACCCTCTCATATAGGAATATCATGCTGTGACAAGGTTGATCAGTTAACCAAATTAACACTTTCCATTGAAGAACCATATTATACAATACCACTATCTCTCAATCAAATGAAAAATCGTGTTATCAGCTGCCTTCAAGATTATGAGGATCAGATATGGTCCACTGAAAAGATGAAGGAAACCAGACATGGTACTATCTGGCATTATAAGAGTATTAGGGAACAACAAATGTAGATAAACCCTATAAAGTCTATAATGGATTGCCTCGGAGACAGCAGGTCACCCTGACTAGCCTACACATAGGATATCAATACACTATACAATATGTATATGTGCACGATGCAGTTTTGGAGGTAAAACCACGTTCATATCACCATTGTAAACTGTGCAAGGTGCTCAAGTCACATAATCTTATTACTTACTTTGTTGCATAAAAACTGCATCCTATTGATCATGTAGTACTGGCCAAGGATTAGCACTTATTGATTATACTAACTTTATTATAGACTTCGGTCTTGTCTTTGACGTGATTAGTGATATAAATGTTTTTTTACCATCTAGATGATATATTGATAATGCAGTGAGGATGCCCTTCAGGCATGTATATAACAATAATGATTAACTGATATTCCTTTACATAAATAGAAAAAAATCAGTTTGGATAGATGCTTTAGTATCTTACCCTGGCCTTTTGGAGGGCATATACACTGTTCTGTAAATAAATGTTATTAGATCAAATCAAATCACATTCACTCACTCACTAACCCTTACTCACTCATGCACCCACACTCACTCACCCTTACTCACTCATGCACCCATACTCACTCACGCACGCACGCACTCACTCACTCACTCACTCACTCACTCACTCACTCACTCACTCACTCACTCACACTCACTCACTCACTCACTCACTCACTCACTCACTCACTCACTCACTCACTCACTCACTCACTCACTCACTCACTCACTCACTCACTCACTCACTCACTCACTCACCCACCACCCACCCACTCACCCACCCAGTCACACTCAGTCTGTCTCCATTATTTGTTATATTTTTAGTAATTTGGAACATTTTCCTGGGTTTTTAAAAAGGAAACACATTGATGAAAGATGTCTAACCTGGAGCATTTCCTCGGCAGTGATCTTCAACTG
>NW_020868814.1:55000-65000 GCF_003789085.1 Penaeus vannamei
TCTCTCTCTGATATTAAAGAGATTCTAGTTTCAATCCCACTCCTCTTCGTAATAACACGTCTCTTAAGGCCAACAGATAACACACTGTTTTAAAGCTGCTTTGTGAACCCGTTTCCTGTGATGTGTTATCTTCAGTGTCTCTTGCCCTGGTTTTTATAGTTAATGTAGCGATTTTCTTTATTTGATTTGTTCTATCATAATCATTATTATTGTTGTTGTTGTTGTTGTTATTATTATTATTATTATTATTATCATTATTATTATTATTATTATTATTATTATTATTATTATTATTATTTATTATTATTATTATTATTATTATTGCTATTATTATCATTATCGTTATTATCATCATTATTGCTTTCGTTATTATCAATTTCATTATCATCATTAATACTACTATAATTATTATTATCAATAAAAAAAATAAATAAATAAATCTGCTATTAAATTATCCATATATTTTCACTGGATAAAACAAAGAATTTGTCCTTTTCTCGGATATTAAATTCAATTAATTAAAGTAACTCATCCGAAAAAAAAAATATATATATATACATTTATATATAAAGTAAATATTTCCATAAGGTTTCGGTAATTGTAAAAGTCATGATACTTAACGTGCTCTTATGTTTTCAAATATTATCGGAATATTATCAAAATAGTTACCAAGATAAGTCCACAAAAATAGTACTTAATATGGGTCTTATTCACGATAACAACTAATGGAAAGATTATGAAATATAAACATCACATCACTACACTTAACAACAACAACAAACAACACAACAACAACAACAACAACAACAACATTAACGAAGGCCTCTCTAATAGTAATAATAGTAGTAGTGATAGTAGTAATAATAGTACTAGTAGTTATGATAGTAATAATAGTAATAATAATAACTGTAGTAATATTCATAATAATACTAGTAATAGTAATAACAATGATTGTAGTAACGATTGTAACAATAGTAATAGTAACTATGACAGTAATAATAGTAATACTAATAACTTCAGTAATATTCATAGTAATAGTTATAATAACAATAATAGTAATAGTAATAATAATGATTGTAGTAACGGTTGTAATAATAGTAATAATAGTATTAGTAGTTATGATAGTAGTAACAGTAATAATAATAATAAATTGTAGTAATAGTCATAGTAATAGTTATAATAACAATAATAGTAATAGTAATGATAATGATTATAGTAACGGTTGTAATAATAGTAATAGTAACGATAATGATTGTAGTAACGGTTGTAATAATAAAAATAATAGTAATAGTAACGATAATGATTGTAATAACGGTTGTAATAATAGCAATAATAGTAAGAGTAATGATAATGATTGTAATAACAAGTATAATAATAGTATTAATAGTAGTGACATTTGAACGAACAACAAAAAAACAACAGCAATAATAGCAACAACAGTGACTAGTAATAGTAACGATAATGATTGTAATAAGTATAATGATTAATAGTAATAATAGTAGTGGCATACTGACGAACAACAAAAAAACAACAACAATAATAGCAACAACAGTGACAACAACAAAGGACCTTCACCCCCAAGGACAGAACTCGACAACCTTACGTGTTGTTTTCTCATCTTTATCTGTTGTTCTTCTTATTTCCTTCTTCATCTCTCAACCCCGGCCTTCATTTCTTCCTTTCTTATTATTTTATTTTATTTTTTATTTGTTTGTTTGTTTGTTTTTTGTTTGTTTCTTTATAAAAATCGATTTCTTTCTTTCTCGTTTTTTTCTAATTTTTCTTTTTTCAATCTGTCTTCACTCCTTCCATCCTTCTCTACTTTCTTTCTTCCTATTTTCTTTCTTCTTCCAACCCGTCTTCCTTCTTTCTTTTCTATTTATTTATCTATTTATTTGGTCTCTCTAAAAAAAAGAACCTCAATTTTATTTCCATTTCGTTCTTCCTATTTCCCTTCTTCCTTACTTCCCTCCTTCGTATTTCTTTAATTATTTGGTCTCTTAAAAAAAAAGCCAAACTAGTCTAGTCTGGAATTGCTATACCCCCCCCCCCACCCCCCCCCGCCCCTACCCCCCCTAAGAACTTGTCTCGATCTCCTTCAGGTACGAAAATGAGGCAGTGTTGCCAATGCCATATCCGCAAAAAAACGCTAGTCTGGACTTAGAAAAAAAAGAAAAGAAAAAGAAAGAAAAAAAAAAACGCGACATATGAGTAAAAAAATCCACATTTCTCCGCTTAAAATGGGACTTAAAAAAACTCGCTAAATATAGAATAAACTCAAAAAAGAAAAATTGCTCGCTAGGATATATTTCAGGAACTCTAGATCGAGCGGAAAAAATCGCTAGAATGGCAACACTGATGGCACTGAAGGAGCAAATGCTACTCGCCTTGGCCCAGAGTGGTCACGTGATCATGGTCTTGGAAGTCGAAGGACGGACGGAATAGTACAGTAAATAAAAAAGATAAAGATAAAAAAATAAAATAAACAAAAAAGTGGAAAATATTGTTTAAGGCTCTTTTATTTTTTTATTTTTTTTTTTTTTTTCGTCTTTTTCTGTCTCTGATCTCTCTTTATTTTCAGTCAGTCTCTGCGTTTCTTTTTCTTTTCTGTCTCTCGTTCTGTTTCTTTTGTGTATATTTATATTATGTCTTTTTCACTTTGTCTTCTTTTTATCTCTCTTTCTCTCTTTATCTCTGTTCCTCTGTGACTCAGGGTCAGGTCGGTAATTTACTGTTCTATTTTTTACTGGCTCACTTCCTGTCTTTTTTCCTCTCACATTTCTTGTTCATAATCTCTCTCTCTCTCTCTCTCTCTCTCTCTCTCTCTGTCTCATTCTTTCTCTCTCTCTCTCTGTCTGTCTCATTCTTTCTCTCTGTCTCTTTTTTTTTCTCTCTCTATCCATGTATCTGTCTTTCTCTTTCTGTCTCTTTCTCTCTCTCTCTCTCCCTCTTTATTTATGTCTCTACATATCTATTTCTGTCACTGTCTTCGTGTTTGTCTCTCTCTCTCCCTCTCCCTCTCTCCTCTCCATCTCTCTCTCTCATCCCTCTTCTCTCCCTCTCCCCTCCCTCCTCTCTCCCTCTCCATCTCTCTCTCTCTCCTTCCCCTCTCCCTCTCCCCTCCCTCCCTCCCTCCCTCTCTCCTCTCTCCCTCTCCTCTCTCTCTCTCCTTCCATCTCTCTCCCTCTCTCTCCTCTCTCCCTCCCTCCCTCTCCTCCTCTCCTCTCCATCTCCCTCTCTCTCCTTCACCCTCTCCTTCCTGCTCAATCCCTTTACGTCACTCCTTATCTACGGAAAGATTACGAAAATGCCACATAACATGTTGACTAATACCCGACTTACTGATAAGGAGACGGGATAAAGGTCTTTAAGAATATCCCTTATCTCTTATCAGCCGCACAAACACGCACAATCTTGACGGTTTATTACGCTTCGTGGAGGATAAAAAAAAAAAAAAAAAAATGGTTGGTAGGCTTTAACCTTTCCTCTCTCCCTCTCCTTCTTCCCCTACCCCTCTCCCTCCCTCTCGTAGACAAGTAGCTAATTTGTGTTCAGGTGAATAATGTTTTCTCTTCTTTCTTCTTCTTCTTTTTTTTTCTTCTTCTTTTTTCCTTCTTTTCTTTTTTTCCTTTTCTTCTTCTTTTCTTCTGTTTTTACTTCTTCTTCTTTCTTCGTTTTGTCTTCTTTATTTCTTCTTTTTTTCTATTTCTTCTCCTTCCCTTCTTCTTTTCTCCTTCCTCTTCTTCCTTCTCCTCCTCCTTCTTTCGTGCTTCAGTATAATTTATACTGATTCTTCTGCTTCCGAATTTTTAAAGAACCGTTGATAAATTATTATAAAAATATCATAAAACAACAATGAAATATTCTTAATATTACTGATAAACCATAGCAAAAACTACTTGACAAATTCTGATAACCTATTCCAAAATTACCGATAAGATTGACTAAAAAATAGATAAATAAATAAAAATTACCGATAAGATAGACTTAAATAAATAAATAAATAAAGAT
Organism: Penaeus vannamei; assembly: GCF_003789085.1. Lineage (NCBI taxonomy): Eukaryota > Metazoa > Arthropoda > Malacostraca > Decapoda > Penaeidae > Penaeus > Penaeus vannamei. The sequence goes on from NW_020868814.1 coordinate 59,012, forward strand.
AAAAAGTTAAAAAAATAATTTAAAAAATGTCACTGACGACCTTTATACACATAGCGGGGGGGGGGGGGTGGGGGGGGTGCAGGGTCACCCTTCCTCTCGTGTCAAAGGTCATTTCTTCACCGCATCTTGGGCAGGATAAGCAAGCATGATAAGCAAGGCAAGCAAGATAAGAAAAGAAAGCAAGATAGGCAAGCAAACAGGATGACAAGCAAGATTAATAAGCAAAGCACAAGATAAACAAAAAGTACGATCAGCAAGCAAGACAAGCAAGACAAACATGCAAGAGAAACAAGCAAGCAAGAAACCAATCAAGGTAAACAAGACAGCTAAATAAATAATCAATCAATTAAGATAAACAAGGTCAGCAAGTGAGACAAGCATGAAAGAGAAACAAAGAAGATAAACAAACAAGCAAAATAAGCAAGGTGAGCAAGAAAACAAGCAAGCAAGATAAACAAGCAGGCAAAGCAGCAAGCAATCAAGTAAAACAGCATTCAGAAAACAAAGGAATAGGCAAGAGAATCAAACAAGCAAGAATAAACAAGCAAGCAAACAACCACGAGCAGCGATTTCTTGACAAAGCACCTCAAGCACGCTCCCCCCCCCCCCTCCCCCTTGTCCGGTACCAGAGTCCACGTTTACAACAGCTGATTCCCGACCCCTTTATAACAACCCTTAGAACTCTTTGTTTTCGCTTAAGAATTCGGTTTTTCTTCAGTAAGAGAGGGGGTATAAGTGTGCTCGTGCTGTCGAAAAAGTGTTTTCTTGGGTGTAAAATTCGGGTGTTGGGTTGATGTGGGTTTTCTTGTTCGCTTTAAAGGGGTTTGTGATCACGTGTACTGGTGGGTGCTTGATGACGTCATCCGAGGCGGGGTAGCCGAGGTAACTGACTTTCTCTCTCTCTCTCTCTCTCTGTCTGTCTCTGTCTTGAGTGTCTCTTTGTCTGCTCTGTCTTGTCTCTTTGTCTGTCTCTGTCTGTCTCTGTCTTGCTCTTTGTCTGCTCTGTCTTGTGTGTGTCTCTCTATTTCTGTCTTGTCTCTCCCTTTCTCTGTTTCTGTTCTCTCTCTCTCTCCTTCTCCATCTCTCTGTCAAAAGCGTGTCTCTTGCCTGTCTCTCTGTCTCTCTTCTTTCCGTTTGTCTGTCTGTCTTGTGTGTGTCTCCCTGTGTATCTCTTTCTTTACATTATGACTGTCTCCTCCCCTCTCCGTCTGTGTTTGAGACGTGAATATGTATAATTAATTAATTTAATTACGATTGTCTATAATTGTCTTTTTCTTCTGGCTCTCGCTCAACTCTCCCCCTCCTCCTCCTTTTACCTCCCCCTCTTCCTCTTTCTCCTCCTTTACATGCTTACTCCCTCCTGCCCCGTTCTCCTCCTCCACCTTTATCTCCCCCTCCTTTACCTCCTTCTCGCCCTCATTCTCCTCCTCTCCCCCCATTCGTCTTGCCTATGCCATGCCCTCCTTCAGCCCCCTTCTCCTCCACCTTTATCTCCCTCTCTCCCTCTTTCTCCTCCCCATCCCTCCTTCAGCTTCCTTCTCCACCTTTATCTCCCTCTCTTCCTCTTTCTCCTCCTCATCTCCCTCCATTCGTCTTGCCTATGCCATGACCTCCTTCAGCCCCCTTCTCCTCCCCTTCCTCCCTTTCTTCTTCTCCCTCCTCCTCCTTTATCTCTCTCTTTCTCCTCCCCCATCTCCCCCATTCGTCTTGCCTATGCCATACCCTCCTTCAGCCCCTTCTTCTTCTCCTCTCCTTTATCTCCCCTCTCTCCTCTTTCTCCCCCATTCGTCTCGCCTATGCCATGACCTCCTTCAGCTCCCTTCTTCTCCCCTTCCTCCCTCCTCCTCCTTTATCTCCCTCTCTCCCTCTTTCTCCCCCATTCGTCTTGCCTATGCCATGCCTCCTTCTCCTCTCCTCCCTCTTTCTCCTCCCCATCTCCCCCATTCGTCTTGCCTATGCCATGCCCTCCTTCAGCCCCCTTCTTCTCCTCCTCCTCCTCCACCTTTATCTCTCTCTTTCTCCTCCCCATCTCCCCCATTTATCTCGCCTATGCCATGACCTCCTTCATCTGCATCCCGTCCTGGTATCCCTTACACCGTGTTTACCCCACCACGGAGCGTCCTCGGAAACCGGTGGGAGGTCCCGTTGCTAGGGAGGTGTTCACGTGATCAGGGCGGGGCAGTGGTGGGCGGGACACGTGAGTATACGAGTGTGTCTTGGAGATAACGTCGATGGATAAAAAGAAGAGGGGGATTAGGAGGGAAAAGAGGGGGGTAGGTATGGAGGGGAGAGGGATTAAGAGAGGATATGATGTTGATAAGAAGAGGAGGGGGATTAGGAGAGAGAAGACGTGTGTATTGCTTAAGAAAATTGTATACTTGTAGCAACGATAGAGTAAAGACAGTCTACGGATATGCCACGTCCCATTTGCACACAGAGGTGGTGTGTCAGATTTTATATATAAATATACTTCGATATGTGTCAGATTTTATATATAAATATACTTCGATATGTGTCAGATTTTATATAGATTAACTTCGATAGATTTTATATAGAAATATACTTCGATATATACGTCGTGAGGGCAAATTGACAACCCATATTTTTTTAAAAATCTAACAATCTAATCTCTATTTCTGCATCCACTGACACAATTAAATATACAGAACGAAAACACAAAGACATACTTCACGTCCCAGAAACATTTATATTTACAAAATTTACAAAATCAAGGAAAATAATAACTAAACCTCTAACAAAACCTCTAACGAACATCAAAAGAAACACATACAAACGTCTAAGAAACGTTTACAACCATAACCCATTAAGATAAATAATTAACAAATACTTACAAACGTCTTAATAATATCCACAACCTCACCAATAACTAAAAATAATAACAATTCTTCTCTTCTTTTCCAGACGACGTCCACCATGGCTCAGCTAACCAACAAGACGGTGCTAGACAGGTACCTCAGACTCGAGATCCCAGACCAGAAATGTCAAGTCATGTACGTGTGGGTGGACGGCAGCGGGGAGAACCTGCGCTCCAAGACACGTACCCTCAACTTCATTCCTAAGGCTCCTGAAGGTGAGTGTCGTAAGAAAAAGGAATGAGAGAAAAGGGGAAGTTGGTGTTGTGTTTGTGATGGGGAGAATTAAGGAATTGCCTCTTTTTTCTTTTCGTTTTTCTCTTTCTCCTATTCTGCATTCATCACCCTTTAAAAAATAGATGTGTAGAATTCTTCTCTTCTCTTACTACTGCGTTTCCTACCATCGACGACAAGTGTAACATTATTCTTATTTAGCTTCAAGTAGATGAGTCATATGTGCACAAAAAAAACATCCCCTTCTAACAGACAGTTCGACTTAGCAGCTCTTCTTACTTTCTCTTTCTTTTTTGCAGAGCTCCCCATCTGGAACTTCGACGGGTCCTCGACGGCCCAGGCCGAGGGCAGCAACAGCGACGTGTACCTGCACCCGGTGGCGCTCTACCGGGACCCCTTCAGACTCGGCAACAACAAGCTGGTGCTCTGCGAGACCTACAAGTACAACAAGAAGCCCACTGACACCAACCACCGGTACAGGTGCACGGAGGTGATGACAAGGGCCGCCAGCCAGCACCCCTGGTTCGGCATGGAGCAGGAATACACACTCCTCGATGTAGACAAGCATCCTCTGGGTTGGCCCAAGAACGGCTACCCGGGGCCTCAGGGACCCTACTACTGCGGCGTCGGAGCCAGCAAGGTCTACGGGCGCGACGTGGTGGAGGCCCACTACAGAGCCTGCCTCTACACGGGCATCAACATCTCGGGAACCAACGCGGAGGTCATGCCCGCCCAGTGGGAGTTCCAGGTGGGACCCTGCGAGGGCATCAACATGGGCGACGACCTCTGGATGGCGAGGTACCTCCTGCACAGAGTCGCCGAGGACTTCGGTATCGTCGTCACCCTCGACCCCAAGCCCATCCCCGGCGACTGGAACGGCGCCGGCATGCACACCAACTTCTCGACGGCGGCCATGCGAGCACCGAACGGCATCACGGCCATTGAGACGGCCATCGAGAAGCTCGGAAAGGTCCACGCCGAGCACATCCGGGCCTACGACCCCCACGGAGGCAAGGACAACGAGCGCCGCCTCACGGGCCTCCACGAGACGTCGTCCATCCACGACTTCTCCGCCGGCGTGGCCAACAGGGGCGCCTCCATCCGCATCCCCAGGGGCGTGGCCGAGGAGAAGACGGGCTACCTGGAGGACCGCCGCCCCTCGTCCAACGCCGACCCCTACGTCGTGTCCGAGAGGCTCGTCCGCACCATCTGCCTGGACGAGTGCTAAGACGAGCGGCCGAGGCATTCCCTCTGTGTGTGTGTGTGTGTTTCCATGATACTGACTACAAGCATGAACTCTATAGCATGCTTACACATGTATATTTAGCTAAAGCCCAACTACAACCATGAAAATGCGGCTTTGAAACGTGGTAAAAATTGCGTCATATATACGTGGTAAGAATCAAAGAAAATATGCATAGGATTACACATGAATAGTGTTATAATAAACTCAGTTCATCCTTCCTTTTAATCGATTAAGAGATATCGAGATGTCCAGAGTCTATTGTGATAATTTCTGTTCAATAGCCTAATTTATCATGCACAAAAAGCAAAGTATATTTATTGCAACAAAATGTTACTTTTTGTATAATACTTTTCATAGTTTTTTTTTCTTTATCATCTTACCTGTAATAATATAAATACAGAGATGTATGTACATTCCTGTGTATGGATACTAATATATATATGTATATATATATACATATACATATAACTATACATACATATATAATCATATATATACATTTATACATTGACTTCATAGATTTCAAATATGGTGTGTCACCAAATGCATTATCATATCAAGTGTACCTGTGAAAAGGTAGAATTATATCACCTGTAATTAAAGGCTGTAAATAATAGCTTAAAATGAATAAGTTTACACGTTACCTTTCTTTTCTTTCCCTACTAACACTGAGAAGTTTTTTAACTTCTTATACTATGATGTTTTATATATCATAAATATTACTGGAGATAGGAGAGAGAGAGAGAGAGAGAGAGAGAGAGAGAGAGAGGAGAGAGAGAGAGAGAGAGAGAGAGAGAGAGAGAGAGAGAGAGAGAGAGAGAGAGAGAGAGAGGAGAGGAGGAGGAGAGAGAGAGAGAGAAGAGAGAGAGAGAGAGAGAGAGAGAGAGAGAAGAGAGAGAGAGAGAGATAGAGATAGAGAGATAGAGATAGAGATAGAGATAGAGAGGAGAGAGAGAGAGAGAATAAGAAGAAATAATGATAAAGTTATATTCTTCTTTAGCATATCAGGCATATATCGACATACAATAAACTTCTTAAACGCAAAAGCATCCAACTTGCATATACTTCTACTCCTTCTTGTACACGAACACACATAGGCCTAGTTCTTAAGAATCTGTCTTCAACCATACACTTCTTTAATAAAAGAAAGAGGAAAGAGGAAGAAGAAGAAGAAGAAAAATGCCAGCGTTATGGGAATTTCAATGCCACCAGATAAGAGTGATCTCATTGCAATCTTCTTGGAAGTGTTTGGAATGATTGTTGCAGAAAAGGGTTTGGAATGAGAGTTGCAGAAAAGTGTTTGGAATGATGGTTGCAGAAAAGTGTTTGGAATGATAGTTGCAGAAAGGTGTTTGGAATGAGAGTTGCAGAAAAGTGTTTGGAATGAGAGTTGCAGAAAGTGTTGTTTTGAGTGCAGAAAGTGTTTGGATGATAGTTGCAGAAAAGTGTTTGGAATGAGAGTTGCAGAAAGGTGTTTGGAATGATAGTTGCAGAAAAGTGTTTGGATTGAAAGTTGCAGAAAAGTGTTTGGAATGATAGTTGCAGAAAGGTGTTTGGAATGATAGTTGCAGAAAGGTGTTTGGAAGATTGCAGAAAGGTGTTTGGAATGATAGTTGCAGAAAAGTGTTTGGAATGA
>NW_020868814.1:70000-75000 GCF_003789085.1 Penaeus vannamei
GAGAGAAGTATGGGCAACGAAAGTAACAGAAAAGAAAAGAAAAGAAACAGATACGAAAACTCCATCAACAACTTATACATAAGCTACGATAATCCATTATACTATTATCAGAATAATAAAAATGATAACATCGTAATCATTATCATTATTATCATTATTATCATTATATTATTATTATTTTTACTATTATTATTATATTATTATTATTATTATTTTATTAATTATTATTATTATTACTACGGCCCTGCTTGAAAGTGCTTGCAAAACTACACGCCTCGACCACCAAATGTTGCAAGAGCGTCGTGCCAACATTACCAAAAAAAAAAAAAAAAAAAAAACAACACAGCCCTCGCGCAGTGATATTGCCAATCAACAATCATGGTGCCTTGTTGCATGCAAGCACATCTCAAGGAGACGCGCATTATCAAAACGCACGCACTAACTCTTCCTCTCGGCTGCACGCACACTTATGCAACATGGCAAAGCACAAGAAAATGCAAGCAAACAGCAATTGCTTTCTTGGAGGTGTGATTTTTTTGCGTGTGGGCAGAAACGGGGAGGGCGTATGTGGGAGGGAGGGAGGGAGGAGGAGGAGGAGAGAATGAGAGAGAAAGAGAGGGATGGAGGGAGAGAGAGGGAGAGGGAGAGAGGGAGGGAGGGAGGGAGAGAGGGAGGGAGGGAGGGAGGAGGAGGAGAGAATGAGAAGAGAGAGATAGATGGAGTGAGAGAGAGAGAGGGAGGGAGGGAGGGAGGGAGGAGGGGGAGAGAATGAGAGAAAGATAGATGGAGGGAGAGAGAGGGAGGGGAGGAGAGGGGAAGAGGGAGGGAGGGAGGAAGAAGAGGACGGGGGGGAGGGGGAGGCGGCAGGGAGAGTGGGAGGGGGGGAGAGAGGGAGAGAGAGAGAGAGAGAGAAGAGGAGAGAGCGAGAGAGAGAGAGAAGAGAGAGAGAGAGAGAGAGAGAGAGAGAGAGAGAGAGAGAGAGAGAGTCAGACAGACAGACACACCACACACACAACACACATACACCACATACACACACCACACACCACTGACACACACCCCAAAACACACAAGGTCAACACCACACACACACACACACACACAGAGTCCAACACACACACAGAACACGGCACCACCCAGACGAGCACCACACCACACACTAACGACCCCCACCCACCTACCACCCATCATACAAACAATACAGCCCCCCCCACACACATAGGGTTACCCAAACCACAACAGGGTGTACTGTCTCCCCCACCCACCCACCACAACAACACACACTCTCTTCTCTCTCTTCTCTAATATATGTTCTTGGCGCTGTAACTTCTTCCCTCCTCTGCCCTCGCCCTAGAGAAACGGTCTTGTGCAAGGTTGGGAATCAGCGAAGACCAAGCAGAGTGTGTTGACGTAGGTTAATGTAAGAAGACGCGAGGGAGGAGGAGCGAAAGGGAGGAAGGAGAGGGGGAGAAAGGGGGGGGAGAGAAAGAAGAAGGAATGAGAGAGTGAGAGAGGGAGGGAAGGGGAGAGGGGAAGGAAGAGGGGAGAGAGTAGAAAGAGAAGGGGGAGAGAAGGGAGAAGTGAAAGAGAGGAGAGGAGAAGAGAGAGAGGAGAAGAGAGAGAGAGGAGAGAGAGAGAGAAGAGAGAGAGAGAGAGAGAGAGAGAGAGAGAGAGGAGAGAGGAGAGAGAGGAGAGAGAGAAGAGATAATAACGATTATGATGATGATATGATAATAAATGATAATAATTATAATAATAGTAATAGTTAATAAATATAATATTAATAAAACAATAAAACAATATAATAATGATAATAATGATGATAATTGATTATGATATTATAATGATAATGATAATAACACAAACAATAATAATGTTGTTGATGAGGATAATATATCTTTCTCCTTGTCTCCTTATCTCTTTCTCTCTCATTTTCTGTCTCTACCTCAGTCTGTCTCTCTGTCTTTTCTGTCTATATTCTCTGTTCTCCTATTTTCACATTTTCTCTTCATCTTTCTACGTCTTCCCCTCTTCCTTTTTTCTTAAGATCATTTTTTTTTTGTACACTCACGTCCCTAACATCGCAGAGAATGTCTTAGCATGCAGAACCACAACCCACCTTACCTTTCGTGGTTATAGGACCTGTTATGTATGCCAACACATTCACAACACGACAATGCATACTAAGGCTTGGTGTGATGACAAATAGGCAAGGGATGTGTGCTGTTGTGATATTGTGAATTGGTGGTACAAAGGGTGGGGTAGAGAGAGAGAGAGAGATAGAGATAGAGGGAAGGAGAGAGAGGTGGAAGGGAAATATGATAATGATGATGGTAAGGAGAAGAGAGAAGAGAGAGAGGGAGAGAGAGAGAGAGAGAGAGAGAGAGAGAGAGAGGAGAGAGAGAGAGAGGAGAGAGAGAGAGAGAGAGAGAGAGAGAGAGAGAGAGAGAGAGAGAGAGAGAGAGAGAGAGAGAGAGAGAGAGAGAGGAGAGAGAGAGAGAGAGAGAGAGAGAGAGAGAGAGAGGAGGAGAGAGAGAGAGGAGAGAGAGACACATGATATGATGATAAGGAAAGAGAGAGAGAGAGAGAGAGAGAGGAGAGAGAGGAGAAAAAATAATTAATGATGATTAAGAAGAAAGAGAGAGAGATAGAGATAGATATTATCCTCAAATAACGTTTTGAAATGGATGAATTTTCCTCTTTTTAGGAAGGGTCTGTTTATATTTGTGAATGAGCGTACAATTATATATATATGTTTTTCCATTTATATTTATCCTTCTCTAAGAACACAGACTAGGGGGGGGGGGGGTGGGGGGGCAGTTCCTCACTTCTTTTCTAAACCAAACGTACCCTATTTATGACAGTGCATTCCTGGTATGTGATGTATGGTGTTGTCGGTCGTGATAGTGAGAGTATAGTGAGCTGGATATAGGTCTATGGATGAATGAACCCCGTTTTAATGCTATAGAACGGTGTACAGTTCTGTTATTCATGAAATAGCTTAAAAAATACGAGATTCAAGAGATTCAAACCTTTTTTGGGAGAAAGAGTGGAATTCAAGACTCTCGCTGCACCCGAAGGAGTCACGGAGAAGCTCTGACTGGCACGAGAAAGAATAAGTAAAATTGAAATGATATATTACTAACTTGACACCACGGTCGAGTCGCCTTGTTCCCGAGTGGCTCGCTCGCTAGCAGTATCACGGGCCTGACATGTGAATCTTGGGTTCTCTGCTAGTGAAGCGAGTCTTTGTAAAAGGAAAGATAATTTTTTTCCCGCGCGCGCCCCCGTTCGAACTAATCTTAAACACGTCAATGGAAAAAGAAAAGAAAAGAGAAAAAAAAAGACTTAACAAAAAGGGGAATAATCGCATCTTTTTCACGTATTTCTTTCCCTCGATTCCATAGAAGTGAGATTACAGCCGGCTGGTAACTTACCACGTCACCCTCCTCCCTCCCCCCCCCCCCTTCCTTCCCTCCCCTCCCCCTTCATTTCCCTCCCCCCTCCTCCCCCTCCTCCCTCCTCCCACACCCCCTCGTAGACGTAGGCTATATAGCCCCCCGGACGACCCGTCTGGAGCCAAATCCTTCTCTCCGCCGAAGCAAGGAACTCCTCTATCTCGGCTCCTCATCGGATCCTCGCTGCAGTCAGTACCGAGGTGTGTGTTTGTGTCTGTTTGTCCACGTTCCTCCTCTGTTGTTGTGTGTTCCTTTTTTTTTGGGGGGGGGGAGGGTTGTTTGTAAGGGGGAAAAATGAAGAGAAGAAAAAGAGGGAGGAGTTAAAGGGAAAGCGAGAGAGAAAGAGAAAGAGAGAGAGAGAGAGAGAGAGAGAGACGGAGAAAGTAAGAGAGAAAGATAAATGCATAATCAACATTATCTTGCGAAATTTAGATATTGTTTTGAAATTTTGCCGAAATTCCACAAACAAAATTTTCCTTGAATTGCAAAGTAGTTGTTTAGACAACTACTTTCTCTCTAATATATATACTATATATATATTATATATATATATATATATATATATATATATATATATATATATATATATATATATACATCATTTATTAGAGGTTCATGCCCTGAATGGTACAATATTGGTTGTTAAAAAGCACATAAAGTGTGTGTGTATGTGTGTGTGTTTGTGCAAGACTTTATGTATGTGTTTGTGCGTGTGTATGTATGTGTGTAAAATGTATGTGTGTGTGTAAGAATGTATGTATGTGTATATGTTCGTGTGTGTGGGTGTATGTAGGTCTAAGAATGTACGTGTGTGCGTAGGTGTGTGTGTGTGTGTGTGTGTGTGTGTGTTTATAAAGAATTTATGTATGTGTGTGTAAGAATCTGTGCATGTGTATGTGTAAGAATCTGTGTATGTGTAAGTATGTGTGTATGTAAAAGTCTTTGTATGTGTGTAAGTATGTCTGTGTGTATATGTGTGTAAGAATGTTTGTATGTGTGTGAATGTGTGTGCGTAAAAATGTATGTGTGTGTAAGCATGAGTATGCGTGTAAGAATGCATGTATGTGTGTGTATGTGTGTGTGTGTAAGAATGTATGTATGTGTATGTGTGAGAGAATGTATGTATATGTGTTAATATGTGTGTGTCTAAGAATGCATGTATGTGTGTAAGTATATATGTATGTGTGTGTGTATCTGTGTGTGTAAAAATGTATGTAAGTGTGTAAGTATGTATTTGTGTGTATATGTATGTGCGAAGAATGTATACATACATTTATTTAGTAATGTATATGTATTATACTGTATGCACGTTTATCAGTGTGTGCATTCTGTACGTAAAACACACACACACACACACGAAAGGTATACATGGTTTTATAAATTTCACTTCTCTTCTATGGCTCATCCGTACCCCCCCCCTCCCCCCCCCCCTAGGCCGGTCGACGAGGCACAATGTATGCCGTCAACTGCCATTAGCAACTATACAAAATAATTATCCCTAAATTTAATCCCTTCCCCATTACTTATCTTCAATAAAATAGT
>NW_020868814.1:105000-115000 GCF_003789085.1 Penaeus vannamei
GATAGATAGATAGGTATATAGATAGATAGATAGATAGATAGGTATATAGATAGATAGATAGATAGATAGACACAAAGATAAATAGATAGATAGACAAATAGATGGATAGATGGATAGATGGATAAATAGATCGACAGACAGACCGATAGATAGATAGATAGATTGATAAATAGAGAGATAAAAAATGGATAGATAGATAGATTGATAGATAGAGAGAGAAAAAAAATAGATAGATAGATAGATGTAAATATGCAAACTGATGAACAGATAGACTGATAGATACACACAAACATGCACGCAATTAATCAGATAGATATATAGACAGATAGAAATAGAAACGAACAAAGATATAGATCTATTCCCGAATCTCGAAATGCGAAAGGAAATTCCCGAGAGAGAAAATAAAAAGATTCGGCCCAAAATACACAAACACAAATTATCCACAAGGAGCTAGAGAGAGAGAAAAAAAATAGAGAGAGAGAAAGGAAAAAATAATAACAAGGTGGCACACAAAAGGCAAAGCAAGGGGGAGGGGGAAGGGGAGGGGAAGGAAGGGGGGAGGGAGGAGAGAGACCCAGAAGACAAGGACAAAGAGCGAGAGAGAGAGAGAGAGAGAGAAGAGAGAGAGAGCGGAATGAGAATTAAAAGGAAAAGAGAGAAAATTCAGAGAAAGGAGACGAGGAAACGACCATGCTGCCGCTGTCTGTAATGGCGTCGTCAGCGGGATCAAAAGCTTCGACTTGGGGAAGAATTTGCTGGCGTTTGAAGTTCATCCGCGTTTTATTATCGTGTTCTCGCCTCTCTTCTCTCTCTCTGCTTCTTCTCTTCCTTGTTCTCCCCTCTCTTTTCTCTCTTTGCTTCTTCTCTTTCTTGTTCTCGCCTTCTTCTCTTTCTTGTTCTCGCCTTCTTCTCTCTTGACTCTCTTCTCTTTCTCTGCTTCTTCTCTTTCTCCGCTTCTTCTCTTCCCTTGTTCTCGCTCGCCTCTCTTCTCTCTCTCTGATTCTTCTCTTTCTTGTTCTCGCCTTCTTCTCTTTCTTGTTTTCGCCTCTCTTCTCTCTCTGATTCTTCTCTTTCTTGTTCTCGCCTCTCTTCTCTCTCTCTGATTCTTCTCTTTCTTGTTCTCTTCTCTCCTTTCTTTTCTCTTCTTCTCTTTCTTCTTCTCTTTCTCTTTCTTGTTCTCGCTTTCTTCTCTTTCTTGATCTCGCCTTCTTCTCTTTCTTGTTCTCGCCTCTCTTCTCTTTCTCTGCTTCTTCTCTTTCTTGTTCTCGCCTCTCTTTTCTCTCTTTGCTTCTTCTCTTTCTTGTTCTCGCTTTTCTTCTCTCTCTCTGATTCTTCTCTTTCTTGTCCTCGCCTCTCTTCTCTCTCTCTGCTTCTCTTTCTTGTTCTCGCCTCTCTTTTCTCTCTTTGCTTCTTCTCTTTCTTGTTCTCGTCTCTCTTCTCTTTCTCTGCTTCTCTCTCTCTGCTTTTTCTTCTTCTTCTTCCGCCTTTTCTTTTTTTTTCTTTCTTTCTCTTCTTCTTATTGTATTAGATTTTCCTCTTATTCTTTCGATTTTTTTTTTTCGATTCTTCGATTCTTCCACCTTCTTCTCTGTATTTTCTCCTTCGCTTCGTCCTCATCATAATTATCATATTCATCTCATTATTTCTCCTCCTTCTACTTTCCCTACTTTTCTCATTATATCTCTTCCTCCTACTTTTTCTCCTGCTTCTCCTCCTCCCGTTCCTCCTCATCCTCTTCTCCTTTTCCTCCTCCTATTCCTTCACCTGTTTTTCTCCGCGTTTCCCTACTTTTGCTCCTTCCCCTTCTCTTAAAATTCCCTCCTTTTCCTTTTCTTCCTTTATCCTCCTCCTTTTTTTACACTCTCTCCTTGCCTTCCTCCTTTATCCTTCTTCTTTTTTTCTCTTCCTTTTCCATCCATTTTTCTCCTCCTCCCACCTCCTCCTTTCCCTTCCTCTTTTCCTCTTTTCCTCCTCCTCCGGCCTCCCTCTTCTCCTCTCCTCCCCCTCCTTCTCCTCTCCCCGCCCCCCTCCACCTCCCCTCTTTCCCTCCTACCTCCCACCTCCCCCTCCCTCCTCCCTCCTTCCCTCCCTCTCCCTCCCTATCTCCCCTTTCCCCTCCTCCCCCTCCTCCTCCTCCTTCCCTCCCTCCCTCCCTCTCCTCCCTCCTCCTTCCCTCCCCCTCCTCCCTCCCTCCCCCTTCCCCTCTCCTCCTCCTTCCCTCCTCCCTCCCTCCTCCCTCTCCTCCTCCTTCCTCCCCCCCCTCCCCCTCCTCCCTCCCTCCCCCTTCCCCCCCTCCTCCTCCCCCTCCTCCTCCTCCTTCCCTCCCTCCTCTCCTCCCTCCCTCTCCTCCCCTCCACCTCCCTCCTCCCCCTTCCCCCTCCTCCCCCCTCCTCCTCCTCCTTCCCTCCTCCCCTCCCTCCCTCCCTCCTCCTCCTCCCCCTCCACCTCCTCCCTCCCCCCCCCTCCTCCTTCCCTCCCTCCCTCCCTCCTCCTCCTCCTTCCCTCCCTCCCTTCCATCCTGTGATCTCTCTTTCGAGGCAGGGATCATGAATGTTAAATACCTTGAGGAGTTTATTGATATAATTCAATATTCGGCAAAGGCAAACAGATGAAGAAGAGCTCGGCGCCATTAGCGAATGCATGGGACTGGATTCTCTTTGGACTCGTGTTCCGATCGAGTCCTATAAAGGTCGAGCTATAGATGCCGATCCTCCTTTGATGTTGATGCTAGTGTGGATGTTGTTTATACTTTGTCGGGGATTGACAAGATGTGGAGTTTTCGTTCCTCGTCTCTCTCTCTTTTTTTTTTCTTTTTTTCTGTCTCTGTTTCTGGTTTTTATCTCTCTCTCTCTTTTTATCTTATAATTTCAATTTCGTAGTCGGGGTTTATCTTTCCATTTTTGTTTGTCTATCTGTTTGGCAGTCTATCCATCAATCTATCTATCTGCCTATTCGCCTCCCTATCTGTCTATCCATTCATTTATCTACCCACCTACCTACCTATCTATCTATCCATGTGTCTCTCCGTAAATATATGTGTGTGTGTGAGCGTGTGTGTGTGTGTGTGTGTGTACGTGTGTGTACGTGTGTGTGTGTGTGTGTGCGTATGTGTGTGTGCGTGTGTGGTGTGTGTGTGTGTGTGTGTATGTGTGTACTTGTGTGTGTGTGTGTGTGCATGTGACGAGAAACAGTAACGCGTAAACAGTAAAAAGAAAAACCTCGCTAAAAGATGGCACAATATTTCGCCGCAAACTCGAGTCCGACCCTCGAGTCGCCCTCGGACGGACGAGCCAAAAAAGGTATAGTGATGTATCTCTTTTGGCGGGAAAAGTATTTGACCCAAAGCGCCCTGGACATTATCGTTCAATCGGGATTTTTCTTTTTCTGGGAAACGCACACACATTTATATGTGTGTGTGTATGTTTATATATATATATATATATATATATATATATATATATATATATATATATATATATATATATATATATATATATATGTGTGTGTGTGTGTGTGTGTGTGTGTGTGTGTGTGTGTGTGTGTGTGTGTGTGTGTGTGTGTGTGTGTGTGTGGTTGTGTGTGTGGTAGATAGATATACATAAATACATATGGGCATATATAATGTATACATAAATACATATGATATATATGTATACATAATAATATATATATACATATATATGTATGTGTATAAATGTGTTTGTCAACGTGTGTGTGTGTATATGTATATTATATATATATATATATATATATATATATATATATATATATATATATATATATATATATATATATATATATAATATATATATATATATATATATATATATATATATATATATATAATATATATATATATATATATATATATATATATATATATAATATAATATTATATATATATATATATATATTTTTTTTTTTCTCGTCTTCTTCTTCTTCTTCTACTACTACTTCTTCTTCTTTCTTTCTTCTTTTTCTTTTTCTTATTTTTTTCGAAGCAACACGCCTCGCACAGCGCCGCGCGTCCGTCCGCCGGATCGGGCGCCAGAAAGCTATCAAGACGCGTCGCAATCGTGCAATCTGGAAGTCTCTGGCAACCTCCTGTCCCGAACCTGTCCAAGCTTTGCTCTTTAAATCCTTCACCTTGGTTCCTCTGCTTCCTCTTTCTATCTTTTGTCTCTCATATCTTTTATTTTCTCTTTCAGGATCCTTGGCGTTCTTTTTTTTATGTTTTGTTCCTTATTCTTATTTCATCTTATTTTATTGTTTTTTTCCCTTCTTCCTTATTCTCATCACATACATTAATCTATCAAACTTTCCATTTATCCTAATAATTCAATAGCAAATATAATAATAAAAAATGGAGTGATGAAATCTATGGCCTCGAATTTTTATTGTAAAGCTAAAGCATTTCTTAAGGCTGCAGTTCTGATTACGCTCATAGTTGCCATGTTGCTTCATGTTGCATACACGCACATACTACTTCATAATGGCTTATTTTTGCGTTTGTGACATCTCGTTCATGATCAGGTCTTATTGTATTCCGGTGAAAATTATACGGACTGTTACTGCTTTCAAGAGGTATCTTCTCTCTTTCTTTCTCTCTCGTTCTCTCTCTCTCCCTCTCTCCCTTCCCTCTCTCTCTCTCCTCTCTTTCCTCTCTCTCTCTTCTCTCTCTCTCTCTCTCTCTCTCCTCTCTCCTCTCTCTCTCTAACCCTCCCTCCCTCCCTCCTCCCTCCCTCCCTCCCTCCCTCGTCCCCCTCCCTCCCTCGAGATGATCCGCTAATTGTTTGAGGTCCAGCCACTTCACTTATTAGTTTAGAGGCTAGAAAAGACCTCTAATTATCCTGTGTTTCCTAGCTCCCTCTTTCTACCTTTTTTCCGCATTTTTTCCGTCTTTTTGGTTAATTAAACAATTGACTAATGAACTGGTATGTTGATTACGTATTCATTTGTTAATTTGTAATCCATTTGCAATAATTAATTTCCACGAATCGGGGAAGCCGGGAATCATCACGCAGCTGGGTGTCTCTTTTAAACAACAAATCAACCAAACAAACAAAATAATCAACAATCAAGAAGACAACAAGAAGAAAAACAGCAAAAAACAAATTAAAGAAAATAAAAACTAGAAATACGCGCGCACACACACACACAACAACACACACAAAGAAACGAACAAAAAGAAAAAAACAAATAATAAGACAAACAAAATATAACCAAGGGAGAAGAGAGAGAGAGAGAGAGAGAAGAGAGAGAGAGAGAGAGAAGAGAGAGAGAGAGAGAGAGAGAGAGAGAGAGAGAACGAGACAACAAAGAACGAA
Source organism: Penaeus vannamei (assembly GCF_003789085.1). Lineage (NCBI taxonomy): Eukaryota > Metazoa > Arthropoda > Malacostraca > Decapoda > Penaeidae > Penaeus > Penaeus vannamei. Next base: position 110,328 of record NW_020868814.1, read on the forward strand.
AAAAAGAGGAAAACACAACAAAAACCAGCCAAGAAGAACATCAAGGAACTGCCCAAAGCATACAGCCGGGGATCAAGATATGCAAATACTATCTCCCGCGCCTTCAGGAGACTCGTACGTCAAGGGCCGGTCGGTGGCAGCGGCTCTCCTTGGCAAACTTGTCACGAGAAAGTCCAGCAAATTGATATTGATCGTGATATCGAAGACTCCCTCTCGCTTTCATGGTCCATTGTGGATCCTTTGTTATCGTCTTACAGCTGATAAGGACTATGTGAAGCTTTTTTTTTTTTTTTTTTAAGAAGGAGAAGAAGAAGAAGAGGAAAAAGAGCGTGTGTGTGTGTGGTGTGTGTGTGTGTGTGTGTGTGAGTGTGTGAGTGTGTGTGTGTGTATGTGTGTGCGTGAGTGTGTGTGTGTGTGTGTGTGTGTGCGTGAGTGTGTGTGTGTATGTGTTTGTGTGTGGAAAGAATGAATGGTATAGGATGCAGTGTATAGGATATTGTTGAGTGTAAGATAGGAAGAAAATGGGGTGTATCTGTGTATTAGCGAAATGATACGTACGATGTGTTAGTTTTTTTTTTTTATGAGACTGGTTCTAACGTCTGCGTTTTCAGTCGTATGTTGATGGTGTGGTTTATTTTGTAATTCTTCATTCGTCAGTCTATCTCTTTGTATGTCTGTCTCTCTCTTTCTCTTTCTCTCTCTCTCTCTCTCTCTCTCTCTCTTCTCTTCTCTCTCTCTCTCTCTCTCTCTCTCTCTCTCTCTCTCCCTCTCTCTCTCTCTCTCTCTCTCCTCTCTCTCTCTCTCTCTCTTCTCTCTCTCTTTCTCTTCTTTCTCTCTCTCTCACTCTCTCTCTCTCTCTGTTTTCTTTTCTTTTCTTCTTGCGCTTTCTCTTATCATTCTGTTCATCTCCCCAGCTTTTTACATTACCTTTATTACAATTTCCATTCCCTCCTCTTACTTATCTATTAATCTTATGTCCTTCGAATCGCCATATTCTTTTTTTTTATTATTTCTCTCTTTTATCTTCTCTTATAATGATTAATTCCATCGGTAATTACTGCCCAATTCAGCCCGATAAAAAATGCATATTGATACCTCTCATTACACTAATGGCTGTAACAAGATTTTTTACCTGCACATATTGATGTAATTCTCTCTCTCTCTCTCTCTCTCTCCTCTCCTCTCTCTCTCCCTCTCTCTCTCTCTCCTCTCTCTCTCTCTCTCTCTCTCTCTCTCTCTCTCTCTCTCTCTCTCTCTCACACACACACACACACACACACACACATACGCTCTCTATCAATCTATTTATCTTTCTGTCTACCTCTCTCTCTCTCTCTCTCCCAAAAATAGACAAACAAATAAGTAATGAAACAAACAAACAAAAAAGAAAACAAAAAACAAGAGCATTAGTAATTAGATGAGCATGGAGAAGTTAATAACCTGCGAATAATAAGACAAATAAATGAAAGCGAAAACAAAGGATCAAATAAAAAACAAAGACAAAAAAAGTTAACACGAACAAAAACAAATAAATGAACAAAAGCTGAGACAAAAGTGAACAATAACAAAGAAAAAAAGTTAACAAGAACAAAGGCAATCAAGTGGATAAACAATGAGGCAATTAAGACCAGACATTACACAACGACAAAGCCTTAATTGTCCGAAACACCGGCATTCCGCGAGAGAACCGGCCACGGTTTACGAATAAGGAACAAAAGACAAAGAATAAATCGGAACAAAGCCAAAACAAATAAACAAAAAAATAACAAATCAAAAAACAAAACCAAAACAACCAAGCAAGTTTACGTATAAGAAAACAAAAACAAAGAATAAATAGGAACAAAGCCAAAACAAATAAACAAAATAAAATAACAATAAAAAAACAAACAAAACAATCAAGCAAGACATTACCGCACGACAAAGCCGCAAGAGAACCGACCAGGATTTACGAATAAGGAACAAAAGACAAAAATAAATAGGAACAAAGCCAAAACAAATAAACAAAATAAAATAACAAATCACAAAAACAAAAACAATCAAGCAAGACATTACCGCACGACAAAGCCCTCGATTGCCCCCGAAACGCCGGCAATCCGAAGAGAACCGACCGGTGTCTATGAGCGAGCGGCCGCCGTGTGTTGGCGCGCCGACCGTAAACAAACCGGGCGAGATTGGAGCCGAACGGGCGGTGACCAATCGCGGGGGAGGCATCGGCAGCTTGTTTATCTGTGGGGGGTGGGGTGGAGGGAGGGAGGGAGGAAGGAGGAGGGGTGTATGGGAGGGGTGTGGAGGGGGTGTATGGAGGGAGGGAGGAGGAGGGAGGGGTGATGGGGTGGTGGAGGAGGAGGGTGGTTAGGGAGGGGTGTTGGAGGGAGGGAGAGGGTGTATGGGAGGGGTGTGGAGGAGGGAGGGGTGGATGGAGGGAGGAGGAGGGAGGGGCAGGAAGGGGGAGAGATGGTGGGGTTTTGGGAGGGAGGGGTATGGGAGGGGTGTGAAAGGAGGGAGGGGTGAATAGATGGAAGGAGGGTGGGTGTAGGGAGGGAGGAGGAGGTGGGGTTGGGTGGTGGGAGGAGGAGGGGGAGATGGTGGGGTTTTTGGGACGGAGGGTAGGAGGAGGGTGTATGGAGGGGTGTGGAGGGAGGAGGTGGTGGGAAGGAGGGAGGAGGGAGGGGTGGGTGGAGGAGGGAGGAGGGGGATTAAGAGGGGGTGTATGGGAAGGAGGAGGAAGGAGGGTGGGTGGAGGAGGGAGAGGACGGAGGAAGAGGGGGTGTATGGGGGGTGTGGAGGGAGAAGAGGGGTGGTGGAGGTTGAGGAGGGTAGGGGTAGGGAGGGGTGAAGGGGCTTTGGGAGGGACGATAGGGGCGGGGAGGGAGAAGGGAGGGAGGGGGGGCAAGGGTAAAGGAGATAAAGAGCCACACGGAAAAAATCAAGACTCATACCACCAAACATGTCAGTACAGGTTAAGGCACAGCTGAGAGAGAATGAGGAGACAGATAATCAGGTATTTACGTATTAAAAACGGGTTAGCTGATCTTGTAAACTTATCAAGAGTCGGAGAAGTTACAATCTCTGAAGACACTATTCCAAAGCCTATTAATGGCAGTAAGAAGCATTTAGAAAACTGAGATGTCTCCTCTCTCTCTCTCTCTCTCTCTCTCTCTCTCTCTCCTCTCTCTCTCTCTCTCTCTCTCTCTCCCTATATATATATATATATATAATATATATATATATATATATATATATATATATATATATATATAATATATATATATATATATATATACACACACATATGAATACAAATATATATGAACATATATATTTATGGATTCATCTATACATTGTTGAATTTATCTGTAAATATTCTTATATAACTGCTTAAAGAGGACCTAATTCTCTCTCTCTCCCTCTCTCTCTCTCTCTCTCTCTCTCTCTCTCTCTCTCTCTCTCTCTCTCTCTCTCTCTCTCTCTCTCTCTCTCTTCTCTCTCTCTCTCTTCTCTCTCTCTCTCTCTCTCTCTCTCTCTCTCTCTCTCTCTCTCTCTCTCTCTCTCTCTCTCTCTCTCTCTCTCTCTCTCTCTCTCTCTCTCTCTCTCTCTCTCTCTCTCTCTCTCTGTTTCCCCTCCGGCCCTCTCCCTGTCTCCCTCTCCTTCCTGTAACTCTCTTTTATCGCAAAGTTCATTGTTCTGCCTTTATTCGCGGCGGCACAAAAGGGGCTGCCAAAGAGCAATTTTCCCTTCCCATTTCCTGCATCCTTTCTTAGCGTTGTCTTTAGTCTTTTCCTTCTTTTCCCGTTCTTCGTTTCACGTCTTTTTCGTTTTCCCTTTTCTTTTTTTTTCCTATCTCCTTTGTATCTCTTTTTATCATTTTCTAAAGTTCTTATATTACACTCCCTTTTTCTTTTCTCTTTTTTTCTCTCTCATTTTTCGTTTTCTTTTCCTTGACCTCTCTCATTTTCTCGTTGTTTTCTTGATCTCTTGTTTTTTCTCTTTTTTCTTATCAATGAACTATCTTTTTTTTTATTCTATCCCTCTATCTATACTATTCTTTCTTTTTCGTCTGTTCACTCTCTCTTCTCTCCATATCTATTCCATTTCTTTTGCGCATCTTTTTTATATCTCCTATTTCCCTCTCGATGAATGGTGGTTGTTGGTGATAATAATGATGGTAATGATGATGATGATGAATGGATGATGATGATGATGATGATGATGATGGTAATGATGATGATGATGATGGTAATGATAAAGATGATGATAATGATGATGGTGATGATGATGATAATTGATAATGGTAATATAGGTGTGCCTGGAGATGAGGGTGAAAATGAGGATGACAAATAAGATGAAAAGATAAGGATGATAATAGTTATAATAAAAGTGATGACGAGGAGGATGAAAGGGTGATGAGGACGAAAATATGATAATAATTAATGGAGGCAGGTTGGAGGGGAGGTAAACAGAATATGATAAAAGGACGCAAATAGATAGAGTGAAAAAATATATATGGAGATAGATAGGCAGGAAGATGGATAGATAGATAGATAGAGAGAGAGAGAGAGAGAGAGGAGAGAGAATGTGAGATAGAGAAAGATGAGAGAGAATGTAAGAGACAGAGACAGAGACAGAGAGAGATAATGTGAGACAGAGAGACAGAGGAGAGAGAGAGAGAGAGA
>NW_020868814.1:142500-145000 GCF_003789085.1 Penaeus vannamei
CTTTTTCATTATCATTACCATTATCATTATTATCATTATCATCATCGTCCTTATCATTATCACTATTGATATTACTATCATTATCATTATTATTTGTATTTCTGTTATTATCATCATCATTATTATCATAATCTTTATTATCTTAATTACCTTTATTATCATTATCTTTATTATTCTTATTACATTTATTATCATTATCATTAAATTTTTTATTACTTTTATTATCATTATCATTATCATTACTGTTATTATCATTACTACTTTTATCATTGTCATCATTACTTTGATAATTACCTTCATCGCCATTTTTATTATCATTAATGTTATTACTTTTATATATCTCATTATTATTATCTTTTATTATTGCTATCATCATCATTATAATAATTTCTCTCATTCCTATCATTAACATTATAGCCATGACTATTATTAATACCATGCTCAAATCTGGGTTAGAAGTGGATTTTCAAACACAACAAAACATACTTGAAGAAAACGCCAAGATCTGCCAGAATATCCATACAATATTATAAAAAGATCCTACTCCTTTTCATACTTCCTATCTATCTCTCTATCTATCTGTCTATCTCTCTATCTATCCGTCTGTCTATCTATCTATCTATCATCTATTTATCCGTCTGTCTATCGATCCGTCTCTCTCTCTCTCTCTCTCTCTCTCTATCTATCCATCTATTTATCTATCTATCTATATTTATATACGTATATATCAGGAAAATAATGCAAGATCGTACTTCCCTTCTTACTTCCTCCAACCACGGGAAACTTGGTCTCGTCGGCCGCGTAACCAAGGCCATTATCAAGTGCTGCGTCACGTAGGCTGCTTTAATTAGTATTGTGCGTCTTATTTTTTTTCTGTTTTCCTTGGGGTGGAGGAGGGAAGGGTAGGAGAAGGTACAAATAGAGGGGAAGGAAGGAGGGAAGGAGAGGGAGAGGGAGAGAGAGGTGGGGAGGGAGGGAGGAGAGCGATAGAGGGGGGGAGAGAAAGCGAAGGAGAGGGGAGGCGGGGAGGGAGAGTGGGAGAGAAAGAGAGAGAAAGGTGGGGAGGAAGGGAGGAAGGAAAGAGAGAGGAAGGGAGGGAGGAAAGAGAGAGAAAGGGAGAGAAGAGAGAGAGAAAGGGAGTAAGGGAGGGAGAAAAGAGAGAGAGAGGGGGGGAAGGAGAGAGAGAGAGAGAGAGAGAGAATCTTAGTCTATGATAATGATTCATAAGACGCCAGTAAGAAAAGCCAAAATTGTTGATTTACTCCAAACCAAATGATCAAAGATGAGATGCAAATGATTTCAGAAACGTTCATATGACCTTGATATTCAGCAGACTTAAAACGTTCATTATTTTCCAAAAGCCCAAATAACGCAAACGCTTATTCCCGAGCACCTGATAATGCTAATATAATGCTGTAACGTCTTCAGTGATCCTTATGAAACCGCTTAAATAATGTGGAGTTTAATTTTCTTTCTTGCGATAATGCAATATGTTTACTATATTTGAAGAGATAATGTTTGGAATTGATTTATCTTATATATATATATATATATATATATATATATATATATATATATATATATATATATATATATATATATATATATAGTACGATAGTTTGAAAAGGTCAGTGATTATAAAACGATGAATGTTACTAGAATTATATATATTCGACCTACTGAGAATTTTGTTTACCCACGTGACATCAGGCGCAAATTCCATCCTAACGATATCTTACATAATTCATAACCTCTTTGACTATGAAACAATCTAATGACCGAGATAGCCAAGGCAGCCAAAAACTACAATAAAAAAAGAATTACAACAACGATAGAAACTACAATAACACCAACAGTAGATTGATACAGCGTTCCATAGAAATATAAATTATAAATATAAATCCCTTTCTCAACAGCGGAAGTATGCAAATGAGGGTTTCATGTCGCCAAAATAATTAGGAAGCAAATAAAAGGTTGGAACTCAATTTTTACAGCGAAGGAAAGTTAATTTTATATGCATATGTATATATATACATATATATATATATATATATATATATATATATATATATATATATATATATATATATATATATATATATATATACATACATATATATATATATATATATATATATATATATACTATATATATATATATATATATATATATATATATATATATATATTATATATATATATATATATATATATATATTATATATATATATATATATATATATATATATATATATATATATATATATATATATATATATATATATATATATATATATATATATATATATTATATATATATATATATATATATATATATATATATATATATATATATATATATATATATATATATATATATATATATATATATATATATATATATATATATATATATATATATATATATATATATATATATATATATATATATATATATATATATATATATATATATATATATATATATATATATATATAT
>NW_020868814.1:147500-157500 GCF_003789085.1 Penaeus vannamei
GGCGCAGAAGGCGACGGCGATGGTGATTAGAGGCAAAATGCTGTTCAAGGCCGGCGGGAAGCATTGTGGAGCGGGTTTATGCTGTGATTGAGGATGGCGATCTGTTCCGGAATGCTGTTTTTTTTAAGTGTACGGTCATGCGAATAGTGGGACAGGCACACTGGCGTAGAGAAGTAGAAGCAAGTATACATACGCACATATATCTACCTAAAGTGCAGATTATGATCAATGACCAAGTAGAAAAAGACGAGAAAAAAGAGAAGAGAAAAGAAAAAATATATATACAATCACACACACGTGTTTTTGTGTGTGTATGTATACAGATTTATATATAATATATATATATATATTATATATATATATATATATATATATATATATACATATATATATATATATATATATATATATATATATATATATATATATGTGTGTGTGTGTGTGTGTGTGTGTGTGTTGTGTGTGTGTGTGTGTGTGTGTGTGTGTGTGTGTGTGTGTGTGTGTGTGTGTGTGTGTATATACATATGAGAGAGAGAGACAGACAGACAGACAGACAGACAGACAGACAGACAGATAGAGACAGAGAGAGAGAGATAAGAGAGATAGATAGAGAGAGATATAGATAGATAGATACAGAGAGAGAGAGAATGAACGGACTCAGAGGGATAGAGAGGGAAAGTTGCTCGTGAGATTTTTTTCTCCGAATGTCACCCGAGCTTTCAGCCCGGGGCTTTATGTGTCAGCTAACTTGCCTCAGGGTGTGAGGAAGTCCTGCTGAGGGGGAGGGGAGGAGGAGGAAGGGAAGGGAATAGGTGGAAGGGATGGGGTGGGAAGGGAAGGGGACAGACAGACAAGGAATAAAAGGGGAGGAATGGGAGACAGACAGGAATGGAAGGGGAGGGAGGGGAAGGGAAGGGGACAGACAGACAAGGAATAAGAGGGGAGGAAGGGGAGACAGACAAGGAAGTTAAGGGGGGGTGAGTGGGAAGGTGGGGTGGTGGGGCGAATGGGGAAGGGAGATGTTCTTTAAAGGGATAGAATGTCATGATGAAGAAAAATAAAATCTAAAAAATACACAATATGAGCATAGATGAAGTTTCAAAGAAAAGGTTAAGAATGTCTCTCTCTGTATTTGTTCCAAGAATCAGATAAGATGATTTCAACCGATCTGTTTCACGGCATCATATTTGTTCCAAATAATATAAGATTCTGACGTTGTAAAGCTATTTTCATATATATATATTTTTTTTTTTTTTTCTTCGTGCTATCTGATTCAGTTCCTATATCAACTACACCAATATACTTATATACACCTTTGTTGTATCGTTTCCGAAATACGAGCTTGGCATACCGGCAACGAAGCGAATCTATGATTTCTATTCGGCATGTGCTTCAGAAGCGGTTCGAGTAACTTTCGATTTCTCAGCACAAGAGTGAGTTTGAATCATTTTTGTTTGTTTGTTTTGGGAGTAAGTGCATTTCAGGACGATCATTATCATCTTTATTGTTATGTTATTTATGAGGTTGTTGAGAGATAAGTGAATGTCTTATTAACCGATATCATATTTCCTTGCAGGCGGGAGGCCAGGTGAGGAGGAAGTGAATGAAGAATTATGAAGAAAGAATGTTGTCATATTGACATGCTTTCACAATATTCATATTTGTTATCATTTCTATCTTATTCGCATCACGACGACGACAGAGAAATAAAGACGTAAAGAAGAAGAGCGAAGATAGAAGACAAGAGAACACAGGCCTCGGGTTTCCACGCCAAACGGAAAGAACGTTTGTTGATATATGCATGGGAGGGGATCTGCGCCCCCCCCCCCTCCCTGCACATGCACTCAACTGCCATGTATTTTACCCGGCGTGTGTTTTGGTAAGGTCGAACTTGAAAGACAAAGTTTTCCCCGAAATGATTTCTTCACTGTCATAGTTTTTTTCTCGTGTTTTCAAATGGTAAAACGAAAACGAAAACCGTTAAGAAATTGTGAGGTAAACCAAGAGATAAAAGATTCAAATATATCATTATATTTTTTTTAACGTTTACACATGTTCCCGGCCAAAACAGATGTGTTTGCCAAACATACACCAATTTAGGCGATACGAGTCCACACAAACACACTCTGGGATTGAGAATGACACAATAAAAGTAATAGGAGGCAGTGGAATACACTCATCACGCGGACACAAACACACAGATTCACTGTAAAATACACACACAAATATAGGCAACTTAATGTGTGTACAAATACGAAATGAAACACGGCAGCACTGTAAATGGAAACTAAACCGTGATGTTTCGACTCCACCTCCTGTGCATACAGACATACTTACACTTGAATAAATGAATGGATGAATTTGCGAATAATTTTCCATATAAACATAACGGGTCTGCTTAGTCCTGTGGCTGCACATGAGTCAAAAAGGACCAATTTTCAATATCTTTGTTTCTGACTGTGATCGTACCAGTTCTGAAACGAATCAAAAATCGTCTACAGGAACATGTAACGTAAACACCGGATCGTCATTTAAACGAAGTCAGAGATGAAAGAGTTAAATGTTTATACAGTAACCGTCTTTCACTGTATACGAGCGTAGTGACACACATACACACGCAAATACACGTGTCCCTGTTCACACTACATTCTCAACATGCTGATATGCTTCCCTAGCCCCCGATTTATTTATGCTCATCATGCCCTCTAGCGTCTTATGGGATTGCGGATTGCTTTCTGATTGCAGTGTGATGACGGAATGTTGCGACACTTCAAGGCAGGAGCAGTCGTGCTTCGAGCGCGACGAGGAGAGAGGCCGTATTGCCGCCGGCGGATGCCGGGCTGCTTATTTTTCTTGTTGCTATACGGCATCTCGCCTATACTACGCTAGTCTGCCTACTTCACGCTTTAGTAATCCTTGGTGGTGTAATGCTTTTCTAATTTACAGAACAACGAGTGAGCGTGTGTGTTTTGTGTGTGCGTGTGTGTGCAGTCACTGGGGATAGAATAGTAATGGCCGAGTGTGTTCCGTTTGCATTAAAGATTATCTCCTAGAATTCAATTTTCAAGTTAGGTTTCACTTATCCGTCTCTGCAACTGTTGGTTATGCTCATAGCGCTTGACCCGGCGTCCTTATCCTTCTATTATCCTTCCAGCATTCTCTTTATTCAATTGCCTATCCTCCCAGTATCGTGGTTCTTAGCATCACTGTAACCATTATGGCTGTCATTTTTTATTAAACTTGATCTATGCCTATCTACTCCAAACTATATTATTATCTTGTGTACGATATGGCTTGTGTTCCTCAATGCTAGAAGACTTAGGATGCTTGAATTAATTGATACGAGAGATGACTTCCTGTGATTGGGTACATGTGCAATCGACTAAAGCACGTAAGCCGACGCTCCCGGCCTCTGCGAACAAGATCACGATTGTCTCCCTAGTCTTCTATCATGCTTACTGTATCTCATTAACCACAAGCAACCCTATGTGGGATCTGTTGGAGGTAAGCGCAGAGTTCCTTTCGCCGCCCGTTTTTCTTTCCCTCCTGAGATTAATTTGGCGTGGTGGGTGTGTGCGATCGGCCGCTTTTCATACAGATCTGAAGGCTGCAGGAGTCGGATCACTACCTGGGATTGGAAAGGGACATGTGCTACCTGAATTATAGATATAATGAGGAGGAAGATTTATATATACAAGTTACGTGCATTATATCATTCTATAATAGACTATATATAGTTATATATATATATTATATATATATATATATTGTAATATCGTATGTTATGTAATATATATCTGTATGTGTATGTTTATATGTGTTGTGTGTGGTTGTGTGTAATATATGTATATATATTGTATGTGTATGTTTTAATTGATGTGAGGGTGCGTGTGGCGTGGGCGACGCGCAGTGTGGCCGTGAGCGGCTGACAAGCAGTCCTCTCCGGGAGCTTACGTGAGCAAACCGCCTCGTCCCTTGCGCGCCTAATGGAAGCCGCGACGTCGCCGACAGCTCTCCTGCCTCTGCCTTACCGTCAGCCTCCGGGGCCTCGGAAGCGAAACACCAGCGTCTCTTTTCATCAGCGCGGCTTCCTAATCCCTCTGAAAAGTCACTAGTTCGTCCCCAATCAACAAGGCGCGCCTGTCCCTCGGGGCAGAGCGGGCCGCCTCCTTTTATGCATGGGGAGGACACATGTTATGAATTTAAAGCGAGCGGCGCGGGGGCTTCCTTAAACCGAGATCCCCGGCGCCGTGACAGGACTTGCAAGGAGAGGAAGGAGGCTTTCACTTCTGGATTGCGGTCCGTGGCTTTGACTTTTGCACTTGTTTGTTTGTTTATCTTTTTATTTGTTTATTTTTAAAGCTGTTTGATTAAGTCAGTCTCTCTCTCTCTCTGTCTCTCTCTCTCTCTCTCTCTCTCTCTCTCTCTCTCTCTCTCTCTTCTCTCTCTCTCTCTCTCTCTTCCCTCTGTCTCTCATTCTCTCTCTCTCATGTGTCTCTCCTTCCTCTCATTCTCTCACTTCTGTCTCTCTCTCTCTCTCGCTCTCTCTCTCTCTCTCTCTCTCCCTCTCTCATCTCATCTCTTTCTCTCTCTTCTCTCATCTTCTTTCTCTCTCTCTCTCTCTCTCTCTCTCTCTCTCTCTTTCCTCTGTCTCTCATTCTCTCTCTCTCATTCTAGTCTCTCCTTCCTCTCTCTCACTCTCTCTCTCTCCTATTTACCTCTATCTATCTATCTATCTCTATTCTCTATATCTTCCTTTGTCTCTCATTCTTCTCTATCTTCTCTCATTCTGTCTCTCCTTCCTGCTCTACATCTCTCTCTCATTCTGTCTCCTTCCTCTCTCTCTCTCTCTCTCTCTCTCTCTCTCTCTCTCTCTCTCTCTCTCTCTCTCTCTCTCTCTCTCTCTCTCTCTCTCTCTCTCTCTCTCTCTCTCTCTCTCTCTCTCTCTCCCCCCCTCTCTCTCTCTCTTCCTCTCTCTATCTCTCTCTCTCTCTCTCTCTCGTCCTCTCCTGTCTCTCTCTCTCTCTCTCTCCTCTCTCCCTCTCTCTCTCTCTCTCTCTCTCTCTCTCTCTCTCTCTCTCTCTCTCTCTCTCTCTCTCTCTCTCTCTCTCTCTCTCTCTCTCTCTCTCTCTCTCTCTCTTCTCTCTCTTCTCTCTCTCTCTCTCTCTCTCTCTCTCTCTCTCTCTCTTCTCTCTCTCTCTCTCTTCATTCTCTCTCTCTCCTCTTTCCCTCTCTTTCTCTCTCTTCTCTCTCTCTCTCTCTCTCTCTCTCTCTCTCTCTCTCTTCTCTCTCTCTCTCTCTCTCTCTCTCTCTCTCTTCTCTCTCTCTTCTCTCTCTTCTCTCTCTCTCTCTCTCTCTCTCTCTCTCTCTCTCTCTCTCTCTCTCTCTCTCTCTCTCTCTCTCTCTCTCCTCTCTCTCTCTCTCTCTTCTAATCTCCTCTCTCACTAGCTCATTCATCCACCCCTTTTATTCATCACTGACATGTATTTTTCCTCCTTTCCTCTCTGCCTCCACTTGCTTTTCCGAGTTCCCTTCCCCAGCGGTTTTCCTCCGAGCCTGACTTGTAAATAAATGTTGTGGTCTTTCTGAGTAAATTGTCCACGCTGACTTTGTCCTTTTTCTTCTGCTAACTTTACGCTGTACAAACATCTGTAACGAATGTAAATTCTAAGAAAAGGAGAAGAAATAGTTTTAGAATGGTTTAAAATGTTTAAACTATATTTAATTTTCTTCTTCTTGTTCGTCATCTTCTACTTCTTCTTATTGTTATCATCATTATCGTTATGGTTATCATTATTATGATTGTTGTTATTATTATCACTATCTTTGTTATCGATATTATTGTTATTATCATTATTTTCATCATTATATTTAGTATTAGTATTATCCTTATTATTATCACTCCTATCATCATTATCATCATTGTCATGTCATCATTGTTGTTTTTTATCAACATAATCTTTTATCATTATTATCATTATGATAACTATTGTTAATAATTTCATTATTTCATCATCATTTTTACTAGTCTATCATTATTGTTACTATTATCATTAACACATAGTAGTAGTAGTAGCAGCAGTAGTATTATTGCCATTATCATCATCATCACAATATTCAACACTTAATATCATCACTATTCTTACCATTATTAATAACAATAACATTATCAATAATACTAATAACGACAATGATAACCATAATAATAATGTCAATAACAATACAATTATTTTTAGTGCTAGTGCTGGTGATAATAGTAATAAAGATATAGAAAAGTTAAGCCGTGTTTTATAAGTCAAATATTTCCTTCGAAAAGCTGCAAGAGACGTTTCTATCTCGTGAGCTCTATTGTATTTCACTTTCAAGCATTTTCAAGAAATACTTGCATGTATTTTTACTTTGTCCACTCCACTTTCCTTTAGAAAATATGAGCCTTATCGTTCTATTATATCTAAATATGTTTTGAATTCATGAATGGAGCGTTCAATTTGTTGTTAGGATAATTTACTTTTTTCCTGTTCTTCATATTCAAAGATATATTTACAGTTTATGGTGATTTGCATGTGTTTGAGTCTGTAATGTCTTAAGAACACTTTTAAAACAACTTTTTTTTATCCTTGGCCGGGAAAAACAACAACAGAATAACATTCTTGCCGCTGCAAGACTACCGACTTCTTTTTCGTTCCTTTCCTCTCTCACACCCTCTTTCCTTGGAATATTATATTAATCTTTTTATCATATCCTCTGTTGCGGTTACTCTTTGTAAGATACTGCAGCGCAATTATATTCTGTTTGATCCTTACGCGTGGATAATCAACAGACTTTACTGGCAAAACCCAAGAGTAAGATATTGTATGTTGATAAACTCTACGGATGAAAACCCCGAATTCAAGTATTCAGAATCACAAGACTGATACTGGTAAAAGCGGGCTGGAGAAAACTGTTGTCTTTGGTATGTTGGTAATCTTTGGTATTGTGTGTGTAAACATAAAACATATTACGTATTTGCCTAAAACTTTATGATACAACTAGAACATCAAATAAGAACGTCAAGCAATAAAAAAAAAAAATCCTAATGTAGTCCCTAGATTTAGGCTGACTACGTATCAGTTACTGGCTATACAGTAACGATTCCTTGCTTGCATGCAGAATAACCAGAAACAACACTTGCATCAAGCATAAACGGAATGTTTCGTGTTGATTTACAGTGGAAAATGAAATACAAATTTTCTTAGAACACACTGTATTTGTCAGTTAAAAAAATAGCGACTCTTAACTCATTTCCATTTCCGGTGAAATAACAGCCGCCAACTTATACGTACTATATCTTCTATCACTTTAAGCCATAGCCATTAACCCGTCAGGTCATTCATGCCGTCTATGGCCTTTCGAGTTGCAATAACAGTGCGGTGAAGATGAGACGTGCTGCATATGTTTACCCTGCTTCGTCGCGGCTTAATCGCACTCCAAACTGCCCGAGCGCGTGGTTACCGCATCAAAAATAGCCCTAAAGTTGTCCTCGAGGCCCCATAAAAGGGACTAATGGGGAACAAAGTGATTCGCGGCTGACCTCAACTTCCCTTGCTCCTCCCTTCCTTCCAATATTTCCTGCGTCCCGTGTTTCTCTTTATTCAGCTTTCCATTTTCCCAACATTCTAATCCATTATCCCTATTATTATTCATTTTAAGAGAGCAAGAAGAGAAGAGAGAGTGGAGAGACGGTTCTCCGAGAGTGAGCAAGAGAGAGAGATCTCGACTGCAGAGGACGGAGAGATACATGACTCTCGAGATGTGAGAGATATATCGTCCCGATCTGCACGCGTGACCGCGCACTCGCACCCGAGATCGGCAGAGAAGAGGCCTGACGAGACGAGAGGAGAGAGAGAGAGTGAGTGACAGACAGGGACAGAGAGAGAAAGAAAGAGACGCAGACAGAATAATAGAGAGTCCATTTTTTTCATTTTTTTCTTGAATTTTGTATCTCCTTAACCTCTGTAGTCGCCTCAGAGCCTCCCGGGATGTTTTTTCTAGTAGCCCTGAGGGAGGCTTCCTTGCTGGGTCGTCTTTAAGGAGATAAAAAGCCGATGAGATCATGGGATGAAGCTGAGAAGAATTCATCATGATAAACATCTTTTATCGTCTGGCATTAAAGGTTCGAACTCTTCGCTGCCCCCTTTGTAATTCCTGTAATTATATATTCACGCAAGACTGGCAGGCAAATTTTGGAACGTTACCTACCATGACTGAAAATATTTGTGTGGAGCTGTTTATTGTTCCAGAATGTTTCGGTCTCTGCATATTGCTTTGAAAGTTGAGGTATTTCCAAATCATCTTTTAAAATGTTTAGTTTCTTTCTCCTCATTTCTATTTATCAGAAAAAACTAATAATAACAGAGTATGAAATAGTAAAAGTAAAAAAAAATCAAGTAAACCCTATCATGACAATGATGAAATAAGATGATAAAAGAAAGAAGAAAGCAAAAATGCCAAATATAACACTTCATATATGAAAAGAAAAGAAAAGAAGAAAATGCTCTAGACAACTTAGAATGTGAAGGCAGCAAGAGGAAAATAAGCACCCTCGTCTTTTCTTTCGTTCTCCTGGAGTGAATATGCACATGAATTAAACAATACCATCATTAGTCACAAGTTCGGACTTTGTAAACCGTGTTCTAAAATTTCGAGGTACAAGTGTGCTGGCTAATTTCGTGTCTGTTTTGAAACGCCCCCATTATCATCTTGTGTATGAATGGTTTAGTTAAAGGCTTTGTTTACTCGGGTACGGGCCTAGTCTTAGATGTTTCTTATTCTTATCTATTTTATTTGCAACGACGTGTGGTTGTTTTGTGTTTGTAATTCTCATGGATTTGGTTTCTTGCATTTTCATCTTTAGGTTATGAGCTTTTGGGTTTCTTTATCTCCTTTTCTCTCAAATTCAACACAAGAACTTTTCATTTATCTGTATTCCTTCAATTCTATTTTTCAACGGTGCGCCTCCTCGTCTAAACTCTACGGACATACACTCCACTTTTCACTATCTAGGGTAGAGAAGGCTTTTTCAGGCGACAGCATTAATTTATCTTCCAAATAGAGGAGTGCAATAAAGATAAATCGCATGGGATACAGGTAACCCAGTAGCATGAGGAAATAACGATAATTGAGATTTGTAAAGACGGTGGATAGATGTCAAGACAAAATACAGTTTATATTGATAAAAATATACCATGTAAGTCAAATAAAAGAATCAAGCTGATATAAGCAAAGGAATTTCTGTGAAATAATGCAAGATAAATGGTGAGAAATAAGTGAGTCATGTCTTATCACTGCACGGGATCATTTCTCACTCAGAGTAAGCACCTCTAAGTAAGACTAACGTGCCTTTGAGATGTCGACGGAGATGGTGGCTAAAGTGAGATGAAGTGACAAGACGCTGGAGCCACCCAAATCCCTCCTCATATCTCTTTCATCACCTCAAGTTCCACCTCGAAGGCCGCAATCATCACTACTACTTCAAGTCACAGTTACTCTCCACATTTCAGTCGCCAGCATCTCCTGAGGCGCCGTTCTGTCAATTTAGTCTCAATCGCGAGTCTCTTTCATCCAACATCAATCCCAAACGGATCTATTTCAGCTCTGTTTATTAACCATTCCACCCTCTCCCCTCGTCAACGACCCATTTCTGTCAGCAAAACCATTCCGACCATTTCACTCTACTGCAGCCACTTCACCCCAGGTCTCAGCCAACCCTCACGAAGCTTCTCGTATTAATCTCAATCAATCTGCTTTCCTTCCGTCCTTTTCTCTTTTTCCACTTCCTCCTCTTCCTACTACGATTCATTTCTTTCCCGCTTCATTTTCTTGCTCTCTTCTCCTTCTTTTCTTTCTCCTTTCATCTCCTCCCTCTTTTTCTTTCTCCCCCTCCTTCTCCACAACTTGTCTTCCTCCTCCTACTCTTCATCCTCCCTCTCCTTCCACCTATTTTTTCCCTTCCCATTACTTT
>NW_020868814.1:165000-170000 GCF_003789085.1 Penaeus vannamei
TAAAAAAAAAATACACGATAAAAAAAAGAAAAAAATAATAATCAAATTAATCAGAAGAAGCAAGGCAGAATTCCGATCCACAGCCTGACATCGCCGTTCGATCTCTCGCGACAAACGGCATCGCCATCATCTGGTCCGGCAGCTTTAAAGAGAGACAAAAGCGAAGACAGCGGTACGCGACGCAGACCCTGAAAAGTGTATTATGCAAAATGCCAGAGAGTGAGAGCGATCGAGTTACGCGTCGAACTATGCGGGCATTCGGACGAGTGCGAGTCGAAAAGGCGGGGTCGGAGTTCAGGGCGTGTGCGAATTCGTGCGAAGAGGTTGGGGTTCGAGGGCGTGTGCGAAGTTGGAAGTCGAAGTCGGGGTTGAGGCGTGCGAATTCGTGAGTCGAGGTTGGGGTTGAGGGCGTGTGCGAAGTCGAAATCGGGGTTCAGAGTGTGTGCGAAGTTGGAAGAGGAAGTCGGGGTTGAGGACGTGTGCGAAGTCGAAGTCGGGGTTCAAGGCGTGTGCGAAATAGTGAGTCGAAGTCGGGGTTGAGAGCGTGTGCGAAGTCGTAAGTTCGAGTCGAGTGTGTGCTGAAGTCGAGGTCAAGGCTGAATGGCCGATAGGAGGAAAGGAAAATTGAAAATTAAAATGGTGATGAATATGGCGGTTTTGAGGTCTTGGTCGAATTTGTTTTGACGCATGCAGGAAAAAAATCAAATATCAAAATAAATGATGATAATAATGGAATGCAGAAGAAAAAAAATCAGGTATCAAAAAAATCAAGATAATGGAATAAAAACAGAACAGAAAGAAACAAATATGGCTAAAGAGAGACTGTATATAAAACAATATTGTCGTAACGAACCCCCGACGCTCTTGAGACACGGTGTAAATAGCTCGCACCAAAAACACGGTGAAAATATTTCTCTTTTTTTCTTTTCTTTTTTTCATTTCGATCGATGAGTCATGAAAGTTTTTAGATGACCGATTTTCCTTTTTTTTCAAATACAGTTTTCTTGGCGTTTAGCTGACGAGAGTAAAATTAATTTTCACACAAACGTATCTTATGAAAAAATTGCAAAACTTCGCCACACCAAGAATTTTTTTTCGGATTTTGAAAAACATTTTTTGACTTTTAATATCTGATCTTGTGAAAGGATGAAATAGAATGATACAGAGAAGAAGGAGAAGAGGAGAGATTGAGAATGAGGGAGGGGAAGAGATATTGAGAAGAAAAGATAGATAGAGAGAGTGGGAAGAAATAAACGAAGAGAGAGAGAGAAAGGAACAGAAGAGAATCAGAGTAGGAGAGGGATGGAAGAAATTAAGATATGGAGAAAAAGGGAGGAATAGGAGAAAAGGAAAATAGAGAGAGAAATAAGGAGATACAGAGAGAGAGAGAGAGCAAAAGAGAGATTTAAGCGGGCATGTGATTAAACAATGGTAATGGAACTGATAACAGTGACGATATAGGTTATAATGGTAATAATCATCATAATGAATATAATTATGGTAATGATAATAACATTAGTGATAATGATAATAAAAATATAATATCAAATATAATTAAGGATAACAACAATTACAGTATTGCTAATAGTGGTAATGATAATGATAAGAAGAATGATGATAAAGTTAACAATAATGATGATAATAACAATGATAATGATAAAGATGATAATGATTATGATGAAACAAATAAATAGTAATAATGATAATAATCATAGCCATAATGATAAGCGGTAATAATAATAAAAAAAAATGATACAAAATAGCGATAGTAATGATAATGGAAATAATAATGATCATATTAAAGATGATAATGATAATGCTAATAAATGATAATAACATTAATAATAATATATATAGAAAATAATAATAATAATATATAATAATAAATAACAACAAATAACAACAACAAACAACAATAATAAATAATAATAATAATAATAATAATAGATAATAATTGATAATAATAATTAATAATAGTAATAATAGAAATAGCAATTATTAAATATCAATAATTTATATACGAAAATGCCAACGATAAAGACGCAGTATACACAAAAAGAAAGCCACGTGAAACACTGAACGCACGGAGCTGGGGGTACAGTGTATATGGAAGAGAGAGGGGGGAGGGCTCGAGAGACAAGTAGCCACGGTGTTACAGGGACATGATAGGCGAGACGAATATTGAAACATGCTCCGTCATTGCACAGTTTTATGAGAGTAGAGAGGACGCGAGAAGTTACGCTCGATGTTATTACGCAGGTATGATAGCGTATCGCTCAGCAAGAGACTTAGGCATACATGTGAAATGGGATAGTAAGAAGAGAGCATTGGATATATTCGCTTCAGTGAGAAGATGCTTAGGGATTATATGCATAATGGAAAACGAGCAGGCAGGTGAGGAGCGAAGAACAAATGCATAACAAAGCAACACGAAACAACACATACAAGAACCAACACCGCAAGAAAAGAAAGGAGAGAGTAGAGAGACGAGAGAGAGAGAGAGAGAAAACATCAAGAAGAGAGAAGGAGAGGAGAGAAGAGCAGAGAGACACACATACACGCCACACAAGAGAGAGAAGCAGAGAGAGCATCAGACACAACACACTACAAGCCACAGAGCGCGGGACGGCGGAGCACCGCGCGGGAGCTCACGCAGCGGCCGCGGCAGCGACAAACACCAAAACACACAGCGAGCCAAACACACTAAACACGCAACAAACAAACACCCCAAACAACACACAACGAAGAAATGAGAATCACACACAAATACACGTACACACGCACTAAAAAGCACACATAGATAAGACTGGTAACGCACAACATATACTCACAAACAGAACCACAAAGAGCACAAAAATACAAGACATATACGCACAGTGCAAACCGAAACTCTTCTATACAATAGGAAATTCATCAAAGCAAAATTTACTTTCTCTTCCTATCAAACACTCACATATTTCCATGATAGCTGCCAACAGACACGGAAAAATAAAATGAAATAAGACTAATAAATACAGCAATACACTTCAATCATCTATGTTTCATTGCAGAAAATAGACCTACTTGTTTTTCCCTTTACGTATATAATTTTTGATATGCTCTTCGTGTCTTTACAGCTGGACCCATTAAACTGGTCATCTAATGATGGAACATGCATATAACAGGGAGGAACGGGTGACCCTTATAGTCGCGTCTCTCTCTCTCTCGCTGCTCTGCTCTCTCTCTCGCTCCTCTCTCTCTCTTCTCTCTCGTCTCGTCTCTCGCATCTCTCCTTCTAGGGGGCTCTTCTCTCCTCTCGTCTCTCTGCACCGTTCCTCTCTCTCTCCGTCTCTCTCTCAGTCATCTTTCTCTCTCACCTGTAGTCTCCTCTCTCCTCTAGACCTAAGTCTCTCTACGCATCGCTCAGTCTCTTTCTCTCAGCTCTAGGTCGTTTTTCCGTACAGGCTGCCAAGCAGACTCTCCTCTCTCGATACGACTCAGCATTAGCCATCACGAAAGAGAAAGGAGAGATCCAGTAGAGAGAGAAGAGAGATGAGATGGAAGCAGAGAGAGAGTCAGGCTAGTATCTCTCGGATCTCAGATCGTCCCATCGAGAGTCATCGTCGAGAGAGAGAGGAACTCTCAGAGTCACTGAGAAGAGAGAAGATTATCCATTTCGACTTCTAGATTACGATACCAATCGAAGTACTAATCTCTTTCTCGAACTTAAGAATTACTGAATCATCTTCTCTCTCTCACTTCAGCGCATCTCTTCTATCCTCTCTCTCTCTCATGACTATCCCTCGCTCTGATCTTTATTCCTCTTCGTCATCAGATATCTACCTCGATCTTCAGATTAATACTCTCACCTTCTTAGATTCTATTATTCTGATCCCTACCATCAGACAGAAATACGACTTACTGATTCAGCACTAGCAGTAGAATAGAGTAGAACTAGGGACGGAGAGCAGAGAGAGAGAGAGATGATGCAGGAGGAGAAGAGGATGAGAGTTACACTAAGAAGAGAAGAAAGATCGGAGATGAGACCGAGAGAGAGAGAATACTCACACTTAGATTTTAGTCTGATAAGTCTCATACTTCTCCTCATGATCGACTGGCCACCAGGACTATTGTTCAATGAATAGATAGATAGAGGTTAGACAAAATTTGGTTAGGATAAGCAGATAGAATGAGAGTGAGAGAAATTGACACGTCTGGGTAATAACGAGAAAGATTTATTTTTGTCCTACGAGCAAAGATCGATAGCAGGCAGTAAGAGAGGAGAGGAGAGACTGAGTGCAGGCAGTTTACGCAAGTTAATTATATATATAATATATATGTATATAGATGAGTAAGATAGAAGGATAGTAAGAATTAGTATATAGAGAATAGAGAGAGATAAGAAGTAAAGAAGACAGAGATAATAAGGAGAGAGAGAGTAGTAGAGAGAGAGAGTATTAAGAGGATATATATGACATAATATACTAATGTATTATATCATATAAGTAATATATTCTGTTGTGTTGGTGGTTGTTGTGTGGTGTTGGTGTGTGTAGTGAGTGTTATGAATATGAAAAATAGTATAGAAGTATAGTCATCAAGTAATAAGAACAGAATAATATTATACCAGATTATCATATAATATAAGAAAATAAGAGATAAATATATATAAATAGAATTGGAGAGAGAATGTGAGTAGATGTATGTGTGTATGTGTGATGATTGTGTGTGTGTGTGATGTATGTATGTATATGAAAATGGTAATTCGAGAAATAGTAAGAGTAAAAGAAAAATAGGTAAAATGAGTATAATATATATATTAAGATAAATAGAGATTATAGAATAATAAATCAATAAAAATATATAGTAATGAGAATGAATATAATAGTAGTGCATTAATAGATATATAATAGAAATATAGATATAGATTAAGAGATTAAATGAATAAGTAAATAGATATATGAAATATATAAGAGATAAAGATTAACGATAATGAATATTGAGATATATATATAATATAG
>NW_020868814.1:175000-177500 GCF_003789085.1 Penaeus vannamei
TCTTTTCTATTTCCTTCTTTGGTATTTCTTCTTTTTTTTCCTTATCGACAGGAGAAAGAACGACGATACTGAGAAATGTATGTGATGTGAACGTTATTTCTTTCATTTTGGTCGTTCGCTCGTGTACGCAAGCACATGATGCCAAAGCTAACGGTTATACGGAAAGACAAAGGCATGCGTACACAAACGTACATACGCGCGTGTACACATACAAACGCCAATACTCTCTCTCTTACACACACACACACACACACACACAGGGAAAAGTGTGCAAATTGTGAGATCAACGGAAAAGTTCAGGTGAGGATACTGTGACATTTCCGACATGTTTATCTTAATTAGATTATGATCTATATATTTTTTTTTCGAATCCTTCTTTTTTGTGTGTGTTATTGCATTTTTTTTTTTTTTTTTTGTTTGTTTCTTGAATTATTTTATTTTTTTCAATTTTGCGCCACGTTCCTCAAACTGCAGAAGTCAAAAGGAAACGCTTCTGTCAGAGTTTAAGAAAACTAACAAAACCCGGAATTAAGAAGATGGCATTTTGGATATAAACAAGATCAGAATTGTGCATTGTTGCTAAAACTGGCAACGATTGCAGGCCCCGATTCCAGCGCTGTCATTGGTCAGTTTGAACGGTGTGTCTCAACGGCCATTTAACCAGACAACGAGTAAGTCAATACCTTCGGAATGCGAATTCATGAATCATAAAAAGCTTTTGTATTTACTTATGGTAGGCCTATGTGTTCTACTTTATATACAAAAATAAAATTTTCAATTATTATTATCATTTTCCTTTTTTATCTATTCATTTACTTATTATTATTATCATTTATTATTATTGAAGTGTATTACAGTAACACTTCCCTAAATGTCCGTTACAGGTAGTATGCCTTTGTGATCTTGCAATATCTCAATCGTTGCAACGTGAAGATGGAAAAAGATACTCGTTTGAAAAGATACCCTTCATAGTTCAGAGATAGAGAGTTTTTTTCACGAAGTGAAAAAGAGAAAAGAAAGTGAGGTTTAAAGAAAAGAGACAGAACAAGAGAAAGCAAAGACAACTACATGAGGCACAAAATTATTGCAAACATTGCAGTTTATGCAACGCCTCGCAGTCCTTTGTTTTCAGCCTCTCAGGTGGAATGCCTCGAACGAGTCTTTGTATCACCTTTTGTATATGTATACATACATACATACATACATATATATATATATATATATATATATATATATATATATATATATATATATATATATATAATATATATATATATATATATATATATATGTATATATATATATATATATATATATATATATATATATATATATATATATATATATATATATATATATATATATATATATATATGTATATGTATATGTGTGTATGCATATATATATTTGTATGTATGTATGTATATTATGTATATATATATATATATATATATATATATAATATATATATATATATATATATATATATATATATATATGTATATATGTATGTATGTATATGTATGTATATGTATATATATATATATATATATGTATATTATATATATATATATATATATATATATATATATATATATATATAGTGATATATGTGTGTGTGTGTGTGTGTGTGTGTGTGTGTGTGTGTGTGTGTGTGTGTGTGTGTGTGTGTGTGTGTGTGTGTGTGTGTGTAATGGTGATGATGCGTTGTCAATTATCACTCTAATTTACACCAAAATAAATTGACTTCAAGTCCGCACACACGTGGAATACGACTTCATGCAGAAGAGGCCAATTTTACGTCAAAATTAAGAAACTTCGTCCGCAATCCGCAGCCAAATGGAAAACTTTTTTTTTCAGAAGTAAAATATAAGTATAACGGACAAACGGACAAAACACAAAAAAACGATAATAATAATGATAGTAATGATAACAGTGATAATGATAATGATCATAGTAATCATTATCATTTTCATTATCATAATAACAATGCTAATAATAGTTATAATGATAGTAGTAAAAATAATGAAGTTGATAATGACGATGATGATAAAGATACTAAAAATAAAAACAATAATCGTATTGATAGGAGAGTAATTAAAGGTCAAACTCGCAACAATTCCCTAAATACCCAAACAAACTGAATTATGTCTTCGAAAGTTTTCTGTTAGTGACGTCATCACCAGGAGGCTCCGCCCACCCGTGCGTGGGCAGAATTCGCATCCTCAGACCCTGATCGGAATGCCAAAGCCAGACGAAGAATAAACACATAATTATTCTAAAAAAGGATAAATGCGACGATAACGACAAGTGATAAGTAAATAATCACGATAGAATTGTCTAAATCACGTGGAAAAAAGATCAATGGAATTTTTCAATCAATCTACTCCTTAAAGAAAAGGTGCATCCGTATTCATCCAACAGTGTCTCGCGGACCTCCCGAGAGGCAAGACCGCGCCAGGACTCTCCACACCTTTCCGATAATTCTCCTGTCAGTCAC
>NW_020868814.1:182500-190000 GCF_003789085.1 Penaeus vannamei
GAGAGAGAGAGAGAGAGAGAGCAGAGAGAAGAGAGAGAAAGAGACAGAGAAAGAGAGAGACAGAGAGACGAGACAGCCAGAGAGACAGAAGAGAGAAACAGAAAAAAAAGAAAAAAAACACCGAGACAGAGACAGAAAGAGAAAGAGAAAACGAAAGACAAAAACAAAATAAACAAACAGACAAGAGAAGCAACGCACAGAAAACGAGGGAAACCCGAACGAAGCAGGAAATACGAAGGCCATAAAACGAGGGGAAAACCTACATAACGAAACGCACAGAGACTTTAAAGGGGAAACGACGCACGGGTCGATAGGAGGGAATGCACGGAGGATATAAACAAGGGGCTAAAGAGAGAGAGAGAGAGAGAGAGAGAGAGAGAGAGAGACAGAGAGAGACAGACAGAGAGAGAGAGAGGATTCTGGTGGAGACCTAGGTAAAAAAGGGGGAAATACAGATAACGATAATTTTTTTTTTTTTTTTTTTTTTACTTTTCTCTCCCTCCCTCCTTTCCTCCATCGTCGTCCTTGCTTTTATTTACTCTCTCTCACTTCCTTTCCTTCCTTTACTCCTTCTCCCTCCTTTCCTATCCCTTCGATTTCTTCCCATCTCCATCTCCTTCTCTCTTCTCCCAGTTTCTCTCTCTCCTCTTCTCTTCTCCTCCCACCTTCTTTCTCTCCTCCTCTCTTTCCCGCTCTCCTCCTTTCTTCCCCTTCCGAGACCTCCCTCTCTCCTCTTTCTCCTCCCTCCTCCCCTTCTTCTCTTCTCTTCTCCTTTCTCTTATCCTCTCTTCTCTCTCTCTCTTCTTCTTTTTTTACCTCCCTCCTCCTCTCGTTTTTTCTCTCTTCCTCCCTCTCCCTCTCTTTCACTGAAGAAGAACGGTGATAAAGGACAGATAAAGCGAGTGAAGAAAGGAAAGTGAGAAAAACAAAAAGAATGGAAGAGGGGAAGAGAGAAACTAGAATGAAAAGGAGAGAGAGAGAGAGAGAGAGAGAGAGAGAGAGAGAGAGAGAGAGAGAGAGAGAGAGAGAGAGAGAGAGAGAGAGAGAGAGAGAGAGAGACAGAGAGACAGAGACAAGAGACAGAGACAGAGACAGAGACAGAGACAGAGACAGAGACAGAGACAAAGAGAAAGAGAGAGAAAGAGAGAAAGAGAGAATGCAAGAACAGAAAGGAAGGGAAAGCGGGGATTAATCCACTAATGTTTATTGGACTTTCGGACACCGAGCTTGCAGGAAACTATATTCCTCTGAACATTGATTTTGGGGGAAAAGATAACGAAATAAAATGAAAGAAAAATATTGTTTTTCTTACTAAGATAACGAAATAAAAAAAAAAAATTTTTTTTCTTACTAAGATAACGAAATAAAAAGAAAGATTTTTTTCTTACTAAGATAACGAAAAAAAAAAAAATATTTTTTTCTTAATTTTTTCTCTAAACTCTCCATCTTTATTGCTTTCTCTCTTCTCCTTTCGCCATTTCTCTATTTCTCGATTCCGTATCCTTCTATTTTCTCTCTTCCGCTCTCTCTTCCTTTCAACTCCCTCTCTCTCACTCCATTTATCTCCTCCTCGTCTTTTTTTTCCTTAGAAGAAAAAGATAAGAAAAAAGAGAGAAAAGAATGTATTGGGAAACGAATAAACGGAAGGTGAAGGGTAAGGAAGAGGAGAGGGAGGGAGAGAGATAAGACAGCAGAAAAGAATTTGCAGGAAGATAAAAAAGGGAAGAGAAGAGATAGAAAGGCGAATGCATGAAACGAAGGAAGAGGAAAAAGCGAGGAAGAGAGAAATGAAACAGAGATACGGATAAGAACTGAGGGAAGTGGAAGATAAGTGGATGAGTATTAAAGGGAGAAGAAGAAGGAGATACGAAAATTGGATGAGAAAAAGCAAAGCAACAAAAAAGGAGAAATCATGTAATAAGAAAAGAAAAAAAAAAACTATAAGTAACACCAACAAAGTAAAAGAAAAATGATAAACAAAAAACAACACAACAAAAGAAACGAAAACAACACACACCAGCGAAGGAAAATACTCCCCCCCCACCACCACCACCACCACAAAAAAAAAAAAAAAAAAAAAACAAAAAAAAAAAAAAAACGACAACGACAACGACTAAGGCAATTTCCAGAATCACCTCCTGACATACGACTCAATAGCGCCGTGTCCCGCAGCGGTGAACGACCTCAAATGCATATGAATGTCAGGGGAGGGAGAGACAGAGAGGGAGGGGAGAGGAGGAGAGAGGGAGAGAGAGAGGAGAGAGAGAGAGGGGAGGAGGGAGAGGGAGAGGGAGGAGGGAGGAGAGAGAGGAGAGGGAGAGAGAGGAGAGGGGAGGGAGAGGAGTGAGGAGAGAGGGAGGGAGAGGGGAGAGGGAGAGAGGAGAGGAGGAGGAGGGAAGGGAGGGAGAGAGGGAGGAGTGAGAGGAGAGGGAGGGAGGAGGAGGGGGAGAGGGAAGGAGCGAGGGAGAGGGGAGAGGGTAGAATCGTCGTATTAGATTTGTCATTTGCAAGAACACGCAAGCTATTGGCAATTGCAAGTCTTCATTGGTAAAGGGACGAGCAGGGATTGGGAATTGATACATCAAAGACGAAGAAGAAGAGGGGAGGGAGGAGAGGCTGGAAGAGTGGAGGGAGGAAGGGAGGAAGGGAGGAAGGGAGGAGAGAGAGAGAGAGAGAGAGAGAGAGAGAGAGAGAGAGAGAGAGAGAGAGAGAGAGAGAGAGAGAGAGAGAGAGAGAGAGGAGAGAGAGAGAGAGAGAGGAAGGGAGCGAGAGAGGGAGAGGGAGAGGAGAGAAAGAAAGAAAAATGACAGAAAGAGAGAAAAAAGAGAGAAAGGCTATAATGCGGGGGGAAAACTCAAAACATGCTAAAGAAGATGAAAGAAAGAAAAGAAAACATAACACCTCAAAAAACAATAACAAACGCCTACACGAGCAAGAATTCCCTCCCCCCCCCTCTTCGCCCGCATCCCTTAACAGCCACCTCGCAAACAACCATCCAACTAGCCAACAATCAAACCACTCAACCATCCAACTACCCAGCCATCCAACCAGCCAACTATCCAACCATCTAACCATCCAATCTCTCAACCACCCAACTATCCAACCAGCCAAATACCAACCACCCAGTCATCCAACTACACAACCACCTAACTACCCAACCACCTATCTAACCACCCAACCATCTAACAACCCAGCTTTCCAACTACAACCACCCAACCACCTAACCAGCCAACTACCTCAATCACTCAACCACCAACTATCCAATTACCCACCCACCCCAAACTACCAGCCACCCAGCCCAACCAGCCGTGAAAGAGAACGACCCAAAAAATACCCCCGCGATCCCCCTCCTTTTTGATATCCCAAAGGAGGGAGCGGACCCAAGGAGCTTATGGTAAGTGTTGTTGAATATTCCTCGCTCCCTTACCCCCTCCCCCTTCGTCCCTCCACCCCTGCCCCCCTCCCCAGGTTCTCTCTTCTAAGACGGAGTGAAAAGAAGGAAGGAAAGGAAAAAAAAAAAAAGTACAATACAAAAGGAAGAAGAAAAAAAATACAATTATGATTAAAAATACTGGAAATTATTAAAGTAGCATAACCTAAAGGGCTTTTAAAAAACTTGTATCAATACATCATACAAAATTGTAACATACATTTCTGTCATGAAATAAAATAAAAAGTCAAACTCACTCAAGCAATTTTCAATATGATCAATGACATAAAATAATTGGAATACAATTAGAATAGACGAAAGCGATCTAGTATAACAAATAACTATCAGCAACAGCATAAATATTCAATAAATAAATAAAACAACTGATAAAAAATCAATAACTATTAACACAAAAAAAAAATAGCAGAAATTTTTTAAAAATAAATACTGCAATTCGAACTTCGAACTATAAACAAATAAAAGTAAACAAAACAAAATATCTACAGTGTGAAGGCCTAATTAACATAAAGATACGAACAAGAGAGAGAATATGAAACTTTCAGAACAATATTATAAGGAATAAGAAAGTTTATAAAATCTCAAGTAGAATTAAAAGCTTTACATAATCACCGTTTTAAATCTTTAAAGAATAACCAATTTTTTTTTTCTTTTTTTTAAAAAAACAGAAAATCAGCAAAATGAATATAAACGTTATGGTCATTAGATCAGTAATAATAACAATAACAATTTTCAATCTAAGATCAATTTCTCGGCAAATTTTTTATATTCTTTTTTAAATACATTTAATGCTTGGTAGGGAAAATTGACACTTAAAGCATTATCAAAACATTCGATAAAGATGTGTGTGTGTGTGTGTGTGTGTGTGTGTGTGTGTGTGTGTGTGTGTGTGTGTGTGTGCGTGTGTGTGTGCGTGTGTGTTGTGTGTGTGGTGTGTGTGTGTGTGCGTGTGTGCGTGTGCGTGTGCGTGTGCGTGTGGTGCGTGTGCGTGTGCGTGTGCGTGTGCGTGCGTGGTGTGATAGTGTTTTTTATTCAGAAATTTCGCTCTCCCTCGACCCTCTCTCTCTCCTCTTTCGGTCTCCATCTCTCATTCCTTCCCTTCCCCTTTCTCTCATACCTCTGTCTTGCTGTCTCTTTCGGTGTCTTCCTCTCATTCCTTATGTCTCTCTCTTTCTTTCTTTCTCTCCTTCCCATTTCTCCCTTTAACCTCCTTATTCTTCTTTTCCCAATTTGTCCTCATCCTCCTTTTTCTTTCTTTCTTTCCTTTCCTCTATCCTTCTCGCCCTCCTCCTTCGTCCTTCCCTCTCTTTTTCCCTCTCTTCATCCCTCCCATCCCTCTCTCCTCTCCCTTATACCTTCCTTTTCCACTCTCTCTTTCTCATTCCTTCTCCTCTCTCTCTCTCCTTCGTTTCCCTCTCCCTCTCCACTTTATTTCCATCTCTCTCTCCCATATTTTTTTTCTCTCTCTCCCCTTCGTTTTCTTCTTCTCCCCTTCCTTTTCCTCTCTCTCTCCCCTTTTTTCTCCTCTCCCTCTCCCTCTCCCTTCCCTCTCCCTCTCCCTCTCCCCTTCCTCTCCCTCTCCCTCTTTCCCCTTCCTCTCCTCTTCCTCCCTCCCCCTTCCTTTTCCCTCTCCCCCCTCATTTCCTCTCCCTCTCCCTCTCCCTTCCTTTCCCTCTCCCTCTCCCCTTCCTTTTCCTCTCCCTTCCTCTCCTTCCCTCTCCCCTTCCTTCTCCTCTCCCTCTCCCACTCCCCATCCTTTTCCTCTCCTCTCTCCCACTCCCCTCCTTTTCCTCTCCCTCTCCCTTTCCTTCCTCTCCCTCTCCCTCTCCCTCTCCCCTTCCTCTTTCCCTCTCCCTCTCCCTCTCCCTTTCCTTTTTCCTCTCCCTCTCCCTCTCCCTTCCTCTTCCTCTCCTCTCCCTCCTCTCCCTTCCCTCTTTCCCTCTTCCTCTCCCTCTCACCTATTTCCCTCTCCCACTCCCCTCTTTTCCTCTCCCTCTCCCTCTCCCTCTCCCCTTCCTTTTCCTCACCCTCTCTCACATACCTCGATCAGCAAAAGTTTACTCCCGAGTAGACCAAGGCAGACCTGCTCCTCTCTCTGTGTCTCACCTGTAAGGAAAAATAAAGAAACTTTGATTAAACTCTGCTGCCAAAAAAAAAAAAAAAAACATAAAGAATAAATAAACCTTGTGAAAAGAAAAAAAAAAAAAAAAAAAAAACTTCATAAAGAATAAATAAACCTTGTGAAAAAAATAAAACGTTTTGGCCAGAAGCTTTCATGACGAAACAAATTTATAGGCCTGTAAATAATGTTTTCGTTGACATATGACGCTAGAAACATGCATAGCGAACAAAACAACTTGCCATAAATAATAAATAATAATAAATAAATAAATAACATGGGCATTGACGAACAAATCAAATAAATAATAAATAATAACAAATAAATAAATAAATAAATAACATGGGCATTGACGAACAGATTAACTTGCGATAAATAATGAATAATAACAAATAAATAAATAAATAACATGGGCATTGACGAACAGATTAACTTGCGATAAATAATAATGAATAAAACAATAAATAGATAAATAAATAACATGGGCATTGACGAACAGATCAACTTGCGATAAATAATAAATAATAACAAATAAATAGATAAATAACATGGGCATTGACGAACAAAGCAACTTACGATAAATAATAATAAATAAATGAATAAATAAATAAACGGGACTTTTCATTACACCCAGCTTTCAGAAGTTCATAGGTAATAAATCTATGGAAACACCTAATAAGGAAATACTTAATAAATCTATGGAAAACACCTAATAAGGAAATACTTAATAAATCTATGGAAACTAATAAGGAAATACTTAATAAATCTATGGAAACAATAATAAAAAAAAAAAAAAAAAAAATACATCAAATGGAAACAATGATTAATAAAAAAAAAAAACCTAGTAAATCTATGGAAACAATAATTAATAGAAAAAAATATTATAACAAAACTCTTACATTAGCGAATCATACAGCATCTCCCGCATCTTTTTTTTTTTTTTTTTTTTTTTTTGATAATTTTCCATTCATAATCTCCGTCTTTTCTGAAGGTTGAAGATGGAGCTCGAGTGCATTTCGACATGAGTTCTCAGGGAAAAAAAAATGTAATCATGTTAACTGTATGATGAGGAGAGGAGGAGGAGCAGGAGGAGGAGGAGGAGGAGGAGGAGGAGGAGGGAGGAGGAGGAGGAGGAGGAAGGAGGAGGAGGAGGAGGGAAGTGGAGAGAATGGGGGTGGAGTGGGGAAATGGGGGAGGAGAGAGTGGGGGAAGGAATGGGGGGATGGGGGGAATGGGGAGGAGAGAGGTGGGGGATGGAGGAATGGGGAGGAGAGAGGTGGGGGATGGAGGAATGGGGGTGGAAGAGAGGGGGTAGAGGAATGGGGTGGAGAGAGGTGGGAGAATGAGGGTGGAGAGAGTTGGAGGAATGGGAGGAGAGAGGTGGGGAATGGGGGGAGAGAGAGGTGGAGGAATGGGGGAGGAGAGAGTGGGGGAATGAGAGATTGGGGGATGGAGGAATGGGGGTGGAGGAGGAGGTGGAGGAAGTGGAGAGAGGTGGAGGAATGAGGGTGGAGAGAGTGGAGAAGCAGAAAAGAGGTGGAGAGGGGGGAGGAACGCAGGAAGAGGGGAGAAACACCAGAGGAAGATGGTGGAATAACGCAGGAAAACAAATTGATATAGAGCTTAAAAGTGACACATAAAAAAAATAACAAGAAGACATACATGAAAAAGAGAAATGAGAAAGGAACAAATAAACAAGAAGCAATCAACAGCGGTGACGTCATTAGGTAAAAGAAATAAGAAAGGTAATACCAAATAATAATAACACTGGAATGCTATCACTCGTACTGATGGCGACAACAACGATATCATACCACATCAATAACAATACCAAAGACAACTCAATAACGTC
The DNA here is from genome assembly GCF_003789085.1 of Penaeus vannamei. Lineage (NCBI taxonomy): Eukaryota > Metazoa > Arthropoda > Malacostraca > Decapoda > Penaeidae > Penaeus > Penaeus vannamei. The sequence continues at coordinate 189,920 of NW_020868814.1, forward strand.
AAGAAAAAAATATATACTGGTAATAAAAAAACAGCAACAGCGACCAAATTCACACTAATGATGAAACAATTCTAGACTAAA
>NW_020868814.1:192500-197500 GCF_003789085.1 Penaeus vannamei
TGTGTGTGTGTGTGTGTGTGTGTGTGTGTGTGTGTGTGTGTGTGTGTGTGTGTGTGTGTGTGTGTGTGGTGTGTGTGTGTGTGCGTGTGCGTGTGCGTGTGCGCGTGCGTGTGCGTGTGCTTGCGTGCGTGTGTGCGTGCGTGCGTGCGTGCGTGCGTGCGTGATTGAATTTAAAGGTCATTGAACTTTATTACGAGTTAGAATCTTTCCCATCCCGTTTCTCTAATAATTTTCGTCCCAATTGCAACAAAAATCGATCATCCTAATAACCCATTTCTTAAGAGAGTAAAACACACTCAAAAATCACCATAATTCACCATCATTATCACCCACATAACTCTCGCTTCCCATCATAGCGTCAAACAACCCCCCCCCTTTAAGCAAGTTATTAATTAGATTCAAGCACGCAATCAGGTAATTATATGATTATATCAATTATATTAATCATAATCATATTCACACAAGCAGGTAATTATACATTATATCAATACATTAATCATAATTATATTTACACAAGCAGGCAATTATATTCAAGCACAGAAGCAGGTAATTATATTAATTATATCAATTATATCAATCATAATATATTCACACAAGCAGGAAATTATATCAAAGCACACAAGCAGGTAATCATATAATTATATCAATTATATTGTAATTATATTCATCCAAGCAGGTAATTATATAATTATATCAATTATAGTTATATTCACACAAACAGGTAATTGTATAATTATATCAATTATATTATGATTATATTCACACAAGCAGGTAATTATATAATTATATCAATTATATTAATCATAATTATATTCACACAAGCAGGAAATTATATTAAAGCACACAAGCAGGTAATCATATAATTATATCAATTATATTGATTATAATTATATTCACCAAGCAGGTTATATAATTATATCAATCATATTATAGTTATATTCACACAAGCAGGTAATTATATAATTATATCAATTATATCAATCATAATTATATTCACACAAGCAGGTAATTGTATAATCATATCAATCATAATTATATTCAAGCACACAAACAGGTAATTGTATAATCATATAACTATAAATCATAATTATATTCAAGCACACAAACAGGTAATCATATTCATGCCAACGCAAGCAGGTAATTATATAATCATATCCATTATATTAATAATGATTGATATTATTGGTGTAATTAATAATATCAATCATTATTATATTCACACAAACAGGCAATCATATTCATGCCAACGCAAGCACAAGCCCGAGTATTGCAGCTGCTTGCACCTGCGGGAAAGAGGGCCATGGCACCAACAACCTCAGCGACGAGGAAGTGCCAGGAAGGAAGGTGCCAGACGAGGGGGAGGAGGAGGAGGCACGATTTGAAAAGTGCCTGTATGCCTTACGAGAAAATAATGAATAGTGTGTTTGTGTGTGTTTGTTTGTTTGTGTGGGTTTGTTTGTTAGTATGTGTGAGTATGTGTTTGTTTGTTAGTGTGTGTGTATGTGTTTGTGTTTGTTTGTAGGTTTGTTTGTTGTGTGTTTGTTAGTTGTTGTGTTTGTTAGTGTGTTTGTGTTTGTGTTGTGTGTTTGTTGTGTGTGATTGTGTTTGTTAGTTTGTTTGATTGTTCTTGTGTGTGTGCATGCGTTTGTGTTGTTAGTTTCTGTTTGTTTGTTTGTTAGTGTGTTGTGTGTGCATTTGTGATTGTATGTGCATGTGTTTGTGTTTGTTTGTTTGTGTGTTTGTTTGTGTGTGTTGTTTGTTAGAGTATTTGTGTTTGTTTGTTATTGAGTGTGTTTATGTTTGTTTGTCTGTTTTTTGTATTTGTATTTATGTATGTATGAAATAACAAACATTCCAGCAGATAAGAACATCGATCTCGAAGCTTCCAGAAGGAAAGAAATTGAAAAGAAAAAAAAAATTCTCATCGAACTCTTACAAAAACTTACAGAAACGACCCGTGATTTTAAGGGTGAATTTCCTTTGCTCTTTATGATGGGGGGGAGGGAGAGGGGCACGGGGGGACTTAACCAAAGATCCCAAATCCACCGAAAGTAATCCATCTCGACGAATAAATACGGAAAAGACAGTTTACTCGACGAAAAAAAAAAAAAAAAAGCCTAAAAGAACGATCATGAGAGAGCAACTCGGGATCTACAGGCTAAAGGAATTTCCCGGGTCGGGTTGCCAAAGGTCGCCAGGTGCCAAAATCAGTGTCTCCTGTGCACACGTCACGGCAACACGTCATCTGAAGTGCCACGGAGAGGGGCGCTGAGATGAGTATCGGTGGAATGCTGGTGCCATTGTGACGTGCGTGGTAGATGGATAGATGGTTAGATAGATAGATAGATAGATAAGATGAGATAGATAGATGGATAGATAGATAATAGACAGATAGATAGATGGATAGGTAAGAGATAGAGAGAGAGGATAGATGGTTAGATATAGATAGATTGATGATCGACAGAGAGATGGATAGATAGTTAGATAGATAGATGGATAGATAGATAGATAGACACAGATAGATGGATGGATAGACAGAGATATGGATAGGTAGATAATAGACAGAGATGGATAGCTAGATGAATAGATAGATGTATATACCATTCCATATGTTGGTGTTGTATGTGTTGTGGTATGGTGTGTGTGTGTGTGTGTGTGTGTGTGTGTGTGTGTGTGTGTGTGTGTGTGGTGTGTGTGTGTGTGTGTGTGTGTGTGTGTGTGTGTGTGTGTGTGTGTGTGTGTGTGTGCGTGTGCATGTATATTTGTAATGTGTATGTGTATGTTTATGTATGTGTGTGTATGTGTTGTCTGTGTAAATGGATATATACATGCATCTATAGCATATATCTATATATCTATATAAGTATATACGTATATAAATACATAACTACATAAATATATATACATGTACGTACATATGCATATAAAAGACCCCCCCACCCACCCCCTACAACCCTTTCGTCTCAGTGACCAAGGTTTATGAGATTCGTATTTATAGTGGAGACGCCTCGGCACCTGGAGAGACAACGGGAGGTTCCCTAAGACTTAAGAGATAATGTGCTCAGGTATCGGTATCTCTGGTATGTCTACCCTTCTTCTCCTTCTCTCTTTCTCTTTCTCTTTCTCTTTCTCTTTCTTTTCTCTTTTTTCTTTTTCTTTTTCTCTTTCTTTCTTCTTCTCCTTCCTTCTCCTTCTGCTCTGCTTCTCCTTCTCTCTTTCCTCTTTCTCTTTCTATTTCTCTCATTCTCTCTCTCTCTTCTCATTGTTTTCTTTTTTTCTCTATCTCTATTTCTCTTTCTTTATCTTATTTTTCTTTTTCTTTTCGCCTTGCTCCTATTGATCTTCTTCTTCTTTTTATTGCTATTCTCCTCTTTCCTTCATCATCATCCTCTTCCTCTTTATCCTCCTTCTTCTTTTCCTTCCTTTTTTCTCCTCCCTCTTCGTCTTCTCTTCCTCTCTCTCCCATTTCTTCTTATTATTATTATTATCATTATATTATTATCTCCTTCTCCTTTTCATACTTCTTCTTCTACTTCCTTCTCCTCCACCTCTCCTCTCCTTTTCTTCCTCCTTCCTCCCCCTCCTCCTCCACTCCTTCTCCTCCTCCTCCTTCTCCATTCTTCTTTCTTTTTCTTCTTCTCCCCTCTTCCTCCTTCTCTTCCTCCTCCTCCTTCCCCTCCCCCTTCCTCCTCCCCCTCCACCCTTCCCCACCCACCACCACACCACCACCACCACCACCACCTCCACTCCTCCTCTCCTCCTCCTCCTCCTCCTCCTCCTCCTCTCCTTTTCCTCTTCCTCTTCCTCTTCCTCTTCCTCTTCCACCTCCTCTTCCTCTTCCACCTCCTCCTCCTCCCCCTCCCCTCCCCTCCTCCCCTCCTCCCCCTCCACCTCCACCTCCACCTCCTCCACCTCCCCTCCACCTCCACGTCCACCACATCATCATCATCATCATCATCATCATCATCATCATCATCATCATCATCATCATCATCATCATCAGTTCAACCATCCTCTTCTCTTTCCTTCTTTCTCTTCCACCTAATCTTCGCACAAGTGATATCCTTTCCCTCGGCTGAGCGGCGCCCCTGGCATGTATGACAGTGTAAGCGGACCCGCCTTGGCTCCACGCCCTCGAGATAGATGCTGACGTCACCAATACCAGACAGCCGCGACCTTCGACATCCCTCTGACATCGGACATCGGCTATCTCTCTCTCTCTCTCTCTATCGCTATCCTCATCTTTATTCGTTTTCTTTATCTCTATTATCATCCTGTCTTTATCTTTATTTCGTTTTCTCTATCTCTATTATCATCACATCCTGTCTTTATCTTTATTTTGATTTTTTCGCCCTTTTTATTGTCATACCGATTCTATGCTTATTTTTATTTCGTTTCTCCAGCCTGTCATCATCGTACTAACTTTATTTCTATCATCGTTTCGTTACTTCACCCTTTTATCATCATAGCAACTCCATCCTTATCCTCATTCCGTTTCTTCTTCCTCCAACATCATCAAACTTCATCCCTCCTCCCTCCCCCTCCCTCCTCTTCCTATTTACGTGTCTGGTGTCCCCTAAATTCCCATCTTCCCGCTTTCCCTTCTCCCTCCCTCCTTACCTCTCACCTTTCCTCCGTCACTTCCTCTTCCCTCTCCTCCCCCTCCTCTCTGCCCCACCCCCTTCCTCCCTTCTGTAAACGTAAATATAGCCTTACTCATGACCATTCCCTCCTCCCCCCCCCCACCTCCCTCTACTTCCGTTAACTGGATCACGTGACCGGCCATTCAAGAAACGAAAAGGTTGTATTGACGTTTTAAAAGTCATTCATAAGAGGACTCTCAAGATACGTAAACTTAAGAGTGAAAAGTGCTTGACGATTTTGTTTATTTTTGGTCGAGGTTGATTTTTAACATTTATCCTTACTATCCCTATCATTATTATTATTACTATTATCAACATTGTAATTTCTATCATTACTATCGTTATTATATTGTCATG
>NW_020868814.1:202500-205000 GCF_003789085.1 Penaeus vannamei
CTCCTCTCTCTCTCCCCTCCTCCTTCTCTTATCTCTCTCTCCCTTCCTTTAATTCCCTCCTTCTCCCTCCCTACCCCCTTCCCTCCCCTCCCCCTTCTTCTCCTCCCCCTCTCTCCCCTTTTTCTCCCCCTCCCTCCTCCTTTTTCTCCCCTCTTTCTCCCCCTCCTTCTATCCCTCTCCTCCCCTTCTCCCCCTCCCTCTCTGCCTCCTCCACCTCATATTGTGTGAACATGAGCGTGTCTGTCTATATTTTACCTTCACATCTTTCCGTACAGGTTAGATCACCGTATAGCATGTTATATACACCATTCACCCGTAATATACACGCACAGTACAGGAGTTGATAATTTATATGAAAAAGGGAAGAGTCATCAAAATGTGTTCTTTATTTGTACTCCTCTTCATTCTCCCCTGTTTTTTTGTTTTTTTTTCCTCTCTCTCTCTTTTACCAAAATTCTTTTACTCGAGTTTTTTTTTTTTTTTCTTATTTATCATTTTTTCCACCTATTCCTTTTCCCTCATATCATTTCCTCTCTCTCTCTTCTCTCTCTCTTCCTCCCCCCTTTCCCTCCCTCTTCTTCCTCTTCTTCCCTTCCTACCCGTTATTCTCCCCGCCTCCCACCCTCCTCCCTCTACCCCCCCACCCCCCACCCAACCACTTCCGAAAGCACCCTGATTGCTTGAGATCGTTGGAATCGCCCGTGCAAAACTGCTTGTTTTATTTTAGACGCTTCAGCAATTATGGCGTTTTAAAGTGGCAGTACGGCAGTACGTGCTTTCCTCCTTCCTCCTCATCATCATCATCATCATCGTCATCATCATTCATTCGTTATCGTCATCGTCATCGGTAATCGTCAATCGTCATCGTCATCGTCATCGTCATCGTCATCGTCATCGTCATCATCATCATCATCATCATCATCATTATCATCTCATCATCATCGTCGTTGTGTCCATCGTCATCGTTCATCGTCATCATCATTCATCATCATTCATCATCATCATCATTATCATCGTCATCATCATCGTCTTGTTCATCTCATCGTCAATCTCATCATCATCATCATCATCATCATTATCATCGTCATCATCATCGTCGTTGTCATCGTCATCTTCCTCCTCCCCTTCCATCATCTATCATCCCTGTTTTTCTTCTTCTTTCTTCCTCCTCCTCTTGTCATCCTCCTGTTTCTTCCTCTCCTCCTCGCCATCCTCCTGTTTCTATTTCTTCTCCTCCCCTCCCTTCTCCTTCTCCACATTTTAGCCGTCGTCATCGACATCCTCCTCCTCCTCCTCTTCCTCTTTCTCCTCGTCCTCCTCCTCTCTTCCCTCTTCCTCCTCTCTCTCTTCCTCTTCCTCCTCCTCCTCGTCCCCGGCCCCGTCCTCCTGTTTCTTCTTCTTCCCCTCCTCTTTCCTCCTCGCGCTTTCTCTTCTCCATTCTCCTTCTTCTCCTTCTACTGCTAATACTACTACCATAGCTACTTCCTCCTCTTTTTCTTCTTTTTCCTCTTATCCTTCTCTTTTTCCTTCCCCTACTTCTCCTTTATCTTTCTATTCCTAATCCTCATCTTCCTCGTCTTCTTACTGCTTGCTACTCCTTCTCTCCCTTCCTCAAACCTCCCCTCTCCTACTCTTCTCCATTTTGGTCTGCTTCCCTCTTTCTCTTCTTTTCTTTTTTCGTTCTCCCATCTTTTATTTCTGTCTCTTTTCTCTCTATTCCTTCTCCTCCTCTTCCTATCCCCCCTTATTTCCCATTTTTGGTTCTCTTCCCCTCTTTCCTCTCTCTTTCTTTCGTCCCTCCCCTTCCCTCCCCCTTCTTTATCTCGTCCCCCCTTTCTCTCTAATTCCTTCTCCTCCTCTTCCCTTATCCTCCACTTATTTTCCCTCCTTCTTCTCCCTTCTTTCCAAGTACATTACTCTCTTTTTTGCTTTTATCTATTTTTCCCACTTCCCGGCTTCCCTGCTCCCCCTCTCCCCTCTCCCTCACTCCCCTTCTCCCCCTCCTCCCTCCCCCTCGCTCCCCCTCCCTCTCCACCCCTCCTCCGCTCCCTCCCTCCCCCTCCAACCCTCCTTCCTTCCACCCCTCCTCCCCACGCTTCCCCTCCCCTCCTCCCTTCCCTCCCTCGCTCTTCCCCTTCTTCCCCCCTCCTCCCTCCCTCTCCACCCTCCTCCCTTCCTCCCTTGCTCCCCCTCCCTCCCCCTCTCCTCCCTCTCTCCTCCCTCTCCCTGTTTCCCTTCCTACCCCTCCTACCCCTCACTTCCCCCACTCCCCTCCTCCTCCCTCTCCCTTCACTCTCCTCCCTCTCCTCCTCCCCTACTCCGCTCCTCCCCTCCCCCTATCCCCCCCATCCTCTCTCCCTCTCCTCCCTCCTACCCCTCTCCCCTTCCCCCTCCTCCTCCCTCTCCTAGCCCCTCTCCCCTCCCCTCTCCTCCCTCTCCCCCCCTCTGCTTGCGTGCTTGCGTGTGTGCCTGTTTGCGGTTGGTCTGACATGCACTCCTG
>NW_020868814.1:212500-217500 GCF_003789085.1 Penaeus vannamei
AGATTTAAAAATAATCAACTTACAACAGAATATCGCGGGGAAAAATGACAGCATCGTACATGAGGGCAACAAAAAAAAGAACATCGACACGCGCACCAGACGAAAGTACGGACGTTGACACCTAGGAATATATTTTCCATTTAATGCCCTCCCTTCTCTTCCTTCTCTACGTAAACATCCACCGTAAATGATGGCTTCATCTGGTCTTCCTCTCTCATTTTATATCAGAAATGTGCAACAGAGCATAGAACCCGCACCGTTGACAAAATTGCACGCTAGGATGATCAATTGAAAGTGAAAGGAAAAGTTGCCAATTCGCAATTTTCCCCACTATTTTGATTGTTTTGATGGAGGTGACAATCGGAACTTGAGTCAGACGGATGCTGGTTATCGAAAGGGTCTGTCACGCGGTTTGAAAGTCGTCATGGGCTTGTCATGCTGTTTGAATATTGTCATGGGTTTGTTACAGGAGAAAGGAAGAGAGATTTATAAAGGTGGGGCATGTGGGATGTGCGAGTGTTTACATGTTCTGTACAATGCGTCTCAGGCAATGCAAAGAGAAATTTAGAATTCATTTTGTCGGTATCCTAATTCATTGTATTTGAGGTATTATAATGATAAGGCATTCATNCTCCTCTCCTCCCCTTCGCCTTCTCCCTCATTCCCTTCCCTCCATCCTTCCCTTCTCCCTCCCTCCCCCTTCCCTTTCTCCTTCCCTCCTCCCGCTTCCCCTTTCTCCCTTTCCCTCCCCCCCTTCCCCTTCTCCCTCCTTTCCCTTCCCCTTCTCCCTCCACCCTCCCCCCTTCATCCCTCCATCCTCCCCTTCTCCTCCCCTTCCCCCTCTCCCTCTAATATTCCCTCTCCCCTCCATCCTCCCCTCCCTTTTCTCCCCTTCCCTCTCCCCCTCCCTTCCTTCCCCTCTTATCTCCCTTCCTCTCTCTCCCCCTTCTCCTTTTCCTCCCCCTCTCCCTCCCTGCCCTTCTTCCTCTCACCATCAATTCTCCCTTCCTCCCCTCTATATCTCGCCCTATACTCTCCCACCTCTCCCTCTCTTGCTCGTGCCTTCCCTAATCGCCCCCACTCCTTTCCCAAATTCCTTTTAACACATTCGTTCTAATCGTTCCGAAATGCTTAATGTAAATCGCCTTTGGTCCGTCCATTTGTTTGTGTTCGCTCAGCCGTCCCATTTTGTTTTTCCGTTTATTCCATTCGGTTTTTTCGTTCCGTTCCGTGTTGTTTTTCCATTGTGTATTTGTTTCATTTTTCGTTCCGTTCCGATTACCGATTTGTTCCGTTCCGTTTCTTCCAAGTTGTTTTTTTTGTTCCGGCGCCTCTGCCCGTTTCCGATTGTGTTATTGTTTTCATTTTCGTTCCGTTCCGTTCCATTTTGTTCCATTCCGTTTCGTTCCGTTCCGTGTTGTTTTGTTCCGTCCTGCCCTGTTCCGTGTGGTATTGTTTTCATTTCGTTCCGTTTCCGTTTTTATTCCGTTCCATCCCGTTCCGTTCCGTTTCCGATGTTGTTTTTGTTCCGCCTGTCCCGTTTCTTTGCTGTTTGATTGTTTCATTCGTTCCGTTCCTATCCGTTTTTGTTCCGTTCCTATCCCGTTCCGTTCCGTTCCAAGTTGTTTTGTTCCGCTCTTTCCCGTTTCGTTGTGTATTGTTTTCATTTCGTTCCGTTTTTTCCCGTTCCGTTCCGTTCCGTTCCATCCGTGTTGTTTTGTTCCGTTCCTGCCCGTTCCGTTGTTGTATTGTTTTTCATTTCGTTCCGTTTCCGTTCCGGTCTTGTTTCCGTTCTATTCCCGTTCCGTTCCGTTCCGTTCCATGTTGTTTTGTTCCGTCCTGCCCCCGTTCCGTTGTGTATTGTTTCATTTCGTTCCGTTCCGTTCCGTTTTGTTCCGTTCTATCCCGTTCCGTTCCGTACCGTGTTGTTTTGTTCCGACCTGCCCCGTTCCGTTGCGTATTGTTTCATTTTCGTTTTCGTTCCGTTTCAAAAATGGGAATACTGAACATATGGAATACCTGACAAAAAGTTACACTGACAACACAAAGACAGACACGCTATAGACATAACGACATCCTGACAGACACAGACACACCAGACAAGACAGACACAGACACTACAGACAAGACAGACACGACAGGACAGACGACACAGACACGACAGAAAGACACAGACACACAGACACGACGACAGAACAGACAGACACAGACACAGACAGACAGATACACACAGACCAGACACAGACACGACACAGACACGACACAGACAAGACACAGACACGACAGAAATACCGGCCGGCCTGTCCCTAAGTGGCGCTAAGCAGGTTAAAATGAGCAGGTAATTACCGCGCCTGCTTAGTCACGACCTAATGGCCCCTCGTTCCCCTCTGCTTACTAATCTTCTCTCCCTCTTTAGCCTCGTCTTTTTCATTTATCGCCCTTCTCTTTTCTCTCTCTTTCGGTTAGGTGTCTCCGTGTCCAATTCGTTTATTTGTGTCGGTTAGCTCTCTCTCTTTCTTTCTCTCTCTCTCTCTTTCTTTCTATTTCTCCTTTCTCTTTCTCTTTTCTTCTCTTTCTCTCTCTCTGTCTAAAAAAAAACTACCTGTATTCTTTCTGTCTACGTTCGTGGCTTTTCAACATGTCTGTCTTTTCCCCATTTATTTGCCTGTGTCTTTCAACCTATGTCTTGTCTTCTCTCTATCTATATCTAATCTTTTCAACCCATTGTCTGTGTCTTTCATCCACTTGTTTGTCTGTGTTCTATCAGCCTGGCCATGTACTCTGGCTATAGTAAATGTTTACAGTGTGTGTCTTTATTCTCCTGTCTGTCTGGTCTGCCTCCTCTCCTTTCTCTCTCTCCCCCTCTCTCTCTGTCCTTCCCACTGCTTCTCTTATTTTTCTCTCTTATCTCCCCTTCGCACTTGTTCCCCATGAGTTTCAATTCAATATCACCTTTACTGCCCGCTTGTTGCCCCCTTCCTCACTTCTCTCCTCCTTTTCCTTTACCTGCCTTCCCTCCTTTTCTCTTTCTCCCCTTCCCGCCCTCTCTTTGTTACTTTTTTTTCCTCTCTTCCTCTTCCTTTTCAACCCTTCCCTCCTACTCCCCAACCTCCTTTACCCTCCTTTTCTCCCTTCCCTCCTCTCTCTCTCCTCTCCACCTCCTTTCTCCTACCCTCCTTCTCTCTTTCTCTCCTCTCTCCCTCTTATTTCCTTCTTTCCCCCCCTCCCTCTTACCCTCTTTTCCTTCCCCCTCCCCTCCTACTTTCCAGAGCACATCCCCCTTCCACATATCCTCATCTCATTTTTCCACCGCCACCTCCTGGAGCCCTCACTTTGACCCCCTCTCTCGTTTCTCTCTCTCTCTCTCTCTGTTTCTCTCTTTCACCTCCCTCCCTTCCTCTCCTTCTCTCTCTCTCTTCCTTTCCTTCCTCTCCCTCCCTCCTTTCCTTCTCTCTCTCTCTCTCCTTCCTCCCTCCTCCTCCTTCTCTCTCTCTCTTCCTCCCTCCCTCCCTCCCTCCTCTTTCCTTCTCTTTCCCTCTCTTCCTTCCTCCCTCCCTCCCTCCTTTCCTATCCTTCTCTCTCTTTCCTCCCCTCCCTCCCACTCCCTCTCCCTCCCTATTCCCACTCCTCTCCCTTCCTCTCCTCTCCACTCCCTCTCCCTTCTTCCTCCTTTCCCTCTCTCTCTCCTCTCTCCCTCTCTCGGAATGTAAGCGGATGCTGGACCGCCTCGCACGTTAGAGGACGAGCGACAAGCGAGTCCCTCTGGAGTGGCACTCGAGGAAAGGGGGAGGGGAGGATAGGAGGAAGGGGGGTAGATGGGAGAGATCAGGAGGAGCGGGACTGGGAAGGGATGGGAGGAGGAGGAGGGATTGGGAAGGAGGAGGGAGGACTAGGGAAGGAGGGGAGGAGGGGATGGAGGAAGGAGGTGAAGGGAGCGATGGAGGATATGTGAGGGCCGGTAGATATTTAGAAAGGGCGAGCGGATTGGAGATTAGGAGGGACAAGGGAGGAAACAGCCAGCAGAGGACTGGGAGGGTGGAGGAAGGAGGAAAGTGGAGAGGGAGAGGGGCGATGAGAGGGAAAGAGTGGGATAGGGAGGGGGAAAGGGCGGACAGGCGAGGAATAGGGAGAGGAAGGAGGGAAGAAGGATGGGAGGCAAGGGCGGAGGGGTTAGTAAGGGGAGCGAGGAAGGATGGGAAGGATAGGGGAGGAGGGAGGGGGTTGAGAAGGGGAGGGGAGGAGGAGGAGGGCGAAGGATAGGAGGGAAGGAGGGAGGGAGAGGAGGGGGAGGGAAAGAAGAAAAAGAGATTAGATGCGCGACGGGTGGGTGAGGTGGTGAGGCGGCGAAAGAAGTGGAATAAAGACAAGAGTAAGTAGAAGAAGATAGAGGGAGGAAGGAAAGAAGACATGAAGATGAAAAAAAGAAGGTGGGCCCGCTAAAAAAAGAGAAAAATAAAATACAAAAATAGAAGAAGAAATAGGAAAATGGCAGTAGGTGAGGAGAAGAAAGAAAGGATAAAAAAGGTAGAGAAGAGACGTGGTTAGAAGGAAGCTTGCGGAAATTAAGGAGTGTTCAAGTGGGGTCCTCCGTCTCAAGACACTCGACCCCGCGACCTCTGACCCCGTAGTAGCCCAGTGACCCCAGAGGGCAAAACCGCGTCTCAGGTGACCCCCTCCCCCCGCCCCCCCTCTTACTGGTTGGACCCTTTTGCAATTCCGGTCTTCATTTTAAAAGAGTTTTTTAGAACAGTAAGAGAGATTGAAGGAAGGAGCAGGAGTTCCAGTGAAAGAAGAGAAGAAGAGAGAATGAAAGGAAAAAGAAAGAAGAAAGAAGGGGAGGATGAAGAAGCATGAAGGTAAGGAAGCATAAAGGAGAAAAAAGGGGAAGATGATGAAGAAAGAAGAAAGGAAAGGAAGGGGAGGCAAGATGAGAAGAGGAAGAAAAATGGAGAGAAAGGAGAAAAGAAGAGGATGAAGAGGAAGAGGGAGAAGAGTAGAGA
>NW_020868814.1:222500-237500 GCF_003789085.1 Penaeus vannamei
GGGAAGAAGGAGGGGAGGAAGGGTGGAAGCAGAAGAAGGAAGACGAGGAGGAGACGAGGAGAGGAAAGGAGGAGAAGGAAGAAGTAAAAGAAGGGGAGAAGGGTGGAGAGCAGGGAAAAGAAGGAGAGGAGAGGATAAGGAGGAGAAGGAAGAAGAATGGAGGGGGAGGAAGGGTGTGGAAGCAGAGAAGGGAGAGGAGAGGAAAGTAGGAGAAGGAAGGAAGGAAGGAGGGGGGGAGTGGTGGAAGCGAGAGAAATGAGACGAGAGGAGCGGAGGAGAGGAAAGGAGGAGAAGGCAGCCAGCGCCGTAGCTAGCACCACAGGTCACTGGAATACTATGTGCTAAAGGCGGGAGGAGCTAGTGGTGCAAGCACAGCAATTCGTACAGTGAACTGAAGCACAAGAGTCGCAGAAGTGCAGAGCGAAGGAGGAGAAGGAAGAAGGAAGGCAGGAGGAAGGTGGAACGCGAGAAGAAGGGAGGAGGAGCAGGAAAGGGGAAGAACGGAGGGGGAGGAACGGGTGGAAGCAGAAGAAGCGGGAGAGGAGAGGATACGGAGTAGAAGGAAGAAAGGTGGGAGGAAGGGTTGGAAGCAGAAGAAGGGAGACGGAGATCGGAGATGGAGGAGGTGACAAGGGGAGAAGGAAGAAGAAAGAAGGGGGGAGGAGAGTGTCAATAATATCCGTAATTAATAAAAAGTCGAGAGCTCGTTCGGGATGGACTGATGACGTCAGCAAACCGCTACGAAAACGCCACGAAAGTTCGGATCAAATTTTCCTTCTGTTTGCGTGAACGAATATGATACGCTATGTACGTCCGCCCACGTGTAGTATCATGTGACGTCTTGTGTGTGTGTTGTACGTCGTCACGTGTATGTACGCTTCATGTGTGTGTGCGGTTGTGTACGTTCGCCCACGTGTATGTACGTTCATGTAGTGCGGTTTTATATACGCATTTGTATCTATATGCATGCGTGTTTATCTGCCGGTAAGTTTCACGTATGTACGGCGTAGCATTGCATGTGCGTATGTGCGTATGTGCGTATGTGTCCCCGTGTGCGTCCATCGCGCGTACACGGAGAAAAATCGTTTCGTAAAATCGGCCCCGACCTTTGGCTTCCGAGGAGTGGCGCTGCGGGAAGCCATGGCGACGGTAACCGGAGCTCAGGGAGTCACGTGACCTCCCTTTCTCCCCCCCTTCCCCCTCCCTCCCTTTCCCCTTTCTTCCTCTCCTTCCTTCTTCCTTTTCTTCCTTCTCCTTTCCCCTCCCCTTCCTTTCTTCCTCTTCCTCCTTCCCTTCCCCTTCTCCCTTCCCTTCTCCCTTTTCCCTTTCTTTCTCTCCTTCCCCTTCCCTTCCTCTTCCTATCTCCCCTTCCTCATTCCTTTCTTCCTCTCTCCTTTCCCCTTCCTTCCTCTTTCTCCCACTCTCTTTCTCTTACTCTCTCATTTCTCCCCTCTCTCTCTTCTTCTTCCCTTCCGTACTCTTATTATTCTCCCCTCTCCTCTATTCTCCCTTACTTCACCCCTTTTATTCCCTTTTTTTAACCCTCCCTCCCCTCCTTTCTCCCACTCCCCCTTCTTTTACTTATCCTCCCCCTCTTTTCCCCTCCCCTCCTTTACATCTCCCCCCTATTATTCCCCTGCTACCCTTCCCTCCTCCTTTTTCTCATTCCCCCTCTTTTTACTACTTTACCATCCCTCTCCCCCTATTATTCCCCTGCTATCCTTCCCTCCCGTCATTTTCTCCCTGATTAACTCGCTTTTTTCCCCCGCCATCTCCCAAAATCTACCCTAAATGCACATCGTAAATTTTTTTCCCAGCCAAATTTCGTCTCTCCATCATCTGCAGAATCAAGTTTTAGGAGGAAGGAGGAGAGGAGGAGGAGGAGAGGAGGAGTGAGGAGAGGAGGAGGAGGAGGAGGAGGGGTGGAGGAGGAGGAGGAGGGAGGAGGAGGTGGTGGTGGTGGAGGAGGAAGAGGAGGAGGAGGAGGTGAGGTGAGAGGAGGAGGAAGAGGAGGAGGAGAAAGAGGAGGGAGGGAGGAGGAGGAAGGAGGTGGTGGTGGAGGAAGGAGGAGGAGGAGAGGAGGGAGGAGGAGGAGGAGGAGGAGGAGGAGGAGGAGGAGGAGGAGGAGGAGGAGGAGGGAGGAGGAGGGAGGAAGGAGGGAGGAGGAGAGGAGGAGGAGGAGAGGAGGGAGGGGTGGTGGAGGAGGAGGAGGAGAGGAGGTGGTGGAGGGTGGAGGAGGAAAGGAGAGGAGGAAAGAGGAGGAGGAGAGGAAGAAGGAGGAGGAGGAAGGAGGAGGAGGAGAGGAGAGGAGGAGAGGGAGGGTGGTGGTGGTGAGGAGAGGAGGAGGAGGAAGGAGGAGGAGGAGGATGAGGAGGGAGGAGGAGGAGGGAGGAGGAGGAGGAGGGGAGGAGAGGAGGAGGAGGAGGAGGAGAAGGAAGAGAGGAGGGAGGATAATAAAAAAAAAGAGGAAGGAAGAAGAAAAAAAAAGAAAAAAGAAAAAAAATGGAGGAGAAGAAAAGCGAAGAATAAGAAGAAGAAGAAAAAGAAGAGAGAAGAAAAAGGCCCACACATCACGCAGACGTCTATATGTGGCGAACGATCCTAACGATTCTAAAATAAGGAGCTGATATCCAGGCGAAGGAGGGCGTGAGGGAACAGCCGGGGAGGAGGGAGAGGGGAGAGGAGGAGGAGAAGGAGAGAGAGGAGGGAGGGGGAGAGGGGAGGGAAGAGGGGAGGAGAAGGGAGAGGGAGGGAAGGAGGGGAGGAGAGGAGGGAGGAGAAGGGAGAAGGAGGGAGGGGGAGGGAGGGGAGGAGGAAAGAGGGAGGGAGAGGAAAGAGGAGGAGGGAGAGGGAGGAGAGAAAGAGAGAAGAGAGAAACAGGTAAGAGTGAGAGGGGCAACACAAGAGAAAGATAAGACAAGAGAAAAGAAGAGGAAAATAGAAAAAGAGAAGAAAAAGAAGAGAAAGAGAAAGAGAGAAAGAAGAGAAAGACAAGAGAAAGAAAACAACAGAAGAGAAAAAGAGAAAGAGAAAGAAAGAGAAAAGAAAACAAAAGAAAGAGAAAAGAAAGAGAAGAGAAGAGAAATCAGGCAACACAAACACCACAGTTCCCCCCTTGAGGCCTTACCTCCTGGCCCGGTTAGCGTTACACAAACAGACACACTCAATAAAACGTGACGAGTTGATAAAAAAAAAATCAGAAAGAATGAAGGACGATTAAAAAAATAAGATGTTTACAGCCTGCGTCATCACACTGCTAAAGAAACCTTTCTCCCTCCCTCCCCCCTTCTCCCTCCCTCTCCACGCTCCATTCCTGCCTCTCCCTCTCCCTCCTCCCTCTCACCCTCTCCCTCCTCTTCTTCTTCCTCTCTCCCTCCCTCTTCCTCCATTCCTCTTCTCTCCTCTCCCTCCCCTCTCACCCTCTCCCTCCATCTTCCACACTCCATCCTCTCTCTCTCCCCCCTCTCTTCTTCTCCCTTCCTCTCCCTCTCCTCCCTCTTCCATCCTCCCTCCTGCCTCTCTTCCTCTTCACGCTCCACCTCTCTCTCCCCTCTCCCTCTTCCATCATTCCTTCCTCTCTCCCTCCCTCCCTCTCCCCTCGTCTCCTTCTCCTCTCTCTCTCCCTCTCCACTCCCCTCTCCCCTCTCCCTCCCTCTTCACCTCATTCCTCTCTCTCTCTCCCCTCCCTTCCTCTCTTCCTGCTCTCCCCCCTCTTCCTCTCCCTCTCTCTCCCTCTTCTTCCTTCTCCCTCTCCTCCCTTCACCCTCCCTCTCTACCCCTCTCCCTCCCTTCCTCCTATCAACAGGGAGTTAAAAAAGGGTGAAAAAAGTGAAAAGATAAATGAGTGTGAGAAGAGAACCGGATAAGAAGATGAAGAACTGAAGACGGAAATAATAAATAATAAGAGAATAATAATAAAAAATAAAAATAATGTACAGATAATAATGAAAAATAGCACGATTAATAAAAAAATGGAAAAATGCTGAAAACGAAATAATTCGAAAAAAATATAAGAAAAAAGACAACAACAAAGCATAAATAAAAATAAAGAATAAACAAACAAGAAAGAAAAACACCCAACAAGGCATAAATCAAAAACAAAAAAATAAAGAAACAAGAAAAAAAAAAACACACACCAAAGTACAAAGAAACGTAAAGAAAAAAAACAAAACAATAACAAAAGAATTAAGAACAAAAATCACATACAAAAAATAAGAGCAATCGAAAAAATAAAAACAAAAAAATAAAGAAAACAAGAAAAAAACACACACCAAAGTACAAAGAAACGTAAAGAAAAAAACAATAACACAGAATTAAGAAAAGAAATAACAACAATAACAAAGAATTAAGAACAAAAATCACATACAAAAATAGAGCAATCGAAAAAAGTACCGAAAATTATCCCTCAGTAAAAAAAAAAAAAAAAAAAAAAAAAAAAAAAAAAAAAAAAACGAACAAAGAGACCTGCGCATGACACGCCCCCCCTCCCCTCCCCTCCCCTCGTGTCATGCAACCCCCCCCCTTGTCATGCGCTGCCAAGGTCAAGGCGAAGCGTGACTGCTTCTCTGCTCCCGATTCGAATTCTTTTGCCTTGTCTCTGTATTCTTTATTCTNAGAACCGGATAAGAAAATGAAAACCTGAAGACGGATATAATAAATAATAGGAGAATAATAATAAATAATAAAAAACAATGTACAGATAATAATGAAAAATAGCACGATTAATAAAAAAAGGAAAAATGCTGAAAACGAAGTAATTCGAAAAAATATAAGTTAAAAAAGTCACAACAAAGCATAATTAAAAATAAAGAATAAACAAACAAGAAAGAAAAACACCCAACAAGGCATTAATAAAAAAAAAAAAAAAGAAAAAAAACACACAACAAAGTACAAAGAAACGTATAGAAAAAAAACAACAATAACAAAGAATTAAGAAAAAAAATTACATACAAAAATAGAGCAATCGAAAAATAAATAAAAACAAAAAATAAAAGAAAACAAGAAAAAACACACACCAAAGTACAAGAAACGTAAAGAAAAAAAACAATAACACAGAATTAAGAAAAGAAATCACATACAAAAATAGAGCAATCGAAAAATAAAAACAAAAAAATAAAGAAAACAAGAAAAACACACCCCAAAGTACAAAGAAACGTAAAGAAAAAAACAATAACACAGAATTAAGAAAAGAAATAACAACAATAAGAAAGATTAAGAACAAAAATCACATATACAAAAATAAAGCAATCGAAAAAGTACCGAAAATTCCCTCAGTAAAAAAAAAAAAAAAAAAAAAAAAAAAAAAAAAAAAAGAAAAAGAGACCTGCGCATGACACGCCCCCCCTCCCCCCCCCTCCCGTGTCATGCAACCCCCCCCTCCCTTGTCATGCGCTGCCAAGGTCAAGGCGAAGCGTGACTGCTTCTCTGCTCCCGATTTTCGAATTCTTTTGCCTTGTTTCTTATTTTTTATTTCTGTATCTTTATTTTCCTTTCGTTGTCTCTCTTTTTTCTGCTGTTCCTTCTTTCGTATTCTATTTTCTGCAGTTTCCTTCTTTTCGTTGTCTCTCTTTTCTGCAATTCCTTCTTTCGTATTATTCTATTTCCTGCCAGTTCCTTCTTCGTATTATTCTATTTTCTACAGTTTCCTTCTTCGTATTATTCTATTTTCTGCAGTTCCTTCTGTTGTATCATTCTATTTTCTGATGTATCACATTTTCTCTCTTCTTCCTTTTTCTCCTTGATCATCTTCCTTAATTTCTTGTTCCTTTTCCCCTCTCCCTCCCCCCCTTTCCTCTTTCTCCCTTATTCCCTCTGCTCACCTCCTTTATTCTCTATTTTGCCATTTCTCCGTCTTTCTACCCCCCCACCTCTCCCCTCACCTTTTAAATTGCTAACTCAACTCACTCCCTTTACCTGTCCCTTCCCGCCTCCCTCCCTAACTTCCCCTCCACTCCCTTTCTCACTTCTCACCCCCTCCTGCCCTCTCCTTTCACCCCCCCTCCCTCTTCCTCACTCCCTCTCCTCTCACCTCTCCCTCACCCCACCTCCCTCTCCACTCACCCCCTCCTTCCCTCTCCTTCACCCCCTTCTCCTTCTCCCTCACCTCCCACCCCTCCTCCCTCTTCCCTCACCTCCTTCTCCTTCTCCTTCACCCCCTTCTCCTTCTCTTCCTCTCCCTCCCTCCCCGCCCTCCTCCTCCTTTCTTCACGGTCCCTCCTCGAAATCAATATCTGCAAGACTAACGCTTCTAAAGAGAGAGAGAGAGAGAGAGAGAGAGAGAGAGAGAGAGAGAGAGAGAGAGAGAGAGAAGAGAGAGAGAGAGAGAGAGAGAAGAGAGAGAGAGAGAGAGAGAGAGAGAAGAGAAAGAGAGAGAGAGAGAATAGAAGAAGAAAGAGAAAGAGAGAGAAGAAGAGAGAGAGAGGCGGCGGAAGGAGAGGATGAAGAGAGAGAAAGAAGAAATGGAGAAAGGAGAAGCAGACGGAAGGAAACGGAGGCGGAGAAGGGAGAGGGGGAAGAAGGCAGGGAGGGAGAGAGGGGGAAGAAGGCAGGGAGAAGGGAGAGGGGGAAGAAGGCAGGGAGAAGGGAGAGGGGGAAGAAGGCAGGGAGAAGGGAGAGGGGGAAGCAAGGCAGGGCGGAGAAGGGAGAGGGGGAAGAAGGCAGGGAGAAGGGAGAGGGGGAAGAAGGCAAGGGAGAGGGAAGGGGAAGAAGGCAGGGAGAAGGAGAGGGGAAGAAGGGAAGCAGGGAGAAGGGAGAGGGGAAGAAGGCAGGGAGAAGGGAGAGGGGGAAGAAGGTAGAGGAAGGTGGGGGGGGGGCTTGGAATGCATACGTTGCGCGAAGAGGGGAGGAGGGGTGAGGGTCGGATGGGTACGAGGTGAGTAAATATTTACCCAGCGAGAGACGATCCAGCGCCTTCCCGAATCCACAGTCGTACCTACCCTCTGCCGACTAACCCTCTCCCTCCTCCCTCCCCCCTCCTTCCCCGTCCCTCCCTTCCCTTCTCCCTCCCTCTAACCTTCCTCCGTCCCTCCCCTTACTTCCTTCCGTCCCTCCCTTCTCCTTCCCTCCCTCCTCCTCCCTCCCCTCCCTCCAGTCCCTCTCTCTAACCTCCCCTCCTCCCTCTAACCTTCCCCTCCCTCCCTCCCTCCTTCCGTCCGTCCTCCCTTCTCCTTCCTCCCTCCGTCCCTCCTTCTAATCTCTTCCCTCCGTCCCCCTCCCCTCCACTCCCTCCGTCCGTCCGTCCGTACCCATTTCCTTCCCTCCTATGCGTGTGGTAAAGGGAAGGGGTGCGGGAGGGAATTTATTTCCGTCTGCCTGTTTCTTCCTTTTCATTTTTTTTTCCTTTTTTGTTCTAGTGTGTGTGGTGTGTGGTGTGTGTGTGTGTGTGTGTGTGTGTGTGTGTGTGTGTGTGTGTGTGTGTGGTGTGTGTGTGTGTGTGTGTGTGTGTGTGTGTGTGTGTGTGTGTATGTGTGTGTGTGTGTGTGTGTGTGGTTTACATGCACACGCATACGTATACATAAATATACATCTACTTTCTTAATTCTCTCTCTCTCTCTCTCTTCTCTCTCTCTCTCTCTCTCTCTCTCTCTCTCTCTCTCTCTCTCTCTCTTCCTCTCTCTCTCTTCTCTCTCTCTCTCTCTCTTATATATAATATATATATATATATATATATATATATATATATATATATATATATATATATATATATATATATATATATATATTATGATGCTCCAGAAAGTAATCTAATCGCGTCTCCTATTTAATTCAACAATACTGCAGATCATCCATTTAATAACACCGGCTGATCCTAAATTAAAAGCGCTTTAAAATTTAGATGTAATAACACCGAAATTCCTCCCTTGAGATAATATCCAAGGCTAAAATTAGCGTTGACGTCACATGATCAATGACGTCACTCGGTTAGATATCAACACCCCCCCTCACCTCTCCTTTTTCCTTCCTTCCTCTCTCTCTTCTTTCACTTTCTCTCTCTCTCTTTCTCTTTTCCATCTCCCTCTCTCTCCCTGTCTGTCTCTCTCTCTGTCTGTCTGTCTCTCTTCTCTCTTCTCTCTCTCTCTCCACTTTTCACTTAATTTCCTCCTTTACTTTATTTTCCTCTTCTTATTCTTTGTATTTTCCCCTCCTTTCCACTTCCCCTTTTAAATGATTCCCTTCTCTCTCCCCTTCCTTATTCCTCACCTTTCTCTTATCTCTTCTTTACGTCTATCTTCCATTCCCTTCCAGTTTTTTCCTCATGTCAGCGACGCGTCCTCCGCTCCCCTCTCCTCCCCTTCACTTTTCCCTTCCTTCCCTCTCTACCCTTCTCCCTCCCTCCCCAACCCCTCCCCCATTTTCTTCTCCCCTCACCACCAACCAACCAGCGAGGAAGATGGAGAAAAGATAGAGATGTTTACAAAGAGAGGACAACAAAAATAATGGTGGTGATGATAACGGTGATGAGGTGGTGATGGTGGGTTTGGTGGTGTGGTGGTGATGCTGACAATGACGGTACTGCTTACCAAATAACAAATATTTATTGCCAACAATAACAGAGGCGCGACAGCTATAACAGCCACATCACCATAATACCAACACAGACATCAAAACAAAAAATACCCCCCCCCCCGCCAATCATTGTCCTCCCCTCCCCCCCCCGCCCACCTCCCTCACCCCATGAAAAACACGACAACAGAGAAACATGAAAACAACCCCACCCCACCTGTCCCTCACAACCACCCCACCCCACCCCACCCGTCCCCTCACTACCTCTCACCCCCCCCCTCCACCTCCAACCCACCCATCCCACCCAACCCTCCCCACCCCTTCCACCCACCCCACACCCACCCCCCCCAATCCCACCCACCCTCCTTTGTCACGGGAGCCGACACCCTCTCCTGCATTGCCACTCATCTGCGCGCTCTGCATGACGCATGACAGTCTCTCTCTCGCCCTGTCATGACAGCTGCGACAATAACACGGGCGCTGAGCGTGTAATTGAAGAGTGATATTGCACGTACAGACAATTCTTGTTGCAAGCGCCGAGAGAAAAAAATGGAGGGAGGGAGGGAGGGAGGGAGGAGGGAGGGAGAGACGGAAGGAGGGAGGGAGGGAGGGAGGGAGGGAGGGAGGGAGGGAGAGATTGGGAGGAGAGGTGGGAGGTTGGGAGTATGGGAGGGAGGGAGAGAGAGAGGAAGGGAGGGAGGGAGAGAGGGAGGGAGGGATGGAGAGAGAGGGAGTTGGAGGGAGGGAGGGAGGGAGGGAAAGAAAGAGAGAGAGAGAGAGAGAGAGAGAGAGAGAGAGAGAGAGAGAGAGAGAGAGAGAGAGAGAGAGAGAGAGAGAGAGAGAGAGAGAGATGAAAACGAGACACGAAAAAAATAAAATAAAATAAAACCACGGAATCGCACGTAAAAGCCGAATATGATGTCAAGCATACCAAAGAAAATACACATTCACTCTCTTCCCCCTCCCCCCTCTCCCTTCTCTCCCCCTCCCCCTCTCCACTCTATCCCCTCTCCCTTCTCTCTCCCTCTCCCCTCTCCCCCTCCTCCTTCTCCCCCTCTCCCCTCTCCCCTACCTGTCCCTCCCCCCTCTCCCTCTTCCCTGCCCCTCCCTCACTCTCCCTCTCCCCTCTCCCCTCTCCCCTCTCCCCACTCTCCCCCCTCCCCCTTCTCCCCTCGGTTCCGCATGACCTCCGCCCTGCGTGCCGAGAAGAGCTCCCCTCCATTCGTCATGCGCATCTCTCTGGCCGCCCATGGATGAGCTTCGGTTCATGACCTCGTGGGCGGGCGATACGCATCTGGGCGGGATGGAGGGGGAGGGGAGGGAGGGAGGAGGGGGGGGAGGGGAGGGAGGGGGGAGGAGGGAGGGGAGGGAGGGGAGGGAGGGAGGGAGGAAGGAGGATGGGGGGGAATGGGGAGGAGGAGGGAGGAGAGGAGGAGGAGGGGGGGGAGGTGGAGAGGAGGGGGGGGAGGGAGGAGGAGAGGAGGAGAGGAGGAAGATGAAGAAGAGGAGGCAGCGGCGGCACAGGAGGGGGGAGGAGGAGAAAGAGACGAAGAAAAATACGAAGAAGAACGAGGAAGAACAAATTAGAAGGACAGCAAAAAACAAAAACACCCAACCATCTCTTCCTCCTTCTCTCCATCCCTTCATACACCCCTTTTATCCCACCATTTCTTTCCTTTTCCCTTCTCCGTCTCTCTCTCCCTTTACTCCAAACAAAACCACGTGACCTTCCATCTTTAACAATAACCTTTCGACGTAAATGATTGTTAATTTACCTTTTTATTCCGTTTAATGTCACAGAGCCACGTACCTTGTGTCTATGGAACAACAAGGCGAAGGAGAAAGGAAGGAAGAGGTGAGATAAAGGGAGGAGAAGAGAGAAAAGAAAGGGGAGAAAAGAGAGAGAAAAAGAGGAAGGAGAGATGAGAGAAAACAAAGAGAGGGGAGAAATAAGAGACAGTAAAAGGGGAAGGAGGAGAGAAAAGAAGAAGGGAGAAAAGAGAGAGAAAAAAGGGAAGGAGATGAGAGAAAGAGAGATAAAAGAGAAAGGACAAAAGGAAGAGAAAAGGGAAGAGAGAAAGGAAAAAAGAGAACAGGAGGAAGAAGAAGAAAAGAGGAAAGAAGAAAATAAAAAGGAAGAAGGTAGATAAAGCGAATAAGAAAATAGGAAATGGAAAATATGGGAGAGGAATAGAGGAGATAGCGATAAGAGCGAAAGGAAGAAATGGCAGAGAAAAGAGAAGAAAGAGGAAATACCGATAGAGTCGAAAGGGGGAAATGGTAATAATAAGAGAATAACAAGAAAAAAAATAAAAGAAACCGTTGATAAAAAATATAAACAGAATGACAGAGAAACAGAAAGCGAAAATGATAAAAAGAGCAAAAAAAAAATGAAAAAATAATAACAAAGATGGGAATACAAGCATGAATAATAACATACCGAATCATTTATCTTCTCTCATTCTTTCTCTTTCTATCGCGTAAGATGAAGAAGAAAATGAAGAAAAGGAGGAAGAAGAAGAAAAAAATCGAAGAAGCAGAAGAGAAAAAACAACAACAAAAAATAACAACAAAAATAGCAACAACAATAACAGTAATGACAGAAATAAGCCTAGGCCTATTCCCACGACAGGCCTATAAACAACACCTTTTCATCACCACGCGATCCCTTTTCCCCGACACCAATCCCCTGTCACCATACCTTCAACACCATAATCACCATACCCTCAACACCACCACCATATTATCAACATCAACACCGTCACTATACCATCAACACCAATAACGTACCCTTAAAAATACCATCATCATAGCATTACTATACTATCATCACCAAACCATTAAGACTGTCAACACCATCACCACCATACTCTCAACACCATCACCATGCAATCACCACCACTCCAACACCACCATCACCATCCATTCACCACCATCATCATGCAATCACCACCATACTCTCAACATCACCATACCCTTACCACCATCACCATGCATTCACCACCATACACTCAACACCATCACAATACAATCACCACCATACTCTCAACATCACCATACCCTTACCCCTTACCACACCAGTTCACCACACCTACCATACAGTGCCACAAATCACACCACACGAGCGGCATTCCCAAGGCCCGGGCGTGGCACAGTGCCTGAGTGCCACGCAGAACCACCTGGCATGGCATGGCATTTAATTAACCATAAAGGAGAGCCAATGATGGTGATGAGATGGTGATGGGTGATTCATCGACCTCGAGAAGGAAGGGAAGTCGCGCTGGGGTGTCAGGGGGAGGGGGGGGGAGGGGGGGGGGGGGGAGAGGGGGAGAGGGGGAGAGGGGGCTTCCTGTCTCTCGACTGTCTGTTCCTCTGTGTCTATTTATATATATATACATATATGTATGTATGCATATGTATGTATGTATGTATGTATGTATGTATGGTATGTATGTATGTATGTATGTATATGTATGTATGTATGTATGTATATATATGTATATATATATATATATATATATATATATATATATATATATATATATATGTAGTGTGTGTGTGTGTGTGTGTGTGTGTGTGTGTGTGTGTGTGTTGTGTGTGTGTGTGTGTGTGTGTGTGTTGTTGTGTGTGTGTGTGTGTAGTGTGTGTGTGTGTGTGTGTGTGTGTGTGTGTGTGTGTGTGTGTGTGTGTGTGTGTGTGTGCGTGTGTTTGCCTGCGTCCTCGGTGCGTGTCTGTTTTCTGTCTGTTCTTTTTTCCGTGACTTCTTCACCTGGCATTTTTTTAANCTCCCCTCTCCCTCCCTTCCCCCTTCCATCCCCCTCCCTCATCTTCCCCTCCTCCATTCCCCTCACTCCTTCCCCCTCCCCCCCTCCATCCCCCTCCCTCCTCCCTCCTCCCTCCTTCCCCTTCCCTCATTCCCCTCCCTCATTCCCCCCTCCCTCCCCTCTCCCCTCGACGCACCTAGGCATCCGGGAACTTCCTCGCCCAACCTCCTCCTCCTCCTCCTCCTCCTCCTCCTTCCTCCTCCTCCTCCTTCTCTCCTCCTTCTCTCCTCTCCTCCTCCTCCCTCCTCCTCCTCCTCCTCCTCTCCTCCTCCTCCTCCTCTTCTTCTCTCCTCCTCCTCTCCTTCTCTCCTCCTCCTCCTCCTCTCTCCTCCCTCCTCTCCTTCCTCCTCCTCCTCCTCCTCCTTCTCTCCTCCGAAGCTCTCTCGCGTCATCTTCGGGGAACCAAGAAGATTTCACAAACAGGAAAGTTACCCCTGCGAGCCTCCTCCTCCTCCTTCCCTCCTCCTCCTCTTCTTCCTCTCTCTCTCTCTAATTCCTCTCTCTCTCTCAGTTCTTTCTTCTTTGTGTTCTTTTATTGTTATTATTTTTTTTTTCTTCCATCTTTTTGTTTTTTCTTTTCTTTTTCGTCTTCTCGTTCTTCCCTTCTGTTCTTCTTCTTCTCTTCTTTATCTTCTTCCTTTCTGCTCTTCTTCTTCTTTTTCAGTTCTGTTCTTCCTCATCCTCCTTTCTCACTTTCTTTCTCTTTCTCTTTCTTTTCTTTTTCTTTGTTCCTTTTCTTCTTCAATTACTTATTCTGTTTCTTCTTTTTCTTCATTCTTCACCTGTTTTTTCCATTTTCATCTCCTTCCTTTCTTCTTCCGATTTTCCTTTTCTGCCCACTTCTTTTTCCTTCTTTTCCCCTTATTCTGCCTTTCTCTAACCCTAATCCTTTTCACTTTCTCCTTCTACTCCCTCTATTTATTACTCTTCTTTTTTCCTTCATCATTCTCTCCCTCCTCCCTCTCCAGTTCCTCTTTTCTCTCCTTCCTCTTCGTCCACTTTCTCTTCTCCATCTCTCTCCTCTTCCTCTTCTCCCTCTACTTCTCTCCACCTCTTCCCCTACTTCCTCTACTTCCCTCCATCTCTTCCTCTTCTCCTCTCTCCTTTTTCTCCCTCTCCCCATCCCCTTTTCCTCCTCTTCCTCCCTTCCACTTCTCTACCTCCCTTTCTTCCTCCTCCTCCTCCTCCTCTCTATCCTCCTCTTCCTCCCCATTCCCCTCTCTACCCTCCTTTCTTCTTCCTCCCTATCCTCCCTCTTCCTCCCTCTCTTCCCATCCCAATCCTCCCCTTCCTCACCCCTTCCCCTCCTCCCCTTCCCCCTCTCTACCCTCCCTTTCTTCCATCTTCCCTTCTCCTCCCTTCCCCCTCCCCTTCCTCCTCTTCCCGTCCTCCTCCTCCTCCCAGACGAGCCAGCACAACGGAACCCCCCCACACCTCCCCACCCTCCCCACCCCTCCCCCACCCCTCCCACCCCTTCCCCCGGACGCAGTGTTGCCAACGCCGCAGCCTGCACCGACCCCTGTGGAATGGCCAGAGGAACAGGTTCTGTGTCCGTTGATGTTTACCCAATTTTCTGAATGGTCTGGTCCTTATAGCGAGGTGTTGTTCTTGTTCTTGTTTTGTTGGTGATGTGGTGGTGAGGTGGTGAATGTGTGATGATGGTTATGGTGATGAGGATTATGAGGAGGAGGGGGATAATGATGATGATGGTAATGATGATTATAAGGATAATAGTATAATGATGATGATAATAACAATAATAGTGATGATGATAACAATGATATGATGATAATGATGATCATAATGATGGTAATGATGATAATGACAATATTGATAATGATAAAAACAGATAATGATGATGGTATTAATGATAATGATGATTGCAAGGATGGTCGTAACAATATTCGTAATAATAGTAATAATAATAATAACATTAATAAAATTGATAAAAATGATAACAGCAATGACAATAATGATAATGATGATAATGACAATAACAATTAATTATGATAATAATGGTGATAACAATAATAATAACAAAATGAATCCATATCTTCATCATTACGAATATCGTCATCATTATCATCATCATCATCATCGTTACCATTATCAATAAATGTTGTATTTTGATAAATGATTAAAAAAATATATTTATTACAAATTTGAAAACCTGCCGGATTCTATAGGAGGAAAATAACTCGTGGTGCTTAACTGACCTGAGGAAAGAACAACATTCATAACAACAACAGTTACAATAACACAACACCAGAAACAAAAAACGCAAAAACTGCAACAACAGTAACAATTATAACAAAAAAAAAGAACAATGTGAACAGAAAATAACAACAATAACAACGTCAAAAGGAACAACATGAACATAAAACTACAACATCAACAACAACAACAAAAAACAACAATAACAACAACAAAATCAACATCACAAAACAACACAGACTTAAACAACAACAACAGAAAAGCAATAACAACCCTAACAACAACAAAAAAGAACAACAACATAATAATAATAATAAAAAAACAAAATTATCCGTAATTATTGTACACATCATTTTTTTTTTCTCTCTCTCTTTCTCTTTCTTTTCATTCGTTCTCTCGTGACGGCAATTATGCGATCACGAATTATAATAAAAGCAATTACTATAGTCGTTTGTTGATC
>NW_020868814.1:247500-252500 GCF_003789085.1 Penaeus vannamei
TAGAAATAATAATTAATATTTTTTCGTTGCATTATTTATAACGGATGGTAGTTGTTGGTCAGTGTATTATTTCTAAAAATTTATCATTGTGTAGTGTGTGTGATGATGTGTTGTGTGTGAGATGTGTGATATAGAAATTGTGTGAAGTTGTGTGTGAATGATGAGAAAAGGACTGAGTAATAATCAGCATTAAAAAATTCTTATATCTGCAATATAGTGGATATGAATGATTGAATGTTTTGGTATGGAGTATCTAAATCTTATGATAATACTAGTCTATAAAAGCATTCTTCTTCTAGTGTCTGCCCTCCGACAGGTCCTTTTTGGCATCCGTTTCGCATTATCGCGGACTTCATTACCCTGCCATACATTGCTCGATCATCAATACTCACTCAGGCAGAGTCATTCTACTATCCTACCCACACCATCAGCAGAGCTCTCCGCTAAAACCACAGCCACTCGACAAATAGTCCCTCAGCACTTCAATAGATCACTAGACAGACCACAGGCAGGAAACTTTCCCACGAGATACTTCTCCTCTAATCCGAGTTGCTTTGCCTGAGAGATCTATGTCGCCTGGAGGAGTGCCTAGTCTCATGAAGATAAAAATGTCGTCCTAAGCGTGCATAGATTGCCCTTATCGCCTCTCTTCTCCTGCATACTCTCACAGATGGAAAAGAAGATCCCTCAGGTGTACTTTGCCACTCTGTTTAACCATCTTGAGGTATCAGTATGAAATTCATGCGGGGAGATTTTGCCATTTCGAGGCGGGTTGTACAATCTAGGTGCGTGTTACATGTAGTCGTCCTCTACTCGCAGAAAAATAACTCGCATGGGGCATCTCGAGCATGGTATGTCTCGGTATCACGATAATGAGGCAGATAACAATGAACAAAATGATAATTATAATGTAATTTTTGATAATATACTGCATATTAATAGCGAATAAATTTAACCTCTAGCTATATGGACTACTTATGTTAACTTTCTCAACGACTTAACATGATAATAACATAATGCAACTCAACTAATACAGAGATATTAAAGTAATTTAGCTATATATTATTATAATTATTAATTACGATAAAGTGATAAGTCATTTTGATATTATAATGATGATAATGTAATATTGATTACGATTTATATATATCTAATAAATAATTTAATCATTATTTAATATGAGTATTATTATTATTAATCATTTATTTTAAGATAAATAGTTATATATATATAGTTGAAATAGAGTATAGATAAAACTACTAGATAATAATTAGTATATATATTTTTATATATATTTCAATATATAAATAATATATCATTAATTGGATATAATACTCACTGTCAATAATAATTAATAGATTAATGATAAATGAATAACCTCTTGGACTAGATATATGTAATGATATTTATATGTATATTAGGTATATAATATCATATAAGAATAATGACATAATAATGATTAGAAATAGATAAATTAATATGGAATATAATAATATTTATTAATTGAAATTAAAAGTAGCTAAAAGTTCGAAATAAAATAACTCGGACCACATTATCTGAGAGAATAATGGTACACTGTAAAAAAAACCATTTTCGCTTTTAAAATTATAATTATAATTTTATCATAATATGTAATTGGAACATTTTTACATTTAAATTACAATATACGTATATTTTATGATTGGATTTTTTACTATTGCATATATAAATTATTACTCTTTATATCACTAATAAACAATTATATAATTGTAATTGATAATTATGGAATTAATAAGGACAATAAATAATTGATATGAGTATCTCACAAATAATTAAAATTAATTAGGATATTATGTATATTTATAATAATTAGATTAACTCATATTATATATTAATAATTGCTAAAATAATAACATAATTATAAGTATATGATACATATAGATAGATAGATAGATAGATTAGTGCAATATTTCTATAAGTTTATAATATTATGATCAAGTAAAGATAGTGAGAACGTGGAGGACCAACTAAGGAAGCACTCAGAATAAGGAAAGTGAACAAAGCATACAGAATAGAATAAATATATATATAGTAGAAGAGAATAAATAAAAAGAGAGTAGAGACACCAGTGGTATTATCATCTACAGAGACACTCAAGCTCAATTAGTTTGCGGAAAAGAGACAATATAATTAATCAATCAGACACCTATAATAATTGTTAAACAGATAGAGAACGATAATATAATACATAAAAAAAATATTAGTAATATAAAAGATAAGAAAACTGAAATAACTGGAGTTAGCAAGAATGAATAATACATGAGAGAAGAGCCAAATGATGATCCCGAGAGCTTTGTGAGTGACACTATGGGGAAATTTTCAACCGTAAAGAGGGAAATGATCAGTTGTGACGGATTCTTTCCATTATGATTTCATATGATCCTTAAGTTAGACGATGAGTGTAATGCAAGCACAAATAGAGGAAAGATAATAGGGATATAAATAAAATAGTATATTGAAATGATGACTGGTAAGTATAAATATGAACAGCTAATAGTAAAATAGTAAATAAATAATTAGAATAATAAAAATAATATATCTGTGAAATGCGATGGAAATGAGAAATTAGGGAGAGACCTGATAAATAAGTAATTGGTAATGAATTAGACACTGATAATGATGTAATGAAATTTATGTGAATTAAAATTACTGACTGATATATTGAAAAATGTAGTCCTTATTTGTAAATGGTATTATAAGATGTGATACTAATCTGAGAGAGTGTAACGTAAGATTACGGTTATTACATGTGGACTGGAATTTATCATATATGAATAGGTTAGTTACTTCCAAGGATGGATATATAATGAAAAAAAGAAAGGAAGTAAGGAATAACTGAATGAAGCAGAAAGACAGACAAGAGAAGATTTAAAGCCACATTAAAAAAATAATAAATAATAAAAAAAAAATGTTATAAATAAAAAGTATAAATGATAAAGAAATAAGAGAAATAATGAAAACTCTATAATAGATAAAGATAAGAAAAGATAAATTGCGATAAAATGAGAGAACACTCTAGTACAATATTCACATATAGTTTCCCAGTGTATTATTATTTAACTGAACATCACTCCAAATATAAACAGTTTTACGACATTTCCTCGTGCTCTTGCAATCAGTCACTTTCCTTCTACAACTTTTTTGTTTGTTTCTGCAACATTTATCGTTTGCCAAGAATGTGCAAGTAAATGCCTAAATAATTATAAACTATGAATTTGATCATATGCACCCCTCGCCGCAGTAAATAAGTGTATGCGTCGACGAGCACCTGGTCAAAGTAGGCAAGCGAGATCATTATAACTGCGATTTTTCTTTTTTCTTCAAAATATTGAGTATTTATATATGATGATTTATTGGATATATTTAATGGATTCTCAAGGATCCAGGGTGGGATCTGAATAATAATAATCATTAGAATCCATTGTAATGAATTAAAGAGTAAAACTAATAAAAATCCCAAAAGGTCGAAAAAACGGCAAAATCTAGCCTTTTCATAGAAAAGGTCGAACCCCCCCCCATTTTGCTCTGGTCTTTTATAACTCCTCATGGAGTTGCGTGTATGGTGTATAGCATAAATTTAATAATGTATGCTAATTAAGTTGTCAGGTGTATATAGTGTAATGATTTGAGTATTTTATTCATTATCTATGTGTTTTGTTTCTGGGAGTTGTAATTCCATTTTCATATAATGTAATTTTTGTATTAATAACTCCAATACAAATACATAACTTGTAATTATAATTTAACGTATTATAGATAATAGATTATATAACAATATAATAAATAGGTTTTAAATAATTAAATTACATAGTAATATAATATTATAATAATATGAGTTGTTTTGTGATAATTTTGTTGTAGTAGTGCAAAATTGTGATGTGTAGGTGTCGTGTAGTTGTCGGTAGCAGATGTTATAACCAATTAATGATGGAGTTGCGTGAGTTGATGGTGTGTGTATAAGCTTATGTTGTACGGGAAGACCCATCGCAATATCATAGATATAGTATAAAAAGAGAGAGGCTAAGAAACTGTACACACCCAACTGGGGGAGGATCCCCACGAGAGAGGACAACGAGAATATCACCACACACACACAGCAGCACACGAAAGGAACAGGAATGATAAGTCTCGATAAGATTATAGCATCTCTATTATATTCTATACTGGACATGATTAAACGTGAGTGTAAGGCAATGAGAATACTGTTAATATTGTGTTTGAGTATATAATAAAGTAATGTGATATATCTTTATATTATATATATTTTATACATATATAATTACTTAATAAATTTCACTATTATTGTTATTTATAATAGATTAATTATTGTTATACTTAGTAGTTATGAGGCACTAATAAATAATTATCTATTATTTCTTCATNTGGCCGGGCGCGGGGCAGCCTCGCCCGCCCGGTGAGAGGGGCGTGCGGGGCGCCCCGCTCGCCCGCACCGAGTCGTCGAGGTCCTTGTCGACCGACTCGGGGATGTTCTCCTGCGCCAGCTTCTCGGCGGACGAGTCGACCTCCTCGTCGCTCTTGGGGGCGGGGGGACGCCCTGCCGCCGCCCCCGCCGACCAGGGCTCGCTTGTCCCCTCGGCTGCCCTCGCCGCCGCCCCTCGCCGGGCTGCCGTCCCTCCTCCTGCCCTGCGAGCTCGTCTTGCGGGCGCTCTGGCCGCTCCTCTCCTGGGGGCTCCTCCGGCCGCCCTTCTGGGGACTGCGGTCGCGGGGCCTGTGTCCGGCGGGCCCCTTGTTCGAGTCCACCTTGGACAGCCTCTCGAAGACGTCGGCGCGCCGGGGCCGTCGCCGCCCGGACTGGCCTTCTTCTCCAGGCGGTTGTTGGCGGCCTTGGAAGGACTGGAGTCGCGCTTCCTCCTCCGGGCGTCCGCCAGGGAGTCCTTCTCGACGCCGCCGAGGCTGCTCCTCATCACGGAGCTCGACGTCTGCCGCAGGTACGACTTCTT
>NW_020868814.1:257500-266562 GCF_003789085.1 Penaeus vannamei
AGAAATGTAAAAAGAGTAGACAGAAAATACGAAGTGAAACAAACGAGAAACCAAATAACATGGAAAGTTAAGGAAGCGAAGGAGAGAAGAGAGAAAGAACGAGCAAGCGGTAGGAAGACAGGAGGAGGAATGGGGAATGGGGGTAAGGGGGAAGAGTAGGAGGACGAGGAAGAGTAAGAGGAGGAGGTTCAGGTAAATACAGCTCCGACGTCCGCCACTGACTCGCCGCTCAAATACGAAACCGCAAAGAACCGGTCAAAAACTGAATCCCGGATTATATAGGCCTACGACAGAAAAAAAATCCCACGAATCGGTATAAAGTAACTCTGAATATAATTACGAGCTTCGAAGCACCAATCACCAGTAAATAACACAGACATAAACAAAACGAAGCAAAAATGTTTAGTGAATACCCCCCCCCCCCTTTTCCTCCCCGCAACACCAAACGCGTTTACGTAATTGCACATAAACAGACAAATAAATAAATATACAGATAATTATATACAAAAATACATATACAGATAATTATATAAATAAATAATATACAAATAATTATATAAATAAATAATATACAGATAATTATATAAATAATTAGATAAATAAACTAATAATGTATAAAAACAAATTAACAACTATGCAAATAAACAAACAAACAATTATATACACATATAAACAAATTAATGATTATGCAAACAATAAAAACAACAGTAACATTCACGAAATCCCAACAACGACAATAATCAATAAACAACAATAACACACAAGAATAAAACTAGTTTATTCGCCAACCAAAGACCCAAGAAAAAAAAAATATTTGACAGCGCAAACGGCAACACTTTTCTTATCTCTGGCGCCGACACTGATAAGGCTTATCTTGATATCGGACGGAAGTGTCGTTTAATTACAAAGAAACATTGTTCCGTTTTTGTTTTTTTTCTTGAGATATTTGTCTTAGTTTGCTGTTGTTGTTTTTTTTAAGCAGATAGTACGTATGGAGGAAGGGAGGGGGGGAGGGAGAGAGGGGAGGAGGGGAGGAAGGGAGGGAGGGAGGGAAGGAAGGAGGGGAGGGAGGGAGGAGGGAGGAGAAGGAAGGGAGGAGGGAGGAGGGAGGAAAGAGGGAAGGAGAGGGCTGGGAGGGAGAGAGGGAGGTAGGAGGCAGGGAGGGAGGAAAGGAAAGAAGAGAAGAGAGGGAGGGAGGAAAGACGGAAGGAGGGAAGTAAGAAAAGAAGAGAAGGAGAGAACAACGGAGCGAAGAATAGAAAACAAAGAAAAAAAAGAAATATAAAAAGAGACGAAATACAAGATAAAAAAAAAAAAAAACTCACAGAGACAAAAGAACGAAAATACACCCAGCGCCACATACACGCAGGCAAGCAAGCACGATAAAAAAAAAAAAACTCGTGTTGATAAGACTTGGGGCAATTTCCTCCAGCAACATGGGGGGGAGGGGGGGGAGGGCTGGGGAGGGGGGGGAGGGGGTATGAAGGATGGGGAGGGGGGAGGACCACTGCCCCCTGTCTGATCGAGGTCAGCGAGCGACGCCAAAAAAGGACATTGTAACACTCATATACTATATACAAGCACAAGTGGTAAAAAAGGTAAAGATAGGAGGCGACAACAAGCGATAAAGATGGAGAAGATAAAGGAGAAAGAGGACAAACTTGCTTTTAGGAATCTCTCTCTCTCTCTCTCTCTCTTCTCCTCTCTATATATATCTATATATATATATATATATATATATATATATATATATATATATATATATATATATATAATATATATATATATATATATATCTATATATATATATATATATATATATATATATTTATATATATATATATATTTATATATATATATATATATATATATATATATTATATATATATAATATATATATTATATTATATTATATATATATATATATAGATAGAATACATATAAATTGATACAGAGAGAGAGAGAGAGAGAGAAGAGAGAGAGAGAGAGAGAGAGAGAGAGAGAGAGAGAGAGAGAGAGAGAGAGAGAGAGAGAGAGAGAGAGAGAGAGAGAGAGAGAGAGAGAGGAGAGAGAGAGAAGAGAGAGAGAGAGAGAGAGAGAGAACGAGCGAGAGAAGAATAAGATGCAAGTAAGACAGTTCAATTTCCCCCCCCCCCCCCAAAAAAAAAAATGTAAATCAAACATGTATACCCTTCCCCCCCCCTTCCCCTCCCTCCTGCTCTCTAGTGTTCAAAGCGGTGCCAAGCCCAAGCCACCGTGCCAGAGTACCAGAGTGCCAACACGAGGGGGCGATTACGGGGTCGTTAGGGCTTCTTCAGTGCCACCGAGGTCCTCTGATCCCGACTTGATCTTATGACCACAATACACGCATCGATATGTCGTTTTTTTTTTTGCGTCTGTCTGTCCGTTTCTATGGCTGACTCTCTCTCTCTCTCTCTCTTCTCTCTCTCTCTCTCTCTCTCTCTCTCTCTCTCTTCTCTCTCTCTCTCTCTCTCTCCTCTCTCTCTCTCTCTTTCTCTCACTCGCTCTTTTTCTCTTTTCTTTCTTTCTCCTTTCTCCCCCTCTCCCTCACCTCTCTCCACCCCACTTCTTTCTCCCCCTCCTCTCACTCCCTCTCGCCCCTCTCCTCTCTCTCTCTCTCTCCCTCTCATTTCTCTCTCTCTTTTCTCTCTCTCTCTCCCTTCCCTTCCTCCTTCCTTCTCTTCCCCCCCTCTCATTTTCCCTCTCTCCCTTCCCTCTCCCTCTCCCTCTCCCCCCTTCTCCTCTCCTCCTTCACCAAATTCCCCCCAATTAAAAACGCCCAGCCAGACGTCACTTTGGCCCCCGTTACGTCAGCGCCCGTAACGCGTCGTCGGGATGCACTCCGCCGCCCGTCACCCTTCACCACATCCGGTCCCCCCCCTCTCCCCCCTCCCCTTCCCTCCCCTTCCCTCCCTCCTTTCCCATCCCCTATGAATAATAATAAAAAAAAATGGGAGAGAGAGAAGGGTGGGGAGAGGGAGAGGAAAGGAGAGAGGGAGGGGAAGGAGGAGAAGGAGAGGAGGGGGAGGGAGAGGAGGGGAGGGAGAGAGATAGATAGATATATTGATAGATAGATAGGTGATAGATAGATAGAGAAAGAGAGAAGAAAGAAATACAAAAAAAATATCTAACGTACACACGCACCCACCACACGCACACACAGACCCACGTACACGCACGCACACCAACACACACACACGAACACGAACGCACACACACATCCTCCCCAAACCCGCACACAAACAAACACATCCTGCCCCCCCCCCCTCTCCTCTTCCCCCTTCCCCCCACACAAATAACAAAACAAAAAATGTAAAAAAAAAAAAAAGACACGAAAAAAATAAACAAACACAAACACATCCGGATCTCTCCTTGGGAATTGCGGTTTGGTCGATAAGGCCGTTAAGACGACCGCAATACCATGGGAGCGACGCCCTTAATGAGTCTCTGAGTCGGTAGGCAGATACACTTACAACTGTCATGCGCCCATCAGGCAGCGGAAGCCTCGGGACGCCCACGACACGCGAAGAGAAAACCTTCGTGGGTGAGAAGGAGAGGGAGGGGACGGGAGGGGGAGGAGGGGTGGGTGAGAAGGAGGGGAGGGGGAGGAGGGAGATGAGGACGATGATGATGATGAGGGAAGGAGGAGGAGGAGGAGGAGGAGAAGAAGGAGGAGGAGAAGGAGAAGCAGGAGAATGGGGAGAATGAGGAGGAGGGAGCAGATGAAAATGAAAAAGAAGTAGGAGAAAAAAAGAGGAAGAAGAGGAAGTGGTGGTACAAGAAGAAAATGAAGAAGATAAAGACGAAGAAGAAGAACTAGAACAAGAGGAGTAAGAGGAGGAGGAGGAGGAGGGGGGCGAGGAGGAGTGAGTCACGCCCAGAGCTTTCTGAGCTGGCGATCCTGCTTCGAGAGCTGGCGTAAAAAAGAGAGATTCTGTTTCTCTCCGTCAGCATGTCTGTCGGTTGGTCGACGTGGCCATCTTTTTCTCTTCGCCTTTCTCTCTCTTCCTTCTTTCCTTCCTCTAACATCTTCTCCCTTGACCTATCCCTCCTTTTACGGTCACGTCTCTCCTTTATTCTCATCTCTTTCTCTCTCCTTCCCTCTTTTATTCGTCCATCTCTCCTTTTAATCCCCTTCTTGACTATCATCTCTCTCCCTCTCTTCTCCTCTCTCTCCTTCCCTCCCTCCTTCCCTTCCCTCCTCTCTCTCCTTCCTCTCTTCTCTCTCTCCCCCTTTCCCCTCCTCTCTCTCTTCATTTTCTCCTCCTCTCTCTCCTTCCTCCTTCCCGTCCTCCTTCTCTCTCTCCTTTCCCTCCCTCCTTCCCTCCCTTTATCCACCCTGCGTTCCCCTCTCCTCCTTCAACCTCCCCCTCGAACCCCCCCCCCCCTTCCTCTCCCTCTCGATATCACGCTCCAACTTCTTAATAAGTCTCGCCGAGAAGCCGACAAAATAGGACATACTTGAGCAACCTTCTCCGTGATCCTATCCCTCTGGCCACCTTCCCCCCCCCTCCCCTCCCTCCCCAGCCTCAACCACCTTCCTCCCCCTTGTCCGTTATCATCCTTTTTCTTTCTCTCTTTTCTTTCTCTCTTTCTTTGTCTCTCTCTCCGTTCTTTCTTTCTTTTCTCTCTCTGTCTCTGTCTGTCTCTGTCTCTGTCTCTCTGTCTCTCTCTCTCTCTCTCTCTCTCTCTCTCTCTCTCTCTCTCTCTCTCTCTCTCTCTCTCTCTCTCTCTCTCTCTCTCTCTCTCTCTCTCTCTCTCTCTCTCCACCCCTTCCCGTCCCCAACCCCTTCCCTCGTTATCCCGCCTCTCCTCCCCTCCCCCATATTCCCTTCCCCTCCCCCCCTTCTCACCCCCCAACTTCCTCCCCACCAACCATACCCCCCTCTAGGACCCCCACCCCCACCCCGCCCTCTCCCCAGTGTCCTGACGTGGTGGGCAGGGATCGGCAATCCTTCGTGGGCGCGGTGGGCGCCTTATAGGGCCGTGGAAGCAGAGAGAGGCAGGGTGCTGGGCCGGGGGGTGGGGGTAGGGGGGTAGCGGATAGGGGTGGCGGAGGGGGATAGGGGGCACTGGGCATTGGCTGGGAGTAAGGGGGAAGGGGGAGGGGTAGAGGATAGAGGGAGAGAGGGAGAGAAGAACCAAATGGAGAAATGGAGGAGAAAAGGAGGAATGGAGGAGGGAGGGAGGGAGAGAGAATGAGAGAGAGAGAGAGAGAGAGAGAGAGAGAGAGAGAGAGAGAGAGAGAGAGAGAGAGAGAGAGAGAGAGAGATGAGAGAGGAGAGAGAGACAGAGAGGAGAGAGAAGAGAGAGAGGAGGAGGAGGAGAGGGAGGGAGGGAGGGAGGAGGGAGGGAGGGAGGGAGGGAGGGAGGGAGGGAGGGAGGGAGGGGGAGGGAGGGAGGAGGGAGGAGAGGAAGAGAGAGAGAGAGAGAGAGGGAGAGAGGAAGAGGGAAGGAGGGGATGGAGGGAAGAAAGCAC
The DNA here is from genome assembly GCF_003789085.1 of Penaeus vannamei. Taxonomy (NCBI): domain Eukaryota; kingdom Metazoa; phylum Arthropoda; class Malacostraca; order Decapoda; family Penaeidae; genus Penaeus; species Penaeus vannamei. The sequence continues at coordinate 263,001 of NW_020868814.1, forward strand.
ACGCCCTGACAATGGATGACATGTTCAAATGACTGGGAGGTAGTGAAGCAATGAGTGAGGGAGGGAGGAAGAGAGAAAGAAGAGAGGAACAAGAGAAAAAGAAGGGAGGAAGAGAGGAAAAAGGGAGGAAGAAGAAAGGAAGAAGAGAGGAAAAGTAAGGAGAGGGGGAAGAAGAGGGGAAGGGTGAATAACAGGGGAGGGGGGAAGAAGAGAGGCAGAGAGGAAGATAGGGTGGAGAAAGGGGGAGGAAGAGTGGGAGGGGGTGGGGGGTGGGGGGGGACACAACACGTGCTATCTCTCCTTGTTCGGAAAAAAAGGGTTGGGTTGTGAAGTTATGGTAATGATGATGGATATAATGACAACATAACACGTACCCCGCACAACCAGGCGAAAAGAGGAGAAAGAGAGAAGATAAGAGAAAAAAAAAAAATAAAGGAAGACAGAAAGACGGCAGTAACGTGAAAACGAGGGAAAGTAAGAAAGTAAGAAAGAAAGAATGACAGAAATGAAAAAAGAAAATGACAGGAAAAAAATAACAAACTTACAAAATAGAAATCGTCGAATCGGATCATAAAAAAAATATCCAAAGATAACAAACAAATAAAAAAAAAAACACAAACAACAACAACAACAAAAACGTAAATAGAAAAATAAAACGACAAAAGCAACACTAATATTTATCCAAAACGCCACAGGATTTCAAAATAACAATCGTTTTTATTATCATTATTTTTTTTACAACCGACCACGCTAATGACAGTCTTCTGGGGGTTGTGGGCGGCCTGTGACACCTTTCGTGGGCGGCTCCATGGTGCTTTAAGGGATGTGCGAATACCTTTTAACGACCCCCACCTGCCGGCGCGGGCGTGTGGGCGTGTGGGCGGGCGGGCGGAAATCTCCTTAGCAAAAGTGCGGGCGGTTTGGCGAATGTGATTTTTACCGCCCATGTGAAGTCCTCCCTTGGCCTCCTCTGTTTATCCTTCTCCTTCTCCTTCCCTTTGCTTTGCTATCCTCCCATTCTTTTTTTTTTTTATTCCTTCTCCCTCTCTTCATTTTCTTTTTTTTTCTCTCTTTTCATTCTCCTCTTCCCTTTTCTTTTACCGTCTCTTTTCATTTCTCCTCTTCCCTTTCTTTAACCGTCTCGCCCCTCCTCCTCCTCCTCCTCCTCCTCCTCCTCCTCCTCCTCCTCCTCCTCCTCCTCTTCCTCCTCCCATTCCCTTCCCTCCCCCTTCCCTCCCTTCCCTTCCCTTCCCTTTCCCTTCCCTTCCTTTCCATTCCATTCCCTTTCCCCATTCCCTTTCCCTTTCCCTTCCCTTCCTCCTCTCCTCCTCCTCCTCCTCCTCCTCCTCCCTCCCTCGTCTTGCCCTTTCCTTGGCTGAACTTCCCGCCGTCAGATCCCCCCAAGACGACCTTTTCATAAGGTCACGAAGAAAGACCAATTGTAAGATTTTGCGTTTCTTAATTAATGAGAATTTGTGAGTGAGTGATTCGGTTAGCGAGTTGGTGAGTGAGGTGAGAGTGAGAGTGAGAGAGAATGAGAATGAGAGAGAGAGAGAAGAGAGAAAGAGAGAAAGAGAGAGAGAGAGAAGAGAGAGAGAGAGAGAGAGAGAGAGAGAGAGAGAGAGAGAGAGAGAGAGAGAGAGAGAGAGAGAGAGAGAGAGAGCCTCGTTGTTCTTAATCTCTCTTTCTCTCACTCTCTCCCTCTCCCTCCACCTCTCCTTCCCACCTTCCCTCTCTCTTCCTCCGTCCCTCCCTCCTTCCCTCCCTCTCCCACCACCCTCCCTCCCTCCTCCCTCTCCCTCCCCCCTCCTCTCTCCCTCCATCACCCCAACGCCAAACAGGAAACTTTGCATAAACCAATTCCATCAGTCTAAAACAAATGAGGAATAAAAAGAGAATAAAAGGTCAAGCGCTTTCGGGATGCGCAGGAAGATTTCGCAAATAATTTTTACATTATTCAGCTCACAGAGAGAAACAACCGTTAATGGAATATTGGAGCATAATGGGAAAAAGAAAAAGGTATATAACCCCCGCTCCCACACACGCACGCACATACATACATTATATATATACAATATCCATATATATTTATACAAATATACATATATATACATACACATAAATATATGTCTGTCTGTCTGTCTGTCTGTCTGTCTGTCTGTCTGTCTATCTATCTATCTATCTATCTATCTATCTATCTATCTATCTATCTATCTATCTATCTATCTATCTATCTATCTATATATATATATATATATATATATATATATATATAGAGAGAGAGAGAGAGAGAGAGAGAGAGAGAGAGAGAGACTAACAGATGGAACAGAAAAAGAAAAAAAACAAGACAAAGACAAACCCTCTCTTCCATTCTCCTTAATCAACAAAACATAAATAAATAAATAAATAAATAAACAAAAACATATGCCCACGAGGACCAACCAAACACAACAATAAAAAGACAATAAAAACGAAATAAAAAAACAACAAACAAAACAAAAACAAAACAAAAATATATATACATAAATATATCCCCACCAAGATCAACCAAACGAAACAAACAAAAACAAACAAACAAACAAGAAAAACGACAAAAACAGCGACGCCACAACAGCCCCAACCATTTATCAGCCACTTACAGGAGACACCTCAGCCCATAGACGATGCACGGCCGCCCACGCCTTGTTCCGACGCCCATCCCACACCCTGTTATCCTCTCTTGCTCTCTCTCCTTCCTCTCTTTCTCTTTCTCGGTATCTTCTTTTTTCTGTTTTCTTTTTTTTGTCTGTTTTTTCGCTTTTTCTATCATTCTTTGTCTCCGTTTCTGTCTGTCTGCCTGTCTATCTATCTACTTATCTGTCTGTCTCTCTTTTATTCTCGTTTCCTGTCTTATATGTCGCTTCTTGTTTAGTTTATTTTCGTATCTTTTTCTCTTCAAGTTTTTTTTCTTATTCCACGTTCCCTCCTTTCGTCGCCCCTTTTGTCTTTGTTCTTTCTTCTAGATATTTATTTTCGTTTCCTTTGTCTCTGCTTCTTTTCCTCTCCTTCCCCTTCTTCTCCGCCTTCTCTTTCTACTTCTCCTCCCGCTGCGCCTCTGTCTCCTTCTCCATGTCCTTCGCCCTCTCTTTCTCCTTTTCCTCCTCCTCCTTCTTCTCCTTCTACTCCTATTCCTTCCCCTTCTCCTCTTCCTCCTCTTTTTCCTTCCCCTTCTCTTCCTTCTCCTCCTCCTCTTATTCCTTCCCCTTCCCTCTTCCTCCTCCCCTCTTTTTTCCTCCTCTTCCTTCTTCTCTTCCTCTTATTCCTTCATCTTCCTCCTCCCCTTTCTCTTCCTCCTCTTTTTTCTTCCCCTTCCTTCTCCTCCTCCTCCTCTTCTCTACCTCTTATTCCTTCCCCTTCTCCTCCTCCTCCTCCTCTCTCTTCCTCTTCTTCTCTTCTCTTCTTCTCTTCCCACACCTTGTCACTCCTAATCAAGCGGTCACCCAATATACTCTCTCTCTCTCTCCCCTTATTCCCTCCTTCTTCATTCTTACCGTCTCGATTATCCAATTTTCGCTAATTACGT
>NW_020868814.1:277033-279533 GCF_003789085.1 Penaeus vannamei
AGAGAAGAGAAGAAGAGAAGAGAGAGAAGAGAAGAGAAAGAGATCCTGCTCAGAGATTTAAGAAAACACTCGCTCACTTCACACTAGGTTCAGGGTCGGATTATCAATTAGGAAGAATAGACACTAAAGACGACCCCCCCCCCCCTTCCCACTGGTTCCATGGGGTCCCTGTGGGGTGCCTGTATTGTAAGGATTCCACTGACACTAAATATGGAAATATGATTTTTGATATTAAATTCTTATTTTTTAGGCCTACATATCATTTCCTAGGTGTGGAATCTGTTTCAAACGTAAATTTAAAAACTTATAACCATTATAACATAGAAGAGAAGAAAACACGAAAAACAATAAAAAGAATAACATTAGTGACAATAATGATTATAATAATGATATGATAACAACGATAATCATACCCATAAGAAAGTGGGCAGACACCGGATAACGCACATACCCCCATCTTACAGGTCACACAGGTCACCGCCCCCCCTAAGTTCCTAAGCATTCGCGACAGATAGGCCTAAAACTCACGACCACCATATTAGGGCTTGGGCGTCTTGGCTCACTGAACCTTTAAGACAAGACAAGACAAGACAGACAAGACAGGACAAGACAGACAGGACAGGACAGGACAAGACAAGGGCAAGACAGGGCAAGACAAGACATGACAAGACAAGACAAGACAGGGCAAGACAAGACATGACAAGACAAGACAGGCAAGACAAGACATGACAAGACAGGGCAAGACAAGACATGACATGACATGACAGGACAAGACATGACAGGACAAGACAAGACATGACATGACATAACATGACAAGACATGACAGGGCAAGACAATCCAAGCCAAGACAAAAGAAAACAAAAGGCTGTCGTGTACAGGATGGTGGAGTGGTCTAACCAGATAATTACTAGAGGTGACGGAGAAGAAGAAGAAGAAAAAAAAGTTTTCTGACCACTGTTCTGGAACCAAGTGAAAAGAAAAAGAAAAAAAAGAGAAAAGGGCAAGTCATCCTATGTAATGGAATAAGCATAGAAGAAGAACAATGAGAATAATCAAGTGTGAATTTTCCATACGTGATATTAATGGACCTGGCTTGGCTTTGAGTTTTCATGAAGTGGCCCCTCGGGTGGAACAAGCTATCCCGGTCTGGTCTATACCAAATGCTTCTATTTTTCATATATCTTTTAAAGAAAATATGCAATGATGATTTGGACTGTTGCCATTACTCTTTATGATGCGAGGGATGATATTATGATAATTATGAAAATGGTAATAATGATAACGATGATGGTGATCAGTATATTAACAATAAGTAATGATGATGATAACGATAATGATAAAATAATTGAAATAATAACTATGAATAATAACAACAATGATAATAAAAACAATAACAGCAATAATGGTAATAAAATCAATAATGATGATAAAGATAATTATAATAGTAGTAGTAGTAGTAGTAATTATAATAACGTTCGTAAAAATGATTAATGATAATTATAATAATGATAATAATCATTATCATATTAATGACAATGATGATAATCATAACTTTACGATAATTATGGTAATGCCAATAATAATGACAATTGTCATAACAATAACAATGGTCATGATAATAATAATAATAACAATAATAATAGAATTGAAAATAAAAGGATAATAGGGATAAGATGATTATGATGAAAATGGTAATGATGGTGATGATAGTAATACAAGGACAATAATAGTAATAAAAAGGCTTCCACAACCTGCAGCTACTAAATAATAAATAAAACATGATGATAAAGATGATAATGATAAAAATTATGATGATGATGGCAATGGTAATGATAATGATGATTGCAATGTCATAACATTATTACCAGAAAAGAATAACATTATAATGACTAGTTATCAAAATCAAGCTCTCATTAAACTTTATCCGATTCCTGAAAACCTAACCAAACTTAAGCCCACCTTCCTGGTTCTCTCATTACGATTCACAAATACGTATGGTTTACTGCACATACAAGAATCTCTTATAAACTCACAACCTCAGCGAACAGGTCATTGGCTTACTTCAACGTCGCATAGAATGGAATTTAATCGAAAAATGGGCTGGAGGGAATGATCGTATCTTGTTTAGTAAGCGAATCCTGGGCGTGTAATTTCGAAGTTCAAAACCGGATTTTGGAAAACCCTCGTGTTTAGGGACCTGCACGCTCGCTCGCTCTTTCTCTCGTCATCCTACTCTTCTACCCTTTATTTGTCTCCATCTCTCCTCCTCTCTCTAATATTTTTTTTCTCTCTCTCTCTTTCTTTCTCTTTCGCTTTCTCTCTCTCTATCTTTCTCATTCTCTATTTCTTTCTCTTTTTGGGTTATATTCTTTCTCGATTTCTTCTCGTTTCTGCAATCTAAACCTATTATCGTTCCCTCACGCTTTCTTTCCGTTATTTTTCTTACGTTCGTTTCTTTTCGTTCAAATCTTTGGTCAGTCACGTTCTCACTCTAACCTC
>NW_020868815.1:0-10816 GCF_003789085.1 Penaeus vannamei
AGAAGAAGAAGAAGAGAAGAGAGAGAGTAGAGCAGAGAGGAGAGAGAGAGAGAGATCAATATCCACATGAAAAGCTGAGCAATATGCCTCACATATAGAGTACCAAGCGATCCATTACGGACTCGTAAATCAATTTTTTCGACAAAAAAAAAAAAAAAAAAAAAAAATCCCTTCCTTTAAAAGTCATACGTAAAAATGGAAAAGGGTAATGCATAACCCTAAGAAGGGAAGAGAGAAGAGGTTAAAAGCGCAATAACTACCCGATCCTCATCCTGATAGACGAGCGGCCTCTCAGCACGTAATAAAAGTAAGCGTTAGTGCTACCCGGCGCAGGCAGACCGCATTCCCGGCGGGGGGGAGAGAGGGAGAGAGAGAGAGAGAGAGAGAGAGAGAGAGAGAGAGAGAGAGAGAGAGAGAGAGAGAGAGAGAGAGAGAGAGAGAGAGAGAGAGAGAGAGAGAGAGAGAGAGAGAGAGAGAGAGAGAGAGAGAGAGAGAGAGAGAGAGAGAGAGAGAGAGAGAGAGAGAGAGAGAGAGCTCCGGGCCGTCCTCATCAGAAACTCCACAAAAATCCTGACGCATCGCTGTACTAACGGTTCGTTCTAACCCATTGCACTCCGTCTTCGTTTAAGTACGCGACTAAAAGTAGTCAGCCTACCTTGCTCTCCACGCGTTTGCTTACACATTTGGCGCAAATTACAACACTTGGGATAAACCCGAGAACTTTGGCAATATATTCCCGTTTTTTGTAATTAGTGTGAAGCATGGCTGGCCGCGCTTTTCAAGAAATGCCATGATAATGTTAGGGAAAAAATACATTATCCTTTGCGCGTTGTTCAGTACTGTTGTATTTAACACTGCAGTCCCAGGAACTCATTAGAAACCAGCGATTTTGTTCATTACTGTCCCGTATTCTTCAATATTGTACTTGAGATGTAACCGACACATCTTAGAGGTAAATATTTTATGTTAAGAAGTGCCGTTTGTTGCCTTTGTAAATTTCCATCTGTTCCAAGATTACTTTATTTCAGCGACCTAAAGTAAAAGGAAAATCGAGCCGAGACATATTTCATTCGCGCTTCCTGCAGATAATTTTTGCTCTACGCATTCCCGAAGTTTATATCAAAAGTGATTTAGTGACGGTGGCAAGCTGCCATGCGCATTTTGCCGCGCTCTGCACTCCGCTGCAACCTATATTGCGAAACATACGAGACCACAAATTATGAAAGCTTTTGTTTATTTCGAAATCGTGTAAATACGTCAGCCGTAAAATGTATATATACTTTAACGTGATAAACAAAAGCTTTAAGTTTATGCAACCCAAAGGAAGGGCTTTAAACTGTAACAATCATCCGGGATACATGGTGGAGGAATTTCAAAATATTTATCATGCACTAAAAAAAATGCACGTTGCATGAAAGAACCGTCATACAAAGGATTATCTTGTCAATTAGCATTACGGTGGTAAAACACGAGGGATCCATAATGAAGTCCAATTAAGAGCCGTAAAACATTCGGATTCTCGGGATGCTTCCCATACCGACGTAATTCCATCGGATGAAAAAAGGGAAGATTCTTGGAAGGATGTTCCGTAATCTCGAAAACCAACTTCTCATTTTCACATTTGATGATCCTCGCCATCAGACGGTGTTATTTGCGGCTGGTTTTCCCCGTATCTGTTTGTTGACGATATCGGTCTAAATATTTCTTAATTTATTCCTTGTGTCGACAGAGCCACAGAGAGGTGGCGGTCGTAATAAGAAATGGTATAGGTCTTGGTATAGGTCTTAGAGCTTAACAATTCCTTCACTGAACTGTATAAACAATGGACTGACAGTAAAAAAGAAAGAAAGAAAAAAAAAAACGAAAAGGAAAGGGAATCGATACTCATTGAGATATATGTGTGTGTTTTCTGCGCGCACACACACACACACACACACACACACACACACACACACACACACACACACACACACACACACACACACACACACAGCGCCTAACCAACTCAGCAACAAGAGCTCCGAAGCTGGATCCCGGAAGCGTGAGGGCCCGACGGGTTACGAGCCACGGTGTTGATATGCAGATTTCACCCTTAGCGCCCTCCACATCTTCGGGATCTGGAAATAGAGACAGAATACACACGTTCGCATCTCCTCGTTCCTCGCGATGCCGTTCACTCCGTTCTTTGCCCGTGGACCTGGATTTGTTCTCGGAAAGTTTGTTATCTACGTTCTTTGCTCGAGATTCGGCTGTTCTCTGTGTCTTTCTGTGTTTTTGTTTTGTTTTTGTTTTCTGTATTTTATTATTTATTTATTTTCCTTCTTAACGTATTTTTTCAGCGTCTTTGGGTTACGTTACAGTTTCTAAAAAATGTATTGTTAAATTTCCATTACTGTAATAATTGTCCTAATGATAGTAATAATACCAATGATGATGCTGAGTAACGATTAAAGTAATATAGATACTAACCATAGTATTGATACCAATAATGATGGCTTTTATGATCGTAGTAATGATAATGACAATCATAATCCTAGTACTACTACTACTGCTACTAATAATTATAATAGTAATTATGATGATAATGATAATAAGGTTGATAATTATGAAAGCGATATTATTAATGATGATAATAGTAGTAATAATGATAAATTACTACTAATAATGATGATAATAATAATGATAACAGTAATTATAATTATAAAAACAATACTACTACTACTAATAACAATGATATCAATAATGATAACAATGATTATAGAAATTAACAAAAATAATGATAAAATAATGTTAATATGATAATATAACAATGATGGTGATGGTGATAATAGTAACAATGATAAAATAAGTATACTGATGATAACAATAATAACAATGATAATAATACTAGCAACAACAGTGAATAAAAATAACATCATCATTATAATCATCACCATCATTATTAATGTCATCATTATCACCATTATTATCATCATTACAATAAAAATAATCAATGATAATGATCGTGATAATGCTAATGACATTCATACGAGATTTATTCGAAAGTGAAAAAACAATTCGAAATTCTGCTCTCTTATTTTCAGTAAATCTCACTAGTGCATCGACTTCCTTGTCATAATATCAACACGTTTGTGTATTTCCATTTAATAATGGTAATGCTAATGACAATAACAATGACATATGACGATGATAACGATAATAACAATAGGGAGAATGATGATTTATGATAATGATAATATATAATTCCAATATCAAGGAATACTATGACTATACAAATCATTATCATTATTCGGGTTATATTTATTTCATGTTTGTTTTATTATCGTTTCATTTACTATAACATCGGCTCATTAGTATGGTATACAATATATTTTTTTAGACAATAGAAATTTCATCTTTATCACAATCTCTAAAGTAAATTATATAGTTTGCCCTTCTTCATTTAACATCGTTATTGTAACAGAGTTGGGTCAAAGTACATTTTCTTGTACTTGGACGAAGTAAAACAAATGCAATGTTACTTGTAATAATAATAATAATAATAATGAAAAATACCAAGGCAATTCAAGTACAAACAAGTACATTGTATTTAATCAAAAGTTATATACTGTATATAACTTCTAACTAGTTGTAAGTTATATTATTAACATAAAACAAGAGACAAGTTTTAATGCCCTGATTTACCCGTATATTCTGCTTTAAATTAGTGTTATTACTAATAAGAGAAACATGAACAGCCTTTTGCATTTGCTTCGTAGGGAATATCATAAAAATATATATATTCATAAAAGATATATGGTCTTGTTTTGCAATTCAGCGATAAAAGCAGTTATGGGCTAAAATAAATTAATGAATAGATAAAGGCAGAATTTTCATTTTCTTTTATATATTGAATCTCAGTTTGTAACAGTGGACTTATTAATGTGTATATACGAAAACCACTAACCTGAGTAAATAGCAAAGTGACTGTACTTGTACTTGAAAAATATCCAAGGCACTTGGATCTGGAATTCAGTACAGTCGCCTAGTCTTGGACCCAACCCTGTTTTGCAAGAAAAAAGTGTTTTAGAGTTTATCCTAAAAATTACACACACACACACACACACACACACACACACACACACACACACACACACACACACACACACACACACACACACACACACACACACACACGCATAAATGTATATATCATCTACATTGTTATTGATATCCTTCGTTTTATTTTGTGGAAGGGAAGCGCGCGAAAAGCAAATTCAAATTATCGATATTTTTATTCTCGAATTCACGGACGTATAATTTGTGCGCGCGGAGGAAAGCTGTCGCACGTTCTAAATAACATTTCAATGAAATTAACTTTGTCGTAGTAACAGAGTGCCAGAGTATTGGTTTCGAAATGTTATGCGTGTCGTGTTGTCGCGAATTAATGGAGATATTACGTCTTTGTGCCTTGACCTCGCTGCAGGACAGTGCGAATCCCGGCCTGAGTTGCCACACAGCCCGGGTCCAATTTTTATTTTTTGCAAACACCTCCTTTTACAACGTTATAGTTACTTTCATTATATATATTAGGACTACCGAATAACTTGAGAATACTACGACAGATAGTAACAGTGTAGCGACTATCAAATGGCTGTCCAAGTAGCAATCTTGTTTGGGCTTCCCATATGTATATATATATATTTTTTCCAAAGCAGTTAGCGAATTGAGGAGTCACTTCGCAAATTTACATATGAGATGTACTGAGTGAATGTTATAATTCCGTGTCATTTTCGAGTTATAATTAGGTCGGCTAAATCTAAATCTAAATCTGTTATCTAGCTCATTTCCCCTCCGGTGACCAATTTAAATCATTTTTAAAAATATTGTGGATCAACATAATACTCGTGCTTTGTCATCATGCTAATGCCACCTTTATATCCATTATGCAAATAAAGATTTCAATTGATGTAGGTTTATTGTTTGCTTCCGGATTAACACATCCCTTGAGGAAGAATAAACAGTATAAATGAATGAATGTATATGCTCTATAAACCTCGGCAAATATGAATTCAATATCATATTTCCGTTTCCATTTCACTCCGATAGAAATTTGGTTATTTCCGTGTAATATTTCCCTTAATATTAATAATTTCTCTCTTTTTTATTACAGGAAAGTGTTTTCTGTCATATGTATCATTTCCTGAATTAGTTTAATTAACGAAATTACTAAGAACTCACATCAACGTTTGTGCAGATTTAAGTAAATTTGCGTCGGGTAATTTCTGGATTTGGCGATCGTTTGTTTTGACTTAATTTTGAGGATTTGGCGGATTAATTACCGTCTTCTGGATCGAGTTTAGAACAAAATAATAATGATAATGATACGATGGTGATGATGATGTGATGATGATGATGGTAATGTGATGATGAGGGTAATGATGATGACAACGTGTAACATCAACAACAATGGTGATAGCAATATTGATAATAATAGTAACAGTAATAATGATAATAATGATGATGATGATGATGATATTGATGATAATAATGATAAACAGATATTACTTACAATTTACGATAATCACACAAAAGCAAAAATAACGATCAAGTAGAGAGTTCTTTAAGAAATAAGATAATTACATATTCATAGATGAAATTGTTAAAAAAGAAAGAGAGAAAGAAAACACAGATGAAATTTGTTAAAAAAAGAAAAACAAAATCTGATGAAGAAATGTAAACACAGACCGTTCTATTTCAATATTTGTTCAATTAGGTCGCGAGGATAATGCCTGGAACCAAACAGCGGTGTAATGAAAAAAGTTTGAACACTGACCTTGAACACTTTTAAAACATGAACTATGATGATTATTAATTTTATTTTTCAGTTATGAGTGTTGTTATTGCTTTAAATGGATACATTTTAATTAGTTGTCAATATTATATTTCTCTCTTTTTTATAGCATTGATTTGAAATCATTGTTTTATATGTATCTCATAAAGACAGGCGTATATGAAGCAAAAAATATATTTTTGAGACAACTAATTTTCTTATACGTGGCTTACTTATGGCCGTCTCGAAACGAATAAATATCCTTTTGGGTGTATTACGATTTAAATTATATTATCCACGTGGTGTCCTAAAACCACTCAACTCCGAATAATTCCATGTAAACCAATAAAACCTTTTTTTTTTAACCAGTGTCAATACTGAGGTCGTGAGTGTGTCTTGTGTACAAAGGATCCGAACACATTTTTTTAAGGATCTTTAAGGAAAAATACATATGATTTGAAAGGACGTCGTTCGGTTGCCAGCTTCGGCGACGGCTTCGTCTTAGGCTGGAAACGTCACGTGAGATCAGTTGTTCATTTTGATTTTGCGAGATATAGTCGGAAATGGTGTTATTTTAGTATTAAGAGATTTAGATAAATATAGAGAGACAAAGGCTGATTGTAAAAAGGTTAAAGTTAGTTGGTTAGGTTTAGGTTAGGTTTGGTTGGGTTAGGTTAGGTTTAGTTTAGGTTTAGACTTAGTAGGCTTAGGTTTGGTTCAGTTCGGTTAGGTTTGATTAGGTTAGGTTTTGGTTAGGTTTGCTTTGCTTTGGTTAGGTTTGGTTGGGTTGGGTTAGGTTAGGTTAGGTTGGTTAGGTTAGATTAAGTTTAGGTTTGGTTAGGTTTAGGCAACCAGAGGAACCATTTTGGTGTGTACTGCTATGCTACAAAATCAATACTACTGTATATGTAGGTTCGGCTAGGTTAGGGTAGGCTAGGTTTCGGTTAGGTTTGGTTAGGTTAGGTTAGGCTCGGTTAAGTTAGGTTAGGTTTTAGGTTAGTTAGGTTTTTAGGTTTGTTAGGTTAGGTTAGGTTAGGTTAGTTGGTTAGGTTAGTGGTTAGGTTTGGTTTGGTTTAAGGTTTAGGTTGGGTTAGGGTTAGGTTTTGGGTTAGGTTAGGTTTGGTTAGGTTTAGGCAACCATTTTGATGTGTACTGCTATGCTGCAAAATCAATACTACTGTATATGTAACTGTATATTGTTACTATTTTACCATATTACTGTTACTATTTTCATAATTTTTGTTGTTATTATCACCATTATGAATGTTATTACCATTTATCAGAATCAATACACCATCATCATCATCATCTCAGTCATTATAATATGGTATTACCATTATTTTTATTATTATAATTTCTATCGCCATCACCCATTATCAACATTATCATTATCCTTGTTAATTTTACTATCATTACCATTATTACCAACACCATGATTAATGTTGCTATCATCATCATCATCGTCACCATCACCATCATTATTATTACCACTGCTTCGAGATATTTCACCCTCCCCCCCTCAAAAAAAAAAAAAAAAAAAAAAAAAAAAAAAAAAAAACAAGAAAAAAGACAGAAGAAAAAAAATGAAGCAATAAATCTTCTTTAAAAGTTGGACATGAATACTTCCAACTAATTTCAAGCGATAGAGTCTGCGAAAAGTTGCACGCGAGGATTTTGGTCGAATTAAATAAAAATAGTAGTAGGTACCTATGATAATATTAATAATAATCTTAGTACTACTATTAATGAGACTCCCAGTGACTATTATGATGGTGGTGGTGATTGGTGGTGGTGATGATGATGATGATTGATGATGATGATGATGACGATGATGAGGAGGAGAGGAGGAGGATGGCAATGACGGGATAACGATAATGATAACGATAATATGATAATAATAATGATAGGTATAATATGATGATAATAATATAATATAATAATAATAAGTATAATAATAACGTTGATAATAATATAATAATGCTGGTAATGATGACGAAGATAATGCAGCGATGACAGATATAAATTATAGATATTGCATTTATACAGAACAGCACTAATGATAAGATAGACATAAGGATAAGGATGATCATGTAGCGATGGTAATAACAATAATGTGAATGATAATATAACGATAGGAAATAATTTGAATGATAATAATAACATTAATACATACTTGGGAGTGGATAAACAAGAAGCATAATAAAAAACAAAGATAATAACATCGACAGCTAAATTACCGAAGACATAATAATAATCGTTGATAAAGGCCATAAAAGCTGAAAGCCAGACATCATCGTTTCAGAACGATCGGTGTCTCATTAAGTTTCACACTTTACTTCTCGTCAAAAGATATTCAGTTCATGGCTCGGCGTCCCCGAATGCTCGCTCGTCCCCCCCACGCTGAATGCTCCATGACGACCGCATAACACTACACGCTCCCTTTGTCATGAATTTTCATGCATTCCTCCCGATGAAAGAAGGTGACCTCGGCATTCAGACGTGCGCCCGGAATTGCAGAAATATTGCTCTTCAGATTAATGCTTTCCTTATCAGAGAAAATGTTCACTCCCATCTCGTCCCGGACATGAAGTTGGAGCGGAAAAAAACTCGAGGAAAAAACTCGCGGGCTGCCTGGGAGAGTTTGTGTAAGCGGGCTTGTTGGTTTTGACGGAGGCTGTGGATGCGGGGGAAGGAAGAGGAGGAGGGAGGGAAGGGGAAGGGAAGGGGAAAGGGGGGATGGGGAAGTGGGAAGGGGGTGGAGGAGAGAAGGGGAGGGAGGAGGAGGGATGGGATGGGGAAGGGGAGGGAAGGGAAAGGAAGGAGAGGGAGGGAGGGATGGGAAGAGGAGAGGGAGGGAAGGGGAGGAGGGAAAGGGGAAGGAAGAGGGGAGGGGGGAGGGAGGGAAGTGGAGGGAGGGAAGGAGGAAGGAGGGGGAGGAGGGAGGGAGGGGGGAAAGGGAAGGGAAGGGAGGAGGGACGAGACGAGGGGGAGAGGAAGGAAGGAGGAGGGAGGGAAGGGGGGAGGGAAAGGAGGGGAGGGAGGAGGGGAGGAAGGGGGAAGGGGAAGGAGGAGGAAGGAGAAGGAGGGAGTGGGAAGAGGGCGGGAAAGGGGAAAGGGAGGGAAGGGAAGGAGAGGAAGGAGGGGAGAGGAAGGAGAGAGGGATGAGGAGACGCGAGGCGAGGCGTGGAAGGGGGAAGGGAGGTGGCTGGGGAACATTGATCCGCTAAGCATCCTCTTTACCTTGTTATTTACTCGCGTCGTGCCAAATAGCGCCGTCTCTTTGAAATCTCTGCGTTCGTTTGCTTTGTTATTAATGAATGAAAGTCCCTTATCGTGGCAAGGATTAAGGAGAAAAACGTGTATATATGCATTTCCCGATAAGCCTCCTCGGAATGTCAATACCAGCTTGTCATCCTCTCGGCGCAGAACTTATTGCAAACTATCCTTGGCGTTTTTGGTAAGACATAAGGGCGAACTTTACGTGACGAAGAGTCGGCCAAGCGAAGTAGGAAGGCCAGTGCAAACGGCATAGGGCATTATAGGGAGATATTGCGATTTTTTTTTTTTTTTTTTGTAATATTAGGACACACACACGTGTATGTATGTGTGTAGGTGTGCGCATGTCTGCATATATACTTTTTCAGCTCCATGCAGTATGAGTTTACATCTGTATATTATTCCTAGTGCATAAGAATAATGTAGTAATGTATTAACTGGCGGCTAGAGGATGGGGGGAAGTTAGGATAGAATATGTGGCAGACTTATCCCCCCCACCTCTCTCTCTGGCCAAGGGGTACTGTGGGCGGGCAGAAACGAGTACAAGTGAAGCACAGCTACACACCCAGCCTGGGCAAACCGCAGTACAAACGTGGGTAAATTTGGATAGATATAGCCATGTCTCCGTGTCCAGGACAGTTAGCTATACCCACATGCGTACTGAACTAGGCCTTGCTCTCGCGAAACTAATGAGAAAACCAATATTGATATTATGTACCATACGTTAGCTTTTGTTACTCATTTGTACTGAATCAACATACTGCTGCAGGCACAAGGAAAGAGTTCCCGTCCCTATAGATCGCCATTAAGAAAAATAAAAAAACAAAAGAAAAAATCCCACTCAATCAGTACCAGGTTCGCCGTGTCGGTTCACTCCCTGTGCATACATTTTCCTCACTTTTGACTCCCTTCCCATCTCACTTGGCACTCTTACCGAAGGACAGCCTCTTCTGGCGCGCCCTACACGTAAGCACGTGGAAATGAAAGCGCCATTGCACGGGCAGGTCGGAAAAGAATGTTGCCGCCGCCCTCGCTAACAATTAAGCCGGGAGCAACAACCATTCATCACGCGTCATCGTCTCTCTCTCTGACAAACAAAAGCGCAGAGGTTGAATCCCGCTCGTTAGGGTTTGCCATTGACCGCTTTTTTTTCTGAAATTCGGTGAATGGATTTTCATGGGCGAAGTTATGTTTGTTTGTTTATTCAGTAAATTTTTTTTTACCTATTTTACAAACTGTTGGCTTTTACTTTTGCCTTGCCTCGCAAATGTAGTCCTACCATTTCAGTGGGGCCAGTAATAAGTGAATGATCCGACGCACATGCACACACAAACACACACACACACAACACACACACACACACACACACACACACACACACACACACACACACACACACCACACACCACACAGCACACACACACACATATATATATATATATATATATATATATATTACTATATATATATATATATATATATATATATATATAATATATATATATATATTATATAATATATATATGCATGTATATATATATATATATATATGTATGTATGTATATATACATATCATACATATATATATATATATATATATATATATATATATATATATATATATATATATGTGTATATATACATACATATATACACACACACACACACACACACACACACACACACACACACACACACACACACACACACACACAACACACATATATA
>NW_020868815.1:12710-24706 GCF_003789085.1 Penaeus vannamei
ATATATATATATATATATAGAGAGAGAGACAGAGAGAGAAAGAGAGTATGTGTATGCATATACGTGTATATATATATGCTTGCACAAGCGCATATGTGCCCTTTTGTGCATGTGTATGTGCATGAATGCGTGTAGTTGTGTGTTGTGTGTGCGTGCAAAGAAAACATGTGAAACTGAAAGAATCAAACGTTATCCCCCTGTCTGTCAACAACTTAGAAGGCAGTATTAATGTCTCTCTTAGAATACTGAAAGCGTGAACATTATGGAAGTGAAAACCATGAATGGAATCAGTAAATGTGGGAGAGAGGGAATGGGGAAGATTGAAACGGAGGGAGGGAATAGAGAAGGGGAAAGGTAGGGAAGAAAATAGGAGGAGGAAAAGGGAGAGGAAAAGGGGTGGAAGAAAAGTGGAATTGAGGAACACAGAAAAGGGGTGAAGGAAAGTCTAGAAAAGGAAATAGTAAAGGACTATATAAGCTCTAAGCAAGGTACCTTAGCTATACTTAAAATATACTTTCCGAAAATTAACAAAAAATATTCTCAGGAAATTACAGAGACACACCTGTAGGGTGAATTTCGCTTAGAGGTAATTACCGTATGAAATCCCTAACGTGAAATTAATAAGAGAAGCGAGGGTAGGCGTAGAAGGGAAGAGGAAGGGGAGGAACGAAGGGCGCGTCAAAGGAGAACGTATCAAACCAGAAGCGCAATTATACAGTATTATATGGATAAAGTCTTATCAGTGATTATGTCCTGTATCTGTTTTCGTAAGCATGTAGTTTCTTTTTTCTCTCTCTCTGTCTCACTCTCTCTCCCCCTTTCTCTCTCTCACTTCTCTCCCCTTTCCTCTCTTCTCTCTCTCACTCTCTCACTTCTCTCCCTCCTTTCTCTTTCTCTCTCTCTATCTCTCCCTCTCTCATACTTTACTCTCACTCCCCTTTATCTCTCTCTCTCTCTCTCACTTTCTCTCACCCCAATAAACCCTTTATTATCTCTCTCTCTCGTTCACTTCTCCTCCCCCTTTTCTCTGTACCTTCTATCTAAGTAGTCCCGCTCCTCTTCCGACACCCCTCTTCCCAAACTATCGTGCCCCCCACCCCACATTCCCCCTCTCATCACACCTCTCTGGCACGGCACCCCCCCCGTCCTCTCTCTCATCTAACTCATTCCTCACACATCGTCCCACCCAGGCGCCTCTCTCTCTCTCTTTTCTCTACCGGCCCTTTTCTTCTGCGTCTCCTCTACTCTCTTCTCTTACCATTTCAATACTCTCCCTCCGCTCTCTCTCTACTCTCGTCACATACTCTCTCTCATCTCTCTCTCTCTCTCTTCTCTCACTTTCTCTCTCTCCCTCTCCTTCCCCCTCACGCTGCACTCACAATGCAGAAATCTTTTCGCAAACACGTTGTTCTCTAAATGCCATCCAACCACAAACTAAAAATTACTCGTTGTGAATCCTCCGCTCCATTTTGCACCTTATCAACAAGTGGCCATCTCTTCAGCGATCCAACGAGATGGTGGCCAACGGGGCAGTGCGGTTGCAGTGCATTTGACATTTCTTTTAAGGGATGCTTATGCCCTTGGAATTGGTTAACAGCCCACTTGGTTCCCATGCGTCCACGCTCACAGTTAAAAGGATGCGATAATAGATGATGTTTACACGATTACCTACGTTCCCAGTAATTTATTATCATTATTTATATCACTATTATTGTTATTACTATTGATGATGATTATGGAACTATTTATTACTCTACTAATCATTATTATTATTACGTTATTATTAATTATTATTATTACTACACTAACTCATTATCTAATTATCATTATTATTTATCATCTCACATCATCATATTATTATACATTGTTATATTCTCTATCATCATTTATTCCACGTATTGTCGTCATCGAGCGCATCAGAGAGGAAGAGTGAAGTGGGGAAGAAAAGTTTATTTTTTGAAAAAAGGTCCACTTTTTTCCCTACAAAACAAAGCCCATGGGGTGGGGGGGAAATCTGGACCATTCAAATATGGCTCGACTCGCAGTACTGTAGATTATTCGATACAATGGCCACAAAGACTTGACGAGACAGGCGCGGTCACCTGTACGCCGACGTCAGCGTCGAATAGTTATTTACTCTGTAAAATGGATAAGTAGCATTAAAAGGTACAGCCTACATCAAGAGCTAATTAATACCTACCTAAGCACCGAACGCAGAAATGAGCACTCAGATAGTATCCCTCTACGTTGTTTTATTTCATTCGATTAGTGACGGCGCGGTCAAAGTATTGCATCGTTCTCACTGTTTAAATGTTTCATTTGGTTATAATTTTCACACCGCGCTTTGCTCACATAATGGAATGTGCTCACCATGACTTGTATTATAGACATTCAGAGCTACATTTGCTAAGAATGCAATATGGCCCCCGCTTAGCAGTACACCATACTACGAAAGCGTTCTGTTATGCAATAAGTCAAATGATAAAAACGAATATATTGGTTTTGTCTAACTAAGTAATAGCTCTCATATCGTGTAGATAATCGGTACCATTCGAATGCGACTAGAAGGAACACGTATCTCAGCTGCTTCTCATGCATCTCCATTCCGTAGCAACCTCTGCACTGCTAATTTGAGGTACCCTCCTCACCTGAAATTTTAGGTTGAGAGCTGTGATGCGACAGTGGCCATGATTAAATGCGATCGCGTGTGCCATTTGCTTCGATGTACCAGGCTGGTGGCACTGTATAAGAGCGACACTATGTATTCTACTGACCAATTACCTATTGCATGAACATGGTATTGATACCAGCTAGGTAGGTTCGTTGTGTTGTGAATTAGATCGACTCAAAGACTCCTAAATACTCGGTCATGTTTACTCATATAGAAATGCGATGCCATCTATCAACTGTAATGCATTTGCCATATAATCAGTCACCATTAGCATCAGCAATATTCGCTTTTGCTAGTTTTGCGGACTACAGTAACATAATGACGAGAATATTCACTATAAAGTATGACGTGCGTTTTGCTTAAACCTAAACAACGAATTATATGTTGGAATCTAAGAATTCGACAGAGATTTTTTTTCATCTCAACCAACTTTACTAAAAAAAATGAGAATAAAAACCATCTAAAACTAATATTAACTACTACATGCGCAACATCGACGCATGGGGCACCCTACATTGACGCCACACTCGCAGAGGTATGCCATGGCCTTCAATCAACAACGCCAGGACGATGCGCGAAGATACGAATCCCTTGAACACGGCATTCTGATCATCATCACTGCCACTGCTACATAATAATAGCACATGAGTCTTACACACTGTGATTGCGCGATATGAGAGTTCATGGGAGCAGCGTGGCGCGCAGGCTGTTTGATGAGCGCTTTAATATCCTAATTAATTCGCTCGAATCAGTGCGCGAAAATGTTAGAGCAATTTCGATAAAATAATATTAAAACAAAATAAATATTAGATATGAATCATAGAGAAGATAAAGTATTCGTTGTGTAGTCTACAGTTGTGTGTTTTTTTTCTTTATATTTTTGGCCGACCTCCTTACCGAGGCCGTAAACAACAAGGAATTCATCATAAAATTGATAATCAAATAAATGGGTAAAAAATACTATTTAATGGCCTAGAATCTAGAAGCCGAAGGGACTGGACAGAATTTGAAATACCCTGATAATCGGCCAAAAATCATAAATTCTGCAATTTATCCCAAAAAAGGGGATCAAAAAATATAGGTTCGATAGCATATTTTTATTCCTATCTACCATTCTCACCTTCCCTTTTGACAACCAGCCGAACTAAGCCCGCCCCAGCATCAAAACAGTTAGGTTTCGTTTGACATATTAACTGAGTACAAACTAGAAATGGTCTGTTAGTGTCTCAGTAGAATAAATTCCCTGTCCTCGAAACGTCCCTCTCTGTCTTTTTTGAAAAATCCCAACAAAGGTCTAATCCCACGCATCGAGCATACGAATTAAAGCCGCTAGATCCCCCAAGCAATAATTTTGCAAACGCGGAGAGAATGTTGGGAGACCGAAGAGGAGCCAAAAGGACACGGCATCTGGCAGGGGACTCCGCTGTGGATCAGAGCAGCGAAGGAGAGGATACATGCGGATGGCGGAGAGAGAGGCCGCTCGGTGTAAAGGATCAAACATACGCCGCAAACACACTCATATACACACCTCACATACACAGAAAAGACAATATGTTAATACTACTGCCGTATGACGCCTATTTTCACTCTCGTATGAGTCGATTATTATTGATTCATCGATGCGTGATCATTATTATTATTATCAATAATCAATCATCCATCCATCATCATTCATCATCTTTTATTGTATCTGTTATTATTAATAAGAAAAATATAAACACCACCGCGCCGCGGCGTACTCGAACCCTCATCACCAACCCCCCGAACACGAACGGCTCGAATCCAATGCCCCACCACCAGTACCTCACTGCCCCCGCGCCGCCTCCTTACCAGCACACTACCACTCCCCACCCAACCCCGGCCGCGAACGCCAACTTCCAGAAGCTCATGAATAACGCCGAACCCCCTCTCTGCTGCCCACATCCCAAAGCGACCATCATACGGTGCCCACTTGTGATCCATAATTAGACACTGAATGAATAAATAACTGTATATATATACATATATTATACATCCGAGAGACTGAGAGAGAGATTGATCGGATCGTGTTTCGTCATACAAAATGTTTGTTCAAGTTATCTCGAAATTAAATTGAGTCATTAGTGTACTTCTTACAAAAACGAAAATAAGAATAAAACATTACTTGTAGTCCATAATAGTCAGTCTGGTGACATTTAACTACATAGTAATCATATTGTTCACATAATATTTATATCGTAACAACAACGACAAACAAAAAAGAACTCAGATAACCCAAGCAGAGATAAATCCCAAATAGCCCAAGAGACCTTAAAGGGTTGAAAGACGTACAATACCTGTTTTGCGAATCCTTATCACGCTTTATCTCGTATATTCATTTCCTCTCGTATGAAAAAGTTGGGGCGAATCTTCCCCATTTTAATTCTGGGTTCGAACGTGATCTGAGATGCGAGATGATTGCTGGAAAGATTTCGCTTTGCTTCATCAATGGTATGTGTGGGGGCGGGCGGGGTAATGTAGTAATATATATATATATTAATGTGTGTGAATGTGTGTGTTGTGTGTGTGTGTGTGTGTGTGTGTGGTGTTGTGTGTGTGTGTGTGGTGTGTGTGTGTGTGTGTGTTTGTTTGTGTGTTGTGTGTTGTGTTACCCCTGTGTAATGTGTGTGTATATAATATATAAATATACTAGGTTATATAGGGTAAGTTAATGTATGTATATGTGTTGAGGGGTAGTGGTAAGTGAGTTGTATTAGTATTTAATGTACAGTATGGAGGTGATAGAGAGGATAGGGTGAAGTTGATATAGTAAGGGTAGAGTTACATGATTAATGTGATTGTATGTGTTAAGGTGATTGAAGTGGCTATCATTAGTTAATCATATTCATAAGTATAGTATGATGATTATTTACTGTTAGTGTGTTATACATTTTTAGTCGTTACTGTTATTCATTTATTTTCATCGTTCTTATAGTGTGCAACCATCACTATTAGGCTCATCAATATTGTTAATTAATTCTTAATAGGTAATTAATTTACATACATTATCGTCCTAATTACATATTATATATATGTATGTATATATATATATATATTATATATCAAATGTTTAAATTAGCGAGGCACAAGTTTGCCAATCCAATAATCATTGAACTCTTTTTTACACTCATTTTCCCGCTTTTCCAGTATGTATATATATATATGTATAATGAATTTATATAATGATTATATAATGGGTATCAATGCTAAAACTATAACTCACTCACCTATGTATATGATTATTGAGCGAGAAAACTGTTATGCGAGGATTCCATCACCTCCCTTCGACGCAACTGCTTGGACAGGCCCCTCCAGACGCGATAATAGGGTCTTCAATATAATTTACTCTCATATTGATCACAGTTCATATAACGATGCCTGATATATATAACGTAGGATGTTCGATCATTAGGTGATCAACTGTGGCTAATTTAAAGCTAGGGTTATATTTATTGATAAATAGTGGTGGAGACACCAACCCATATACCAACCGACACACACACCACACACACACACACACACACGCACACATATTACACACGCACACAACACACAGCAGCTACAAACAACGCAATCACATCTCATCTTACTAGCACAAATCACCAACACTCACGTACTCAATGCAGCACATGGCTTACACACATTTTATATTTATTCCATATGTTTATAATTGTCATGTTCACTGTGACTCTGTATTTTCTCCCTAACGCAGATCCGCGCTAAGCGCCGTGGGGGAACCTGACGTCTTAATGACCTTAGTGAGCAGTATGCTTAGAAATGTAAGATACGTATTATGTATAAATTTTTATTACTATTATTTTGTAATGTATTGTCCAATATATATTATATTCATTTAATTAATAGTACTGAAGAGAGTTGGTACCTTCTGGTATAATCTAATCTATAATGTAAAAAATTCATCATACCATGTCAGCAATGACTCCCTCCGATGTCTACAATACTTCTTGCCTTATGGTGTAATTTTGCTGTGAAAAAAAAATTCAAATGAAGATTTTTCTATACATGACGATCTTATTTATGTCATTTAAATATTTTCATAATTTAATTGTAGTTTACATAAAGTCTTGCTCGTACCTAATCTATGTTTACGTTACTAAGTACTTATAATGTCTTTTCTATAAGGAAGCGTATAATAGGGCACTCACAGACTCCTTCGGCATCACCAATACTCTCAGAGAAGGATTTCATAGTTATATGAAAGCTCAGCCTCATCAGTAGATTACTATTACGTGCGTGAAAGGTGAAGTAAGACCTCTCTATGATTGCCTTCGCGAACCCCATATAATAAGTCGCGAGGAACGTTTATTTTACTAGTAGTATAATTTATTTTTCCTCACTAGATTTACTATCGTCACTTTATACTTAAATAACAAGGTTCATTTATAACTAATGTGTCTAGAACTTTTGTGATACTTACGGTTTAGCTAAATTCTAGAAAAGAAGCTATGGACCGTAAATAGAAATGTATTGTAAACAGAACATCTAATGGGTGATTTTTTACTACTTGGTTATTCCTAAGTGTGTGATATTTTGCAAATTTTTTTATTTAATTAATGGTATTAAATTTATTTGTGTTATCTGATATAATGCTGATAGTTATAATTCGATTTAAATTACTACTATCATCAAATATATTATGTGCTATTGAGTTGATAATAGTTCATTTATTTATGCATAAATGAGTATAAACACCTATTGCATGTCATATTATTTTCAATATTATTCAATTAATTACCGTCTAACCTATACCATCCACATCCATATTTTTACTCATAGGAATTATTTAAATATCGTATATTATCATTTATGCCAATCTATTTAGCATTAATATTTTTGAATAATTATTATAATATATCACATTAAATAATGTGAATTATGTAATCTTGGTATACGCTAAATAATCATTGTTTTTTTTACTGTTTTTAGTATATAGTTATGCTAGCATACAGCCAACTAGTTCCATATACTATACGATATTCTATACAAATCATCGAATGTTCGGAATCAAGTATAATCACACATTTAATTCTAATTATTTATGTCTAATTTATTACATTCATTATTATTGTTGTTTATGATTGTTAGCTAATTAATCATTATTTTAACTTAATTATAATCACTCGTACATTTTAATAATATTTAATTTATATTTATTTAATTTATTATGTTACTTATATATAAATATATTAACTATTTTAATGCTATTATAATTATATCATTCATGAGGTTATGTTATTCAGTATATATTCATATAAGTTATTATACAGTATACTAATACTGTTGATTAATTATATTATATGTTTATATTTAATATTCATTATCATGATTAAATCTAATCATCTATTTTTAATTTAACCATATTTTTACTCTTGTAAGCTGGGCATCTATTATGCTAATGAGTGAAATTCTAGTAATTCCTAAATATTACAATATACTATTATTAATAACGAATCTATGATTATTCCAATGTAAAACTTATATACATTACTATTCATTATATATCACCATTATTTTTATTAACGTATTGTTATCATTATTTTTATATGTTGTATTTATTTAAGTATTTATATTATAATATATTTCTATTACTTATCAATTAAATAAATAAATACATAAAATATGATAATATATAATATATTAAATAAATTAAAATATGAATTATTAATTAATTATAAATTAATAATAATATAATTAAATATTAATTATATAATAAGTTATAGTCATAGAGCGTCTTTATTCTAATGTCAATCATATTTTATTCATTTTTCCACGTTATATCTCGAATGGATAAGGTGAGAACAGAGTTATGATATCTAATATATATCTATATATATATTATATATATATATATATATAATATATATAATATATATGTATGTAAAATATGTATGTATTATTTATTGTTGAAAGAAATATCAG
Organism: Penaeus vannamei; assembly: GCF_003789085.1. Classification (NCBI taxonomy): domain Eukaryota; kingdom Metazoa; phylum Arthropoda; class Malacostraca; order Decapoda; family Penaeidae; genus Penaeus; species Penaeus vannamei. Next base: position 21,340 of record NW_020868815.1, read on the forward strand.
ACAGTGAGAAACATGAATAGGTTCACATCGCAGGATAAAAGTACGATATGATAGTGTGTGATGTATTTGCTCGTAGTATATGAGTAAATAAGTATATTATATCTATATTATATGAGTAATATAGTATAAAGGAGAAATAATGAATAGTAACAAGTAACTAGTAAGGAATAATGAGTATATATATATGGGTGTAATGTAGGTAGAAAACATTATATGTAAAAAGTTAGACTTATATATATAAATATAATAGTGAGTATATATGTGATATATGTATATTAATAATTAGTGTGAAATAATATATAGTATATAAGTATAGGAGTATATATATATTAAAAAGGGTGGGGGAGGTAATATATGATGTGCTGTGTTTTTGTGTGTTGTGTGTGTATGTGTGTGGTGTGTGTGTGTTTGTGTGTTGTGTGGTTGTGTTGTGTGTGGTGTGTGTGTGTGTGTGTGTGTGTGTGTGTGTGGATGGTCGAGATCCGATGAGAGGAGGCTAGAGAAAAAGAATGTGTTGGTGTGTTGGTGTAGTTGTAGTGATGCTCGTGGAGAGGAGAATATATTTGGGAATTTAATCTTAAGTTTTCTATCTATCTATCTATCTATCCTATATATATTATAGGTATATATAGTAAATATATGTAATGAGTTATATATGATTTATTATTAGATTATGAGTATAGTATATATTATTTGTAGTAGATATTAATATAATATGTATGATATATAATATTATAGTACGATTATATTAATATATATATATTAGGAATGTAGAAATGATAGGTACAAGGGTAATATATGTATAAAAGTTAGGTATGTTAGGGGCATAATAGAATATAAGAGATATAGGGAATATATATATATATATTATTTAATATATATATATACTATAATATAACATATTATATATATGTTTTATATAATATAGTGATGATGAGTCAGTAAAATGTGCGACAAGAAAGGATTTGAGGTATACAATACGTCATTTAGATAGTAAGGGATATATATATTATATATTATAATATATATTATACTATATCAGTTAATATATGTATATACATTCAAATCCCATATTATATATTTATATTAATATATGTACATATAGTGTGTTGGGTGCAGTGAAAACAATAACAAGTGAAGGGTAATTAGTTAATATATAATAATGATTGATAAGTTAAAGTTAATATTAAAGGAATAAGGAAATGAAATAACAATAGATGTGTGTATAAAATGCAGGAGTGTGAAAGAGTAACAGGAGATGAATATAGTATTTAATAATCATATCTTATTTCCTAAAATTACTTATATAACTCTATAATATAACATACTATTTACAGTTAATTGTTTTTTGTGTGTTATCAAGTTATTGGATCTCTTGATTGTGTTTGTGTGGTCGTTGATTCTGTTGTGTGTGTAGTTAGTGTCGGGTACAGAATAGTGTAGTGTATGTTTGTCATATTGTGCGTGATGTGTGGAGTTCAGATTCGTGTGTTATTGGTGTATGTGTGTAATGTGTGTGTGTTGGTGTGTGTGTGGGTGTAGATAGTGGTATTATGTTTGCTTGTTGTGTTTTGTAGTTGTGTATCCTATTGTGTAAAATTTGTTATAATCTCCTATTAATTTTATCACTCATGTATATTGGTTAATGCTTTCTTTTTGATGATGATGAGGATAATAGTACAGTTGATGATGGAAATGAGGAGGATGACGATTTCCATATCGTCATTCGTATCACAGCTACTATATTATATCATTTTTACGGTATCATTACCGTTATGCTTATTAATGTTGCTATTGATATAAATGAACTTCATTTTAATATTTATTTGCGTGCAGCCACTTTCTCCGGCCCGGTAATTCCCATCTGCCATTGTCAGCCTCATGGCGCCGATGCCAAAACCGGGACTTTGACGAATTCCATTTTCTCCCCGAGTTCACGAAAAGCCAATAGCCCGTGATTCATATCCGTTTTTGAGAAAGTTGATGTGAGGATTCGGGCGATACGTTTCGCACACTTTCCAGCCCGGGAAACTAAGTTTGGAAGTTTATTGGCGATATCTTAGCTTACAGTGTTCATGGTGAACTCATTTCTCTTAAGACGCAATTGTTCGGCTTAAAGTTGGGATTCTCGACTTCCGAACTGCGGCTCGGATCCCTAAATCAGCTGGCTTTGGCTCTTGCTGGGTATGGCACTGCCCATTGCTGGCGAATTTACGGTTTGGCACACGCGAGGGTCCACACGCACACAGACGCACACGCAAAGTTGTCACACACACGTATGCACACACAAACGCAACACGCACGATTGTCGTGTGTAAACGCGAGCACACTCACACGACGCACACACTATCCCTCACACACACGCTCACACTAAGACTCGCACTGAAACACCCCACCCACACACACATCATATTCTCACTCACACACACACGGTGATGAACACACAAACGCTCAACACACAACAAACTCCCCCACCCCCCACCCCCCCTCTTTCGGTTCCTCTCTACACGCGCCTTCAGACAGTCGTAGGTTGCCCGGCGAAATTGCAAGAGGGAAGGCGTGGTCTCTCGGTGTCCATCACATAATGGGAAGTTAAGAGGAAGGCTCCCTCTTAGGCTGGCCGGCGACTTGGCAGCGCGAGCAGATTGCCACACTCACACACTCATACACTCACACACTCATACACTCACACACTCATACACTCAACTCACACTCATTACACTACACACACTCATACACTCACACACTCACACACTCACTCACACTCACACACTCACACCACTCACTACACTCACACACTCAACAGCACTCATCACTCACACACTCACACACACTCATACACTCACACACTCACACTCAACACACACTCACACACACTCACACACTCCACACTCACACACACACTTCACACTCACACACTCACACACTCACTCACACACACTCAACTTCAACACTCACACTCACACACTCACACACTTCACACTCACACACACTACATACACTCACACACTCACACACACACACACTCACACACTTCACTCACACTCATACACTCACACACTCACACTCACACACACTCACACTCACTACACTCACATCACTCACACTTCACACACAACACACTACACACTCACACCCAACACTCACACTCACACACACACACACTCACACTCACACACACTCATACACTTCCACACCTCACACACACACACACTTACACACTCCACACACTCACACACTCATACACTCACACACTCACACACACACACACTCACACACTCATACACTCACACACTCACACACACACACACTTACCACAACTCACAAACTCACACACTCACACACACACAACACTTACATCACATCT
>NW_020868815.1:33891-41391 GCF_003789085.1 Penaeus vannamei
TGGATGAGAATGGATGTCTTCACGATACAAGAGATGTATTTAAAAGGTTTCGATTATGTGTTCGTCATTATCGAAATCGGTGAAATACATCTATTGTGAAGATATTCGTTCTCATTCATACCTTTCCTACATTTATCATGGATACGGTTTATATTACTTCTTGTCCTTGATGATGCAGTGTAAGTGACGTTGTTATAGTTGTCATTGGACAATATTTGTGGAGAACAATATTGTAAAGTTGTATCAACGCTTGCATACGGTAAAAGTATATTCATATTTGAATATATACATACACACAGAAATGGGCATGCACACAGAACCACATGTACGCACATAAATGCGCATACACACACACACACACATACACACACACACACACACACACACACACACCACACACACACACACACACACACCGACACACACACACACACACACACACACGCCAACACGCAATTTACACGTCGATTGGAATTTTTATCTCACTAATCACAAAGATATCACAATTTTTTTCCACTACACTCTTTATTACAAATATTTATCTGCGAAAGTGGGAAGGACCCAAGCACTTTCACAACCTCAAAAATGAAAGCACTTTAATACTTTATTCCCGCACTAATTTTAGAAATTGCGAGATAATAGCATAGCCACAAAAAACTCTATTATGAAAATCAAGTGGAAAAGAATATCAAGTTCCAATTTCATCAAGGAAAAGTGACAAACTTTGCCAATAAATATCTTAACTTTCACGCGTCGGTTCAGTGTAATGTAAAATGAATACTGTGCCAAATTACATTATACACACGCGTTATAATGTTGATAGAGCGAGGGAGTGCTAGATTAACCGGTTGATGTTATATGTATATATATATGTATAGTAAAAAACTATCAATGCTACTCTTGCTTAATCTGTCCATTTTATTTTATTTTATTTATTTATTATTATTTTTTTTTGTATTACATTTTCTTTAAATTGAATATGTAATCGTATGTATATTTCATGAAGTCTCTAAGAGTATTTTTTCTTTACGATCTGAAAATGTTTCAGTCCTTTATACGTGTGCAGAGGAAGTCTTATGATAGTGAATTTTGCAATTATTTTCATATCTTTATAAGTGCGACTGAGGAAACGCAAGCAGCATATGATCCGTGTGTGTGTCTGTGTGTGTTTGTGTGACTGCAACAAAACAGACGTAAGATAAATGGAGATCTCCTTAAAATATATCCCATTATGAACAAGCTCAGCCAAATATATATCTTTAACAGATAGATAAATAAATAAACCAATTAGTAAAATCAATTCATCAATAAATGAGTTAATAGATTAATAAACCAAATGAACTGATACATAAACAAAGAAATCCCTATATCAATCCATTAAACAGACGATCGTAAATCTAATAAAGACGAAATCAACAAAATACAAACAAATACAATACACACAAAGAACAAAAACAATAAAAACAATAATAACAAATACTAAACACTGAACTGAACCCCACAAACATACGCGATAGACCTGTAAACACCCACGTCACACTCACCGCTAGTAACTAGGTGTCCTCCTGACCTAGAATCAAGATGGTGTTTTTTTTTTTTTTTTTTTTTTTTTTTTTTTTTTTGCTCTCGGCAGAAAAAAAAAGAAAAAAAAAAGTTAGGAAAAAAAGCCAAAGGAAATTGTGCGTCTCCTTTCACCGTGATCATTTTTAGGTCGTTGGCACCTCTCCTCTCAGCCATGCTAATTAAAACGAGGCTATTGGCTTTGATCTCATCTTGTCAGCCGTCACTTACATCTGTCTGGCTGTGTTTGAGGGTGTGCTTGTGTGCCTGTGTGAGTATATATACATACACGCACACACACATACACACACACACACACATATACATATACATACATACATACATATATATATATATATATATATATATATATATATATATAATATATATATATATATTATATATATATATATATAATATATATATACTATATTATTAGTATATATACTATATATATATATGTATTATATATAATAAATAATACATACGTGAGTATGTGTGTGTGTGTGTAACAAATGTGTGCGTCTGTGTGTCTGTGTGTGTGGTGTGTGTGTGTGTGTATGTGTTGCGTGTGTTTGTGTGGTTTGTGTGGTGTGGTGTTATATGGTATTATATATATATATATATATATATATGTATATATATTAGCTTTTACTCTATATGATTAGGATATAATGTATATATATATATTTATTATTATCTAGAGTAATATATATATATTATATATATGAATATTTCATGTATGTGAGTTGTATTCACTTATATATCCATACGTATATATATAATATATTTACTAGATGACATACACAAAACACACACACACACAACACCACACACATACGCATCTATCATTACATAATATATATATAATATAAATATCCTATATATACTAGTTGATTATAATAATATATATTATATAATTATACATATCTACGATATACTAAAATATACATATAACAGTTATATATATATACTATATATTATATATATAATATTTAATTCGATTGATTACTATACCTTTCCGTGCGCGACTGTATCATAATTATTACTATATATTTATTTATATACGACATTCATATATGTATACCGATCTATTTACACGTGAGAACTACGTATCACACTCTCTATACGTGTAACCCACGATCATGTTCCACCGATGTGGAGGACTGTGTCTGTTGGAGACGTCCGTAATTCGACCTCTGATAATCACTTTGAAATGTGTGAGAAGAGAAAAATAAAATAAAAAAACAAAAAAAAAAAATGTTCAGCTATGATATTGTGTTGTAGCTGTCGATTAACACAGGAAAAAGTAATTTACTGAATCTCCAACAAGATTATATAACATAAGACTCATAGTTACAAATATAACTGGAAAATAGAATCAAAAAAAACTAGTGTTCTGACAATTCTATCTGATATAATAAAATCTCGGATACGATATCATATACTGTCATAATACTAAAAAAAATAATAAAATAAATAAAAAGTATATAGCTAAATCATATATAGGATATAGTAGTACGGGTAATATATATATATATAGTATAGTATACGAGCTTACATGACAAATGAGAGTATAAACATATACCATATATGTCACTTATGTACACTTAGGATATATATTATATATATACCTTATTATATTGTATTATAAGATATATATTAGACCATATATCATATGAGCTTGTATTAAATACAATAACCATTACTCATATTAAAATAAAAATGGAGGAGTAGGGTGAGTATGAAAAATGTAATAAAAAATAATAATAGTGAGTATAGGGTGAGAAAAATATATATATAAATAAAAAACAAAATATAAAAATATATAAAGTATATCATTATGTATAAAATATTAAAATAAATAAAACTAATAAATAAATAAACAAAATATTAAATTAGATATATATGAATATATAATAAAAAATATATAAAAATAAAAAAAAAATAAAGAACATCAAACAATAATAGTATATAATATAATATATTTATAACTTAAGATAAAAAAAAATATATAATATACTATATATACATACATACATATGTGTTATATATATATATTTGTTTGTGATAATGAGAGTGATGAGAGAACAAGGTGATGTTTTGTGTGTGGTTAGAAATGTTGTTTATTATAATATATTAGAAGTTAGTTATACTATATATATATATACTATAATATATATATATATATGTAATTATAGTTATATATATATATAATATATAAATATATTATATATATTATTATAGTGATTGTATATATATATATACTCATATGTATATAAATGTTATTGGTACTGCTGTGTGCTGGTGTGTGTGTGTGTAGTTGTGTGTTGTTGAAATTGTTATTATGTTATATATGCTATATAATATATATATACATATATAATATATAAATATATTATTATTTATATACCATATAGTATATATATAAGGTATACTATAGTATATAGGGTAGGTAGTATATGTTTATATCTGTAATATATACTTGTCGGTGAGTGCTGCCCTGTTACAACCAACCACCACATCTATTTGTAATGGTGTGCGTGGTGAGAATCTATTAATTTTTACTTCTTTCATTTGGACTGAAATTCGTTGATTAATTTGACATTTTACATACTAATTCTTTTTCAAGACTGACAAGTGTTCCGGCTTATGAGAAACCCCACAGGTACATAATTTATTTTCATTGGCATCGTAAGCTGTACGCGATCTCTAAGCGGACGATGGGTGGCTGTGAGTGTATGTTTTTATAATATAATCTGAGAGACATAAGACAGTATATTTATATATATTATAGCATATATTATATATTATTATATATAATTATATATACTATATCGTCATAGTATATATATATAGTGAGACTAGCTAGTATATATATATATATACATCTATTATAGTTATCTATAGTACTTTGATTATATATATCAAATAATATATAACTATTATGTGAGTGGACCCTGTACGTTATCTTATATCATAATATACTATTGAGACTTTCTTGTTTATCTCAGAGCTAGTTATAATAATTATTATCTCTTTATATATATATATATCTTATATATATATATATTCAATCTATTATATTTATATAGGGTTATATTCTCATGCCCATACCATATAAACACAACCATATGGCTCCGAGCTCGCTAAATTAAATTTGGTCTTTTCATAATCTCATTGCCACGAAGAACGAGAGACCGCCGCCGCGCTTCACCCCCCCCCCCACCCATAACCAGCTGGAGACCCCGGGCTTCCCCCCTTTAAACCAGCTGAGACCCGCGCGCTTCCCCCTTAACCAGCTGGACCCCGGGCTTCCCCCCTTACCCCCGGTGGCTTCCCCCTTTGAACTAGCTGGACCCCGGGCTTCCCCCCTTTAACCAGCTGAGACCCGGGCTTCCTCCCCCTTAACCCAGCTGAAGAACGCCCGCGCATCCCCTCCTTAACTCAGCTGAGACCCCGGCGCTTCCCCCCTTAACCAGCTGAGACCCCGGGCTTCCCCCCCTAACCAGCTGAGACCCCGGCTTCCGCCCCTTTAACCAGCTGAGACCCCGGGCTTCCCCCTTAACCAGGCTGAGACCCCGGGCTTCCCCCCCTTAACCAGCTGAGACCCGCGCTTCCCCCTTCAACTATGAACCGCTGTCCACCCTGCGAAACCAGCGCAAATATTTGCATACAAGAGGCAAGGGAGACGGAGGACGTAGCAGCGCCGGGGAAGACCTCACTGGCGTCCGGTGATGATGCATTATTTAGCATCTCTTTCATGACTTTTGTCCTCAAGGAGAGAGTCTCGCTGGCCCGTCTCTGTGCTTGGGAAGGCTCTTCTTTACTTGGGTTTTACTTCGCTTTATATAATGTGTGTATATATATATATTATATATATATATATATAATATATATATATATATATATAGTATATATATGTATGTATATAATACTAACTATAATGAGGTATATTTAATATATATATATATATACTATTATATATATGTATAGTGAGTGAGTGATGGAATCACCATACGACACACACACACACTATTACCATCTAAACACAACACACACAGCACAAAACACACACACAACATACACACACACAGACACATAACACACACACACACAAGTATACTGATATATGCAACCCTATATCATACACTATTATATGATATATTCATTATATTATATATATATTATATATACTACTATATATCATATATATATTAGTATGACATCTGTTCTAATCTACCTTCAGTTAATTATCACTCCATCTATTCGTATCCTCCATATCTTTAATTCTATCTTCTTTTATTTTCTAGCTCATCCTATCTAGTATCTATCATATTCCTATTCATTATAGTCTATCATACTATATTATATTAAAAATTACTTTCCTAACTATATATATGTTTTGTACCATACAACCATAATATACGCCAATAACGGACACAACAACACATCACACACCACACGCACCACATACACTAGTACATACACACACACACACACAACACACACACATCACAACACACACACACACAACACACTACACCACCATCACCACACACACACAACATATATATATATATATTATAATATATATAATATATATAATATTTATATATATAGAGAGAGAGAGAGAGAGAGAAGAGAGAGAGAGACAGAGACAGAAATACAGACAGACAATACAGACAGACAGGAAAGAGACAGGACAGGACAAGAGACACAGCATGACAGGATATATAGATAAAATGAATGATATGGTGAAGTAATATATTGTGGGATATTTTCATTGTTGTTATTATCACCTAATCTTTATTTCTTTATTTGTTTGTTTGGTTTTGAGAAACTTTCATTACTTAGTCGAGAGATGATAAAGACTTTTTGATGAAGTAAAGTAATTATTTTTCTACGAAAGCGAATGCTATTGTGATTTCAAACAAATTACCATTACTGCTATTTTTTAAACCACCTGTTAACAAGTACAACTACTATTACTTCTATGCTGCCATCTATACCTTCATCTTAGCATTCCTTTGAACAATGATACTATCTACAGTTCAGACTAATTGAAATAGCTTCGATAGACATATCAGTTACAGCGAAGTGATATTCAGTTCATTTTACTCTATCCTGCCATTCGGTTATTATTGTCACTGAACACTTCATATTCCAAACTCCATGTTATGCCATTTTTTATTCATAGAATTCAGTTGATGTTTTTTTTTTTCTTTTTTTTTTGTTTTTTTTTATATATATAGCGAAACTGAATATAGATGAATCCCGAAATACGAAATGTCAATTTGTGAGGAAATAGATACTGGGAATTCTGTGCAAACGAGTTATACCTTAAAACGTTCAGTCCCTTTCGTTTTCTTTACTTAAACGGCGGATGGAAGAGTATATATAACAATATATAATGGGGAATAAATGTTATATGTGATAATTTGGATTATATAATGTTTATATTGGGTGATTGATAGATTTATTATGAGTAATCAATGTAGCACTATATATGAATGATGAATTTATAGATGCTTATATATAATAGTAATATCATGGATATAAAATGATCTATTTTATATATATAATGATATATAAATATTATCTATATATTAGTATATATATATATATATATAGATATATATATTATATATTATAATATATACATATGTATCTATATATACTATATATATATATATACATAGTTATATAACTATATTATATAATATATATATATACTATATATATTATATATATATATATATATATATAGTAGCTCATATATTAAATATTATATATATATATACATATATATATATATATATTAAATATATATACATATTGTAAAATGTGTGGTAATATGTATAAGAAATGGGGTAATAAAATATGTAATATGGATAATGAGTATGATGCAATATGTAAACATGTGATATAGTATGAATA
>NW_020868815.1:81391-88891 GCF_003789085.1 Penaeus vannamei
ACACACACAACACACACACACTCTCTCTCTCTCTCTCTCTCTCTCTCTCTCTCTCTCTCTCTCTCTCTCTCTCTCTCTCTCTCTCTCTCTCTCTCTCTCTCTCTCTTCTCTCTATATATATATATATATATATATATATATATTATTCTAACTGTTAATCATAACTATTTATTATAAAGTAATATTAGTGTTCCTATTATGATATGATAATGATAACAATTATAATTGATAATACTAATTACTACTAATGATATGTTGCTTGCAATTATCATTATTTTATCATTATTATTGTTATGATTTACCATATTTATGATTTCATTACCAATATTAGCATTGTCATTATCATTATTATTGTTTCTATTTTATCATTATTATTATGGTCCTGATTATGGTTACTATCATTTCATCTTTATGATTCTTATTATTGTTAGTATCACCATTATTGTTATTATTATATCTATCATCATCATCATTATCATCATTATCCGCCCTTTCTCTTTCTCCCTTCCTCGTCCAAGTCACAAAGACCGAAATTAGACAAGTAAACCAGAATGAACGTTTATAAAATATGAAAAAAGACACAATAATCTGAAAATCTGGATATTAAATCAACGTAGTACCAACTATTCCTAAGCCTACCCATCGTTCCGTATTATTTGTGGTTAAAACGAAAACACTGTTAACTGTTATATAGCCTAGGAGAGAAGGAGAGCGTGAGTGAGAGTGAGAAAGAGAGAGAGAGAAAGGGGGTGGGTGGGTAAAGAGACGAGGGGGGGAGAGAGAGAGAGGAGAGAGAGAGAGATGAGAGAGAGAGAGGGGTAAAGTTATGACGAGAGAGAGAGAGAGAGAGAGAGAGAGAGAGAGAGAGATAGAGAGAGAGAGAGAGAGAGAGAGAGAGAGAGAGAGAGAAGGAGAGGAGGAGTGAGAGTGAGAGAATAAAAAGAAGGGGAGGAGGATGAAAGTAAGAGAAAGAAAGAGAGAGAGAGGGGAGGGAAAAAGAAGAGAGAGGAGGGGGTTGGAGAAGAGAGAGAGAGAGAGAGAGAGAGAGAGAGAGAGAGAGAGAGAGAAGAGAGAGAGAGAGAGAGAGAGAGAGGAGAGAGAGAGAGAGAGAGAGAGAAAGAAGAGAAAAGGAAGAGGAGTGAGAGGAGAGAATAAAGAGAAGAGGGAGGGGAGAGAATGAGAGTGAGAGAAAGAGAGAGAGGGAAGAGAAACGAGTGAGAGAAAGAAAGAGCGAGAAGATGGTGGAGAGAGAGTGAAGGAGGGAGGAAGAGTGAGAGAATAAAAGAGGTGGGGAGAATGTAAGTCAAAGAAAAAAAAGAGGGAGAGAGGGGAGAGAAGAGAGAGAGAGAGAGAAAGAGAGAGAGAGAGAGAGAGAGAGAGAGAGAGAGAGAGAGAGAGAGAGAGAGAGAAGAGAAGAGAGAGAGAGAGAAGACAGAGAGAGAGAGAAAGAGAAAGAGAGAGAGAAAGAGAGAGAGAGAGAGAGCGAGAGTAGTGTCTCCGTGTAGCATGTGTGGCATTTGCTCGCCTTGGTTATTACTGTTACTGCCCAGTCCTACTGTCCTACAAAGTGCCATACGGTAGTGCCAACGGCTTTTTCTGCTCAACAAATACTTCTCTAGCTTAACTTTTGTAATAGTTACGACCAATGGCTGTCAGACTGAAAGGTTAGCGCGATTTCCTGAAACTTTTAATATATTTCGAAGCTCCATTTATAATGTACATTTCCGTTTTCTATTTCAAACTCGTCGAGGGGAGACTGAAGAAAATTGCAGTGACTACTACGATAACATGTACCACCGTATCATCACTGTAAAAGCACTACCTTGTTTTCAGTTTGGTTTGTGGCTAGAATTTGTAGTACCGCAAATGTTTTAATAATGGTAATTTAGCTATTTTCCTCTTTTTCTTTTTCTCTACAGGTTACATGCACGTTACTGTTATGTTAATATGTGGTCAATACGCGGAATATTTCTGTATTATGTTTGTTAAAACTTTATAGAGGTTATTTCACCAAAAAAATAGATAAAATACAAGCCTCGTTATTGTTTTTTCCATAATACTTCAGTCTTGAAAATCATCAATAATGCTCTCTCTCTTTTTATCTCTCTCACCGTCTCTCACTTTCTCTCTTCCATTCACCTCTCTCTCTTTTCTCTCTCTCTCTCTCTCCTCTCTCTCTCTCTCTCTCTCTCTTCTCTCTCTCTCTCTCTCTCTCTCTCCTCTCTCTCTCTCTCTCTCTCTCTCTCTCTCCGTTTCTCACTCTCTTTCTTCCATTCTATCTCACTCTCTTCTCTGTCTAACTCTCCTTACCCCCCCCCCTCTCTCTTTCCATTCTATCCTCTCTCTTCTCTCTATCCCCACACCTCTCTCTCCTCCCACCCTTCCATCCCACTCTCTTCTCTCTCTCTTTCTCTCTCCGTTTTCTCACTCTCTTTCTTCCATTCTATCCCACCCTCTTCTCTGTCTAACTCCCCTCCCCCCCCCCCCCCCTCTCTCTCTCTCTCTCTCTCTCTCTCTTCTCTCTCTCTCTCTCTCTCTCTCTCTCTCTCTCTCTCTCTCTCTCTCTCTCTCTCTCTCTTCTCTCTCTCTCTCTTTCTCATTCTATCCTACTCTCTTCTCTCCGCCCCCACACCTCTCTCTCTCTCTCTCTCCCACCCTTCCACCCCACTCTCTTCTCTTCTCTTCCTTCTCTTCCCTCCCAGTCAGTCCTTTTCTCCAAGACTTCGGCAAAGAAACGGTGCATTGTCATTCCTTCCCCGACCCCGCTATCCCTTGAATTAAAGTTTAGCACTCAGTTTGGGATTCTCATCGGGCTCTTTCTCCCAAGTTTAGTGTCTCGAGGATGACCTTGAAGGCTCCGGATCAATCGTTCGTGTCTCTTGGGAGTTTTGCTTTTGATTCGGAAGCACGTTTGTAATAGATAATAATAGGAATATGTAGATAATAATGTAATAGGAATAGGCATCAATACGTAACGTGACTGCGACGAAATGAGTGAAATGTAAAATTCATAAATATTTAGAGAATGCGAACGATAGGATTAAGCGATTGAAATATGAAATTAAACAAAGCAAATCCAACAAAAACACATGCATACTCATAAAAAACTTATATACTTTACTAGTGAGAAAGCTCTAATAAATAACCATATTTGATTTATAATATATAAGTATTAACTATATTATACTTATATTACTATTTTATCCATACTATACTATAACCATACTACCATATTACATTTGATATTACCGTACTTTATTACCCTGTTGATATCGGGAGGTATAATACTGATAATATAAATATATAATTATAATAAATATTACAATATAGTATACTGCCTATATATATTGGTTATATATATATTATATATATATATATTAATCATGAGTATATACTATATATATTAATATATACTATATATATATGCATTTGTGGTGTGTGGATATGCTTGTTTATTTCATTTATCAACCTTCGCTAATCCTTTGCAGCGACAGAGTAGTTGATGAAGGGGGAGACAGCAGTGAAAAAAAAGGAAAAGAGAACGCAATCGAGGACCCCGAGGTAGTAGATGACGCGGGCAAGACCCCGAAGAAGGATGAGATCAGTAAACTGTCGATGTAGATGGGGCAGGGGGCAGGAGAGATAGCTAGGGGGAGGTGGGGGGGGGGCGCGTCGAATACGGTGGTCGGCTGGGGGGGGCGAGGGGGGCGGTGGGGGCAAAGTCCCCGTTTTACAGGCGGGAGTGGGTGGGGGGGGGTGAACGGGGGGGTGAGAGGGGAAGGGGCGGGTGCTGGGGATGGCGAGGGCGACGGGCAGTCCTCGAAGTCGCTGCCTCTACCCCCGAGAGGTACCGTCGGGTCATGCATTTCCTGGGGGGTGGCTCTCTTACCTCTTCTCACTTCCGTTCACGTTTCCAGGGGGCTTGGTGGTTTCTAACGTTCGACGGCCATATCTCGCAGTGTCTGGTCTTCATCTTATCTTTCCATAGATTGTCTTTTATGGGGGGGGGTCTGCGTCTGGTGCGTGGTTGTGTTTTGGGGGGTGGAGGGCTCTGCGGTGGGTTATGGTCTGTTCTGTGGGACAGATTACTTCTTCACTGAGAGCGTGTCATGTCACCTGCGGGGCCATGACATCTCCTGGTACGTGGGCGGTGCTAAGTGTCGTAGGTACTGGGTCGGCTCCCCAATCTTTGTCGTCTCGTTACTCTTTATTCTAAAACACATACTCTTCTGTAATCGTAATTATCATATTATCAATTTTATCGTATCATCCATCCTATCTAGATTGCTATCTCGCCCTACTCTATCATCTTTGGTTTTCCATTAGTAATAAATAAACACTTAGATTTTGAACACATCTCCCTTCTTCTCAAGCAGACCTCCACCCGAACCCACATCGCTCTGTTACGCATACCCTCACTCTACCACCGTCGTACCGATCACCTATCATACACACTCACCACCAATACCACCCGTGGGGTGGGAGGCGCTATTCCACAACTATCGCCAATTAACTCGCCACACGCCTTTCTACTACCGCCAATGACATTTACCTGATCACACACCCCCCCAACTTACTCCATGAATGTAGTCCCGCTGTTCAATTACCCATATCTCACACCACAACTCACCCCACCCACTCACCTTATCCACCTCCGCCCACCTCAATACACGGCCCCACCACCATCTCACACACCCTAAAACTACCCACCCATGCTCCCTTTCCCGACAACTCCCGTACACACACAAAAATCCAGACCCCCACCACCCTGCACAACCTCCCCCCTCACCCACCCTGCAGCACCACTACTAACCAACCTCTACCCCTACCAACCCTGCCAGCTGACCATTTCCCCTACCACCATTGCGCCTGCCCCAAACCACTCGCCTTCCCTCACACTCTTTGGCCCTGTGCTCCCCTCCCCCAACCCGCCCTCGTGTGTCTGCTACTCCGTGAACGTCCACACCTTCCCTGTTCACTTGTCAGCTGATAGTGCCCACACCCAACAACTCATCCACCCATAGTCGCTGCTAATAAACGACATTGTTGACGTGATGACGCCAGCCCGCTCCCTGGCGCACCTCCCTCCCTGCTCGCGTCTCGCCGATCCTCGTGTCCCGCTTCGATTACACCACATCCTGTCCCTCGTTGGCACTTGTGTGTGTACCCCCAATCTTAATCGTGTGACAGAAACTAGTAATAAACACACTACCCAAACAGCGTCGTGTCCATCCTCCTACCACATCCTGTCACCCCCCCCAACACACAGCCCTAACCACGCCACAACTCCACCCACACTCAATCCTAACACCACCACCCAAAATCCCGAACATCAGCCTCCCGTGTGCTACGACCGAACCCCCACCTGTTGTGTGTGTTTTTGTGTTTTGTGTTTGTGTGTGCATGTGCTGTTGGTTTATATATATATATATATATATCTATATATATATATATATATAGTATATATATTATATCCTATATTGATATATACCACCACCTATATATAATATATATATATTATATATATATTTATATATCATAATATTCAAATATATATATATGATTATATATTATACATATATAGTATATATATAATATATATATAATATATATATATATATACTATTATATATATTATATGTTTATATAGTATACATATATATATTATATATTAGATATAATATATATATCATATATATATATTATATATATATATATTATATATATATGTATTGTATATATATATATATATATAATAATATATATATAATATATATAATATATATATATATGTAATGTAATATATATATATATTATATATAATTATATATATATATATAATATATTATATATATATATTATATATGTATTAGTATATATTAATCATATATATATATAATATATTATACATACCTTAGTACATAATATATATCTAACCTATATAATCATAATTAATACACACAGTCATCTATATATTTACTATATACAACCGCTACTACCACTACATCACCTCCCATTACTATAACTTACTATCATACCAAACCCCCACATCATACTTATACTATACCACATATATATATATATCTATATATAATACTACACCCTCTACTAACTTATACGATATAAATAATACACTACTATACCCCTTAATCACTAACAACTATAACTAATAACTCTACTATTACAATACCATAACCACCCATAATACACCATACTTCACAACATCCTAACCACAATATGCTCAACCCATACACCTTATACTATACTATACATACTATATCATCTACATATTATAACTCATATATGAATATATTTATTTAGATAGATAAGATAGAGATAGTATACGAATGATATGAGCACACACGGATCAAGTAACTAGACATAAGCACTTAGCGTATAGATAAGGCACATAGCCTCACCACCTCAGATACACACCACCACCATACCAATAATATATAGGATAGCACTTTAAGATAGCACAGCATTGCATAGATAACATACGCATAGACAGATAGACATGAATATCAGCATAAGATATATAACCTAGCCCCGCATATAACTTAGCCAGAAACAAGAATATCCATAATATTATTACACCGTGCGTGTGTGCCGTCCCAAGATCTCGAAATCGCTCACTGCTCAAACCCTCCGACTCAACCATTGCAAATACAGTAAGTATCGTCTACATCGATCATAGCACACACATACACCGTACAAGTGCGCTGTGGCTTCGGCTATCCGCTTCAAATTAACAGCAATTTTCGCTTTTCTCCGTTTTCTTTTGAAGCTTTCACCTCCTTTCACTCTCCTTTTTTTGACTCTCTTCTTTTATCTCTCCTCCCTTCCTTTTTAATATTTGTGTCTCTCTGTACTCTTCCGGTTCTATTCCCAACGAACGTGGTGACGCAGTCTTTTTAATGGTTTTTCTTTTCTCCAATATTGTCTTGACACTTGTTTTTTTTTGTTTTTTTGTTTTTATAAAGTTTTTTGGATTAGTTTTCCATCTTTCTCGTCTGATGGAATAAAAAAGCACGGCTATTCCAACGTTTACCCTGCAAATACACTCAACTGAGACAAGCGGTGGGATCATATCCTCTCACTGTTTGCTTCAAAGTCTTGGTGTTGTGAGGAGTCTGCCATATCTGCCCATCACGTCTGTTTCTCAGTCACACTGCAACTAACTCTAAGTGCACACTCCTACCTCCTGACACCCTAAACGCATCAAACATCATACACTCTCCACTAGCCGCACACACACACACACCCGAACGCACACACCACCCACAAGCACATATACAACCATCACACAACACCCCCCCAAAACGCCACCAACACGGGACACCGATCCACACACGCGCCCACAACACAACCACACCACATCGCTATTACCACCCCGCGTATCAGTATAATATCATATATACTATAATATTAATAGATATATATAACCCTACGCTAAATAACCTATCAAACCGCCGCAGCACTAATACCTCATATATATGA
>NW_020868815.1:103170-110670 GCF_003789085.1 Penaeus vannamei
AATAATAATAATAATAATAATAATAATGTTTACTCGTTCTCCTAAAAACGGTCAGACAGAATAGAAAGAAATAGCTAAATCATAGATAAAGTAACATTTACCAGCAAATAAAAGAAAAAAATACTCTTTCTGTTTTAACTTTTTAACAATACGAACATATGCTAATTTCGAACCATCTGCGCACAGTCCCTAAGTTTCTTGGCTGATAATGATTATATTTTTGCATGATAGATAGATGGATAGATCGAAGAGAAAGCGGATGCATTAATTGCTGAATGCCAGAAAAAGGAATCGGCAAAATAGGCAAAGAATATTTAGAAATAAAAAAAAAGTTTATTGATTAGGATTTTTTTTTTTTTTGATGTCCTCACACAATATCTTTTTCGATTTATTTATTTCTCTTTTATTAACTAATCTATCTATTAATCTATTTCTAGAATGACCTCAATAAGGACTTGAAAGCAACAAAGAAAAGACTAATTAAACAAAATCAATAATTCTCTATTACTTCATTTGAGATATTCATAATTAGAATGAACATTGTGTAACTAACTGTTTATAGTAAAGTATAAAGTTATTGTTTTTTGTTCACTAATTTCGTAATACGACAGGAAAGAAAGAGAATAGGGGGAGAGGTTAACAAGTGACAGGTAGATGGATATATAGGTAAATAGATAGGTGGATGAATATATAGATGAATAGATAGGTGGATGAATATATAGAGGTAGAAATAGAGATAGATAGATTGATAGATAGATAAATAGATTGATAGATTGATAAATAGACTGGTAGATAGATACATGAAGAGAAAGAGAGAGAGAGAGAGAAGCGAGAGAAAGAGAAAGAGAGAAAGAAAGAGAGAGAGAAAGCGAAAAATAAAGAGAAC
The DNA here is from genome assembly GCF_003789085.1 of Penaeus vannamei. Lineage (NCBI taxonomy): Eukaryota > Metazoa > Arthropoda > Malacostraca > Decapoda > Penaeidae > Penaeus > Penaeus vannamei. Next base: position 104,057 of record NW_020868815.1, read on the forward strand.
GAGAGAAAGGAAGAGAAAGATAGAGAGAAAGCGAAAAATAAAGAGAACGCGAGAAAGAGAGAAAGGAAGAGAAAGAAAGAGAGAAAGCGAAAAAGAAAGAGGTCGAGAGGAAGAGAAAAAGAAAGAGAAAGAGAAAGAGAAACCGAAAAATAAAGAGAACGAGAGAAAGAAAGAAAGGAAGAGAAAGAGAAAGAGAGAGAGAAAGCGAAAAGAAAGAGACCGCGAGGGCTGCGAGAGGCCGCCATCCGGGTCCTCATCCGCATGGGCCGAAAGACGCCTAAGAATTTTCTGATGCAATATTGATGTTCGTGGAAGGAAGTTATTGACTCTGCGATTAAGAAAAAAAAATAAAAAAGTCTTTCGATATTTAAAAAGTGTGGAGTTTTTTTTTTTATTGACTGCGATTAAAAAAAAAAGGTCTTTCGATATTTTTTTCCAGATGGTTATTAATAATTTATTCNGAGTGAGAGGAGGAGAGAGAGAATCGTGTGAGAGAGAGAGGGAAGGAGGACGGGAGAGAGATAGAGAGGGAGAGAGAGAGAGAGACATGCTCTTAGTGAAGCGAGGAGAGAGAGGAAGAACAGAGGACGAGAAGACGAGAGAGAGAAGGGACGGAGGAGATGAAGGAGAGGAGCGAGAGGAGAGAAAAGAGTGAGAAGATGAGAAATTAGGACGAAAAAGAAATGGAAAGAAGAAAGAGAAAAAGAAGTTTAGTAGAAGTAGTAGTACTAGCTAGTAGAAGAAGAAGAAGATAAGCAAGAAGAAGAAAGAAGAAGAAAGAGCTTAAGTAAGGAAAGAAAAAAGGAAGTTTGAAAAGATAAGAAAAAGAAGATAGAAGAAGATGAAGAAGAAAGAAGAAGAAGAAAGAAGAAAAGAGGGGTAAAGAAGAGAGAGTCCCACCCTCCCCGCCTATCCAGAGTTTACGTAAGCATCCCACCACACCAGACGTCAGCTTTTGTTTAGCAGACTCTCTCCTCTCTATATATATCTAAAAAAACAAGAATGTACGTTAAGACGAAAAAAGTTGATTAAGAAGAAACGACAGAAAAAGAGTGACCAAAAAGCACACACCAACGACCCAAAATATAGATGACAAAACAAAACAAAAAAAAACAAAAAAAACAAAAAACGAAAAACACGACGAAAAAGGTGGGGAGACGAAAACCCGACGAAAAAAGGGGAACGAAAAAAATAACCAGGCGAGTGTAGGGTTAACACAAGGGACGTTACTGCAGCGCCGACGCCCATTCGCGGAGAGGGAAAACGCGCTCATAGTGATGATCTGGATATAATCCCGCTTGCGACGCGTCCTGGTGATCGAGGGAGTGAAACTGGACCCTTCCCCCCCCTCCCCAACCCCCATCCTTTCCCCCCACCCCCAAACCCCCACCCCTTTCCCCCCCACCCCACCCCCCCCTTCCCCCCAAAGGTCAAATAACATTTGCGATAAAGGTGAAATTAAGTTTGTGGCAGTGTCGGTTTTATCGCGCACGTAAGCCTGTAACACTGTTTTTTTGGCAACGGCAACTAGGGTAGGTTAAGAAGCCCAGAGACTGCTGGATAGTAGAAGAAAAGGGTATGAATGAGACTGGATATGAAAGAGATAAGTTTGTTGATTACGATTTTTTTTTTTTCTATGTCCTCACACAATTTCTCTTTCGAGTTATTTCTTTTTCCTTTATTAACTAATCTATCTATTTATCTATTTCTAGAATGACCCCAATAAGGACTTGAAAGCAACAAAGAAAAGGCTAATCAAACGAAATCAATAAGTCTCTAATACTTAATTTGAAATATTCATAAATAAAATGAACATTGTGTAACTAACTGTTCATAGTGAAGTATAAAGTTATTATTTTTTGTTCACTAATTTCGGGGTTAACGGGGGAGGGGTTAACGGGAGACAGGTAAATGGATATATGGATAAATAGATAGGTGGATATATAGAGAGATTAGACGATAGATGGTAGATTGATATAGTAGATAAGATGAAGTGTAAACTAAGACAGTTGGTGAGAGAGAGAGTAGGGGAGAGCTCGAGAGAGAAGGGCAAGAGAGAGAGAAGAGAGAGATAGATAAGATAAAAGGACGCCCGCGGAGGAGAGAGCATAATGAGAGATGGAGAGAGGAGTCGAGGAGACGAGAGGAGGGAGGGAGGCGAGGAGAATAGGAGAGAAAGAAGTGGAGAAAAAAAGAGACAACGATGATTAGGAGGGATGTGTTGAGGAGGGATATAGAGAGGGAGAAAGAGAGATAATGAGGGTAAGGTGTTGATATGCTGGTAAAGATGGATACCACAGAAAGAGAGGGAAAAAAGAGAGGAGAGAGAGAGGATGTAGTCAGAACGAGGAGGAGGGAGGTGGGGGAGATGAGAGAGTGAGAGAGGGAGATAGAGATAGATGAGGATGATTACGTTCAGGTAGAAGAATGATTGGGGAGAGAGAGGAGGAGAGATGGAGGAGAAAAGAGAAAGAGACAAGAGGAAAGAGAAAGAAGCAAAGAGACAAATATATATAATATATAATATATATATATAATATATATATAGAGAAGAGAGAGGAAGAGAGAGAGACAGGATGATAGACAAGAACTCGAGACCACCGAGAGGAGCTAGAGAAGACGAGAGAGGACGAGAGAGGAGAGAGTAGAGAGACCAGGATAGAGAGAGAGAACAAAAGAAAGACGAGGAAAGATAGAAGACAGAGGAGAGAAAGAGAAAAGAGAAAAGAATAGAGAGGAGAGAAAGAGAAAAGAAGGAAAGAGAGAAAGGAGGAAGATGGAGAGAGAGCAGAGAGAGAGAGAGAGAGAGCAGAGCGAGCGAAGCGAGAGGAGAGCGAGCGAGAGAGAAAGAGAGAAAGAGAGAAAAGAAAAGAGAGAGAAAGAGAGAGAATGAAAAGAAATAGAGAGAAAGAGCGAAAAAAGAAGAGAGAACGAGAGAAAGAGAGAAGAGAAGGAAAGGAGGAGAGAAGAGGAGAAAGAGAGAAAGCGAAAAGAAAGAGACCGCGAGAGAGCTGCGAGAGCCGCCATCCGGTCCTCTCCGCATGGGCCGAAAGACGCCTAAGAATTTTTTGATGCAATATTTGATTGTTCGTGGAAAGGAAGTTATTGACTCTGCGATTAAAAAAAAAAAGGTCTTTCGATATTTAAAAGTGCGGTTTTTTCCAGAAGGTTTTTTATTATTTCTTTTTTTTTTTTTCTTTTTTTCTGTCGTGATCTTTCCCTTCAAGTTACATTTGTAAAAAAAAAAAAAAAATAGTATATATATATAATATATATATATATATATATATATTATATATATATATATATATATATATATATATATAATATATATATATATACGATATGTGCGCAAGTTCGCGGGCATGTTTTCCGTGCATGAAATACAACTTTGCATACACATACGCTTACAAATAAAGACGAGCCAGGAGACCTCTCCCGCAACCAACGGCCTGTGACGTAACTACACTCCTCGTAAACGCCAGAGAATCACGAACTCTCCTATTAGGCGTCCTAGTAAAGTTATCCGGCGCTATTGAATACAGGCTTTGTTAAGTTCGGGGGCAGATGACACACGGCGACACAGCGGAGGGGCGACACCAGAACTTGGGCTTAATGTCTTCAGAGGAATTCGTGAGGAAGGCGTGTGGTTTCTGTCATAGAAGGAGGGGAAAGAAGAAGGCTTTGGGAGATTTGTTATATAATTTTTTTATGTGTACCAGTTTTCCTTTTTCTTTTTGTGGAGTTGAGCTCATCCGGGTGATTTTTAATCCATGTAAACTTGCAATTCTAATGTCGATGAACCATTATGATACGGATATATTTATATATTTATTTTGTTTTTTGTTTTTTCCAAAGGCGTTGTGATCATGTTTGTCTGACTGGATAATTTCCAGAGAGAGAGAGAGAGAGAGAGAGAGAGAGAGAGAGAGAGAGAGAAAGAGAGATGAGAGAGAGAGAGAGAGAGAGAGAGAGAGAGAGAGAGAGAGAGAGAGGAGAGAGAGAGAGAGAGAGAGAGATAGAGAGAGAGAGAGAGAGAGAGAGAGAGAGAGAGAGAGAGGAGAGAGAGAGAGAGAGAGAGAGACGGAGGTGGATATGAATAAAAAATAGAAAAAAAATGATAAACACATACATACACACATATACCCCCACACATACACACAAACAGACACACACACACATAACCACGCACACATACACACATATATTTGTATATATATACACATGTGTGTGTGTTTTTATAAGAGAGAGAGAGAGAGAGAGAGAGAGAGAGAGAGAGAGAGAGAGAGAGAGAGAGAGAGAGAGAGAGAGAGAGAGAAGAGAGAGAGAGAGAGAGAGAGAGAGAGAGAGAGAGAGAGAGAAGAGAAGGAGAGAGAGAGAGAGAAGGAGAGGAGAGAGAGAGGAGAGAGAGAGAGAGAGAGAGAGAGAGAGAGAGAGAGAGAGAGAGAGAGAGAGAGAGAGAGAGAGAGAGAGAGAGAGAGAGAGAGAGAGACAGAGAGGGAGAGAGAACCGCTGCTTAGATTTGTGAAACTCGATGGCAATACAATATACAATACAATTCATCAAAATTTGGAAATAAGATACCTAGATCACATGAGGAAAGTTAATATAGGAAGGAGATGCATTATAGAACAAGATGCAAATCAATTTTCTTGAAGAAAGATATCATAGAGTTAGTTTCATTGTTATCTGTTTTGTTGCTATCATCATTATCATAAATCAGCCTTACATTTAACATTATATCATATGCATCAAATTATCATGATTATCATTACCATCAAGTCCACTTTATCGCCATCATTATCAATTATCTCGATGTTTGATAACCTTACATATCTCGATTATTATCATTGGATCTATGATGGTAAAAGCCATGAAAAATCTAACCCTTTCGTGGAATTATTCAAATATGTTATGAGATGATGGTTCGTGCAGTATGCAAAGCAGAGTAGAACAAATAGAACACCCAAGCTCTCACGGTTTTTTAGAAGAGAGAAAAAAAAAGAAAAACGAACACATTTACATATACATTAAATGTTACGAAGAAATAAATGTATATGCAATTTTAGCACAACCGCGTTTACATTTTTTTTTTTTTTTTTTTTTGAAATAGGAAGATTATTCTGTATATCATGCATTACTCTTTTGTGGGGCGTAATTTTCTACACTTAGGGGAGGGGGAACTGGTCGCAATTCAAGCAAAAAATGAAAAGAATTTAATTTGTCTAGTTATCCCAGAATGATGTTATGTATATATGTATATATATTCACACACACACACACACACACACACACACACACACACACACACACACACACACACACACACACAGGCTTTGAGCAGTTATTATTAATAAAATGTAGAAATGTACAACTGGAAGTAGTAATAGCAATAATCATGATCAGTCATGTTAACTGCCTTAGATATTCATACAAATAATAAGTAAATCACTATGAAAAGAACTGATTTGAAAGGTTCGAAACACAACAAATGAAAAAAAGATGTGAATATTGATCATAACAAACGTTATATTAGAGCTTTGGCGGAAATATAAAATCATCAACGACAGTAACCACTACAATCTATTATAAGAGATAAAAGTGTTTGATTTGGCGGAAATATGAAATTATTAACAACAACAACCAGTACAATCTATTACAAGATATATAAAAGTTATAGATAGAAAGCAGCAACCAGTACAGTCTATTATGGGATATAAAAGTTATAGATAGAAAGCAGCAACCAGTACAGTCTATTATGGGATATAAAAGTTATAGATAGAAAGCAGCAACCAGTACAGTCTATTATGGGATATAAAAGTTATAGATAGAAAGCCTAATCATTTTTTTCGTACATTGTCGTGGTGTAATGGAACACATCCAAGCGACACGTGTAGAAACGTGTTGTAAAATCTTCCTTTAAACTGAACACGTGTTTTGTGTCATTTGACTCGTGTTGGGGGGTTAGTGAGCGGTCTCTGCGGAGGTTACGTCTCCCACAAAACGCACATACATACGCACATGCATTTGTTTGTGTTTCTTTGGTTGTGTGTGTACGTGTGTGTGTGTGCGCTCGTGGGAGATACACACACACACATACATTTGTTTGTATTTGTGTGTGTGTGCGTGTGTGTGTGTGTGTGTGTGTGTGTGTGTTGTGTGTGTGTGTGTGTGTGTGTGTGTGTGTGTGTGTGTGTGTGTGTGTGTGTGTGTGTGTGTGTGTGTGTGTGTGTGTTTGTGTGTGTGTGTGTGTGTGTGTGTGTGTGTGTGTGTGTGTGTGTGTGTGTGTGTGTGTGTGTGTGTGTGTGTGTGTGTGTGTGCGTGCGTGCGTAGGTATGTGCATGCTCGTACGTGCGTGTGTGTGTGTATGTATGTGCATCTGCATGTGCATGTATGTGTGTATGCGTGCGTGTGTGTGCGTATGCGTTCGCGTGAATGTACGTGTACGCGTGTGTGTTTATGTGTATGCGTGGGCGTGTGTGTGCGTGTATGTGTGTGCGTGTGCGTGACGTATCGCCGTACATTTTCCTGCAAAGAGCATCCATCCATTTTGTTCTCGGAATCTCTCGCGGTGTCTGGAAAAGGTCAAGTAAATTTCTCCCTCCCACTGCCTT
>NW_020868815.1:115670-120670 GCF_003789085.1 Penaeus vannamei
TCACTGATAGTTTGTTTTATATATATTCGGTTTTAGATGAAAAATAATACGTTTTGATTTTGTGTAATCAAAAAAACAAATGTTTTTTTATAGATTCCTCACTGAAAGTTTATTTTATATATATTCAGTTTTAGATGGAAAATAGTACGTAATTATTTTATGTAATCAAAAAACAAATGTTTTTTATAGATTCCTCACTGAAAGTTGATTTTATATATATTCAGTTTTAGATGGCAAATAATACGTTTTGACTATGTAATCAGAAGAACGAAAAAGTTTTCATAGCGTCCTCATTGCAAGGTTATTTTATATATCAGTTTTAGACGGCAAATAATACGTTTTGATTTTGTGTAATCAGAAGAAAACGAAAAGGTTTTCATAGCGTCCTCACTGAAAGTTTGTTTTACATATATTCAGTTTTAGATGGCAAATAATACGTATAGATTTTATGTAAAAAAAAAAAAGAGAGAGAGAGAGAGAGAGAGAGAGAAAAGAGAAAAATGAGGTTTTCATAGCGTCCTCACTGAAAGATTATTTTATATATATTCAGTTGTAGATGGCAAATAATACGTATAGATTTTATGTAATAAAAAAAAAAAAAAAAAAAACGAAAAGATTTTCATTGCGTCCTCACTGAAAGTCTGTTTTATATATATTCAGTTTTAGATGGCAAATAATACGTTTTTATTTTATGTAATAAAAAAACGAAAAGGTTTTCATAGCGTCCTCACTGAAAGTTTATTTTACATATATTCAGTTTTAGATGGAAAATAATACGTATAGATTTTATGTAAAAAAAAAAAAAAAAAAAAAAAAAAAGTTTTCATAGCGTCCTCACTGAAAGTTAATTTTACATACATTCAGTTTTAGATGGCAAATAATATGTATAGATTTTATTTAATCAGAAAAAAACGAAAAGGTTTTCATAGCGTCCTCATTGAAAGGTTATTTTATTAATCAGTTTTAAATGGCAAATAATGCGTATTGATTTTGTGTAATCAGAAAAATCAAAAAGGTTTTCATAGCGTCCTCACTGAAAGTTTATTGTTCGTCTAAAAGGAAAATCAGTTATAATTGACTTGTTTCGGTTCCTCCCATAAAACTTCGCCAGATGTTGTTCAGCTGCGAAGACTTTCTGATCAATGATTTCAAGGTTATTTTTACTGATTAATTAACATCTAAATGGTACACTTGAAGACGCAATTTCTGAATATATACTTAATATGTTAAGAAGCACGAAAGTATAAATGTTAACATAGGGTATAAATGCTATTGGAATAAAATCACTATTTTCGGATATTACGGGAAAAGACAATGAAACATATTTCCATGCTAAATACTATAAAAAAGAAGAAGAAAAAAAAAAACGATTTTACGAACATAATTTATTCCTATTAGCAAATACCGACATCGTTATACTTGCCCTATAACGAAAAAAAAACGTAAAATGTAACAAAGGATGAATCAAATCGAACATATATCAGAATTTGTTCATACAAACCTATAGTACAGTCCTCATCTATAATGACAATAGCTATATTTCCAGAAATGGTTCTTCTTAATAGCGAGCGTATGTGTATATTTATGTGTATACGTGTACACATGCCTTTATTGCAACGATAATAGAAATGAGTGAGACTAAATTAATTCAGAATCAACATTACCAAATGACACAGAAATAAGAAAGATACTACACACTCAGTGGCGATAAATGTAACATGTACACATAATGTTGCCTGTTTCAATATTCAGATGACACTCTCTCTCTCTCTCTCTCTCTCTCTCCTTCCTCATCTCTTCATTCTTCCTCCCTCATCTCTCTGCTCTCTTTCTCTCTCTGCCTCGTCTCTTCTCAGTCGGCTGGGTCTCTCTCATCTGTTCTCGTCCGTCTATCATTGGAACCTCTCCTCGGTAGATATCGGTTAGTTACCTCTCTCTGCTCATTTCTCAGTCGGATCGGTCTCATACTCTCTCTTATCCTCTCTCTCTCTGTCTCTCTCTCTTCTCAGTGTCTCTCTCTCATAGTCTCTTTCTCTCTGCTCTCACAAAACACACCACACAACAAGGAGAGGCCCACCCTACAGAGTGTGCGAGAACAGAGGGATCGTCGTCTCTCACTCTCGGCTATCTATCTAGTTCTTTTCTCTATCTATCTAATCTATCGTGATCTATACTATACTATCTGCTATCTCTCTGGCTCTCTTCTATCTAAATCCTAGTACTTATGCACTATCCAATATCTCATCAGTAATCTTCTATCTCTCTCTCCGCGCGTTCGATCGAAGAAGTACTTTCTCTAATGCATGCTATCTATTTATCTTCTCTCTTCTCTCTCTCGCCTCTCTCTCGTCTCTCTCTATCATATCGTATCTAATCGTATCTATCTAAATCTAATTTATTCTCTCCCTCTCTCCAAGTCATCCTCGTCTCTAATACTATCTGAGTATATCTATCTAATTATAATAGAGTCTTAGAATCTATAGCTAAGTAGCTAAACTACGTCTCAAGTCTAGCAGAGTCTCCCGTCCGTCGGGCCGATCTCGCTCAGTGAGACAAGTAGCAGGTCTCTCTACTCTCATCAGATCCGATCTCGGTCTCTAGATGCGTCTGCTCCTCAGATAGTAGAGAGTCTCTCTGGTCAGACCACGCACATACTCGCACATACGGAGAGAGCGACACAGAGAATCTCTCTCGTCTCGGTCTCGAGTACTCTGGCAGAATCGAGAGAGAGAGCAGAAGAGAGAGAGAGAAGATGCTCTCTGCTCTGCTCACTGCAACACACACACACACACACACAACACACACAGCACACACACACACAACACACACAGCCCGGCACACCAGGAAGAAAGAGGAAGACCCAGCCCTCGCATCGCCACCACGTCGAAGCTCTCTCACGTCTCACAATCTCCTCTAAACTGCTCAGAGAGCTCTCTCTCCTCCTCTCTCTCTCTCTCAACACACAACACGAGCAACCGAGCACAACACACACACACACACACACACACCACACACACACAACACACACACATACACACACACTCTCTCTATCTCTCTCTCTCTATCTATCTATCTATCTATCTCTCTCTCTACTCTCTCTCTCTCTTCTCTCTCTCTCTCTCTCTCTCTCTCTCTCTCTCTCTCTCTCTCTCTCTCTCTTCTCTCTCTCTCTCTCTCTCTCCCTCATAGCCCCGAGTGAAACTTGCATTTAACATCATAAACTGTATATTTACTACCTTCGTACTGGAATAAATTCTCTCTTTGTCTACGTTCAAGTATTTGTGTGAATTTCTGATGTTTACTTTACAATCGAAGTGTGAAATGATTCGACAGAAATATAGTACCAGTACATGCTATTAAATGATGCATTTTGATCGTGTGCCTTTACAGTAATAACACTATTAAAGGCTTAGTTGGGTATATGTTCAGGGTATATTTTCCGAAGCTGAAATTATGAGAAAGGTCTATTTCATTTATTTATTTATCTAAGGCAAAAAATATAATTCTTGATGGATTATCATTTATCTGTTTAGGGCAAAGAATATGATTCTTAATGGATTATCATTTATCTATTTAGGGCAAAAAAATATGATTCTTAATGGATTATCATTTATCTATTTAGGATAAAAAAAATTAATTATTAATGGATTATCATTTATCTATTTAGGGCAGAAAAATATAATTATTAATGGATTATCATTTATCTATTTAGGGCAGAAAAATATGATTTTTACTGGATTATCATTTATCTATTTAGGGCAAAAAAAAAAAAAAATCTTAATGGATTATCATTTATCTATTTAGGGCAAAAAAAAAAAAAAAAAATCTTAATGGATTATCATTTATCTATTTAGGGCAAAAAATATATAATTCTTAAAGGATTATCATTTATCTATTTAGGGCAAAAAAATATAATTCTTAATGGATTATCATTTATCTATTTAGGGCAAAAATATATATTTTTTAATGGATTATCTTTTATCTATATAGGGCAAAAAAGGATAATTCTTAATGGATTATCATTTATCTATTTAGGGCAAAAAAATATAATTCTTAATGGATTATCATTTATCTATTTAGGGCAAAAAAATATAATTTTTAATGGATTATCTTTTATCTATTTAGGGCAAAAAATATAATTCTTAATGGATTATCATTTATCTATTTAGGGCAAAAAAATATAATTCTTAATGGATTATCGTTTATCTATTTAGGGCAAAAATATAATTATTAATGGATTATCTTTTATCTATTTAGGGCAAAAAAATATAATTCTTAATGGATTATCATTTATCTATTTAGGGCAAAAAAAATATCCTTCATAATGGAGTTAGTCTGGGTGATAGATACCGAGTGAAAGAATATCCGACTTTATGAAAATTCTTGAAGGTCTTGCTATGGTTCTTCATCATCAAAACCTTAAACAATTCATAAACACGTCAGAGTCCAAATACTTTTCTTAATTGAGTTCCATTTACTCTTTCACGAAACATGCTTGAAACCTGTTAACATCATAGACTGTCATGTAACATCATGTAAGCTATTTACTTCGTGTTAGATGAACTCGAATAATGTAATAAAACCGTATTGTTTATAGTGTTAGCTTACTCTGTTTACCTGCAAGTGTACCAAGCCTGCAGTAGAATCTCTACGGTTTTCTTGTACTTCTTGTCCTGGGAACTTCATAATGTTCTGCATTTTCTGTTGATCATATATTATGCTTTATATTGTCTTGGCCCTCCAGTTGCATTACTCTTACACACACTGATACACGCACACGCACGCACACACACACATATATGTATATACAAACACACACACACAAGCACACACACACACAAACACACACTCACACACACACACACACACAACACACACACACACATACACACACACACACACACACACACACACCACACACACACACACACACACAACACACACACCACACACACCACACACACACACATACACACACACACTCACTCACACACGCACAC
>NW_020868815.1:130670-138170 GCF_003789085.1 Penaeus vannamei
ATACACCTCTGGTGCAAAGAAAAACACAATACCGTGTTGATAATATGGAAGAAAAACCCACAATATCACAATATCATCAATAAATCTAGTTTGTGCATTGTGGGTTTTTCTTCCATACACCTCTGGTAATGATTTCAGAAAAAAAACCTTCCAAAGATTTATTTCTGTTTTATTTTGGTTGTTTAATGGTAAGTTGGTGTAAGATATACCTCTGGTAATGATTTCAGAAAAAAAAAACTTCCAATGATTTATTTCTGTTTTATTTTGCTGTTGTTTGCTTATTATATGCGATATTTCAGGTGGAATATTTTTTTTTTTGAATGAATGCAACCTCGCGTATAATTAACCAGTTGTGCTGCGAATTACCTTTGATGTCTTTGTGATAATGGGGTTAATAAATGCTCTTGTCAAATATTTACAAAGACAATCGCAAACAAGTATATATATACACACAAACATTCACACACACGCAGAGGCGAGAGCGCGCACGTGCACACAACACATACACACACACACACACACACTCTCTCTCTCTCTCTCTCTCTCTCTCTCTCTCACTCACTCACACACACACACACACACACAACACACACACACACACACACACACACACACACACACACACACACACACACACACACACACACTCACTCACTCACTCACTCACTCACTTACTCACTCATTCATTCCCTCACTCACTCACTCACTCACTCACTCACACACACACACACACACTTACAAACACACACACACACACCGACGAATAACCCTCACAGACTCCTCCTCAAATGACCGAACCTCCGAACCTCTGATTTGTCGACGTGTCTCGGACGTGTTTCGGACGAGTCGATTCGAGGCTTCACTGAGGATGGAAGCACCGAGAAATCAGTCGATAAGAACGTCTCCCAATTGGCTAAGAGGCGGCTGTTGCTGCGAGGGAAGCGGGGCGGAGGGGACGGAAGGGGAGGAGGGGAGAGAGGGGAAGGAGGAGAGAGAGGGGAAGGAGGGAGGAGAGGGGAGAGAGGGAAAGGAGGGGAGAGAGAGGAAGGAGGGAAAAGGAGGGGAAAGAGGGGAAGAGGGAAAGGAGGAGAGAAGGGAAGGAGGGGAGAGAGGGGAAGGAGGGAAGAGAGGGAAGCGGAGGCGGAGGGGAAGAGGGGGAAGAGGGGAGAGAGGAAAGGAGGGGAGAGGAGGGAAGGAGGGAGAGAGGGGGGAGAGGAGGGAGGGAGAGAGGAAAGGAAGGGAGAGAAGGGAAGAGGGGAGAGAGGAGAGGGGAGAGAGGGGAAGGAGGGAGGAGAGGGGAGAGAGGGAAAGGAGGGGAGAGAAGGGAAGGAGGGGAGAGAGGGGAAGGAGGGAGGAGAAGGGGAGAGAGGGGAAGGAGGGAGGAGAGGGACAGAGGGAAAGGAGGGAGGAGAGGGGAAGGAGGGGAGAGAGGGGAAAGGAGGGGAAGGAGGAGAGAGGGAAAGGAGGGGAGAGAGGGAAGAGAGGGGAAGGAGGAGAGAGAGGGGAGAAAGAGGAAGGAGGAGAGAGAGGGGAAGGAGGGGAGAGAGGAGAAGGAGGGAAGGAGGGGAGAGAGGGGAAGGAGGAGAGAGAGGGGAAGGAGGGGAGTGTGGAGAAGGATGGGAAGAGAGGGGAAGGAGGGGAGAGAGGGAAAGGAAGGAAGAGAGGGAAAGGAGGGGAGAGAGGAGAAGGAGGAGAGAGAGGGGAAGGAGGGGAAGCGGGGCGGAGGGGGAGGGAAGGAGGGAAGAGGGAGAGTGGGGAAGGAGGGAAGAGAGAGAAAGGAGGGGAAAGAGGAGAGATCATTTGGGGGAAATGAGCGTGGAGCTTATATCTTCCGATGTTTCTCTTTCTTTCTTTTTTTTTTTCTGTATAAATGTATATATCTATATTTCTTTCTCAATTTCTCTCTCTTTCGGAGTCCCCCTCCCCGTTTCTCTCTCCTCTCTCTGCCTCTCTCCATCTCACTCTTTCTTTCTCTCCCTCCCCGTTTCTCTCTCCTCTCTCCATCTCACTCTTTCTTTCTCTCCCTCCCCGTTTCTCTCTCTTCTCTCTCCCTCTCTCCCTCTCACTCTTTCTTTCTCTCCCTCCTCGTTTCTCTCTCCTCTCTCTCCCTTCTCTCATCTCACTCTTTCTCTCCTCTCCCGTTTCTCTCTCTCTTCTCTCCCTCTCTCCATCTCACTCTTTCTCTCCCTCCCCGTTTCTCTCTCCTCTCTCTCCCTCTCTCCATCTCACTCTCTCTTTCTCTCTATTTATCTTTCTTTCTCTCTCTCGCTCTCTCAATATCTATTCAATCTCTATTACCCAAACCAAAGGAAATAGAGCTAAGCTATCAAGTCTAATACACGAAACTAGAAGTAACAGAGAAGGGAAAACAAATTCCTTCTCGGACCAGAAACATTTTCAGGGAGCGAACCAAACCTCGGGAATTTCGTATTAAATGTTCGTATTTCTAGAGAGAATTTTCAAAAACTGAGGCCTTGACTGAGAAAAAAATGAATAAGTAAACAATCAGACAGATACCCAAGATAATGGAATGGTACCCATAAATGTATCAATAAAATGAATAATTGAAAGTTTTTTTGTTTTTTTTTTTTTTTTGATTAGCCAAATCAAACCAAAATCGAAGTTTCGGAGGAACACCCAAGATAATGGAATAATGAACCTACCCATAAATGTATCAATAAAATGAATAATTAATACGTTTTTTTTTTCGAGTAAAAGGAATAGCCAAATCAGACCAAAATCGAAGTTTCGGAGGAAAGCTTCATTATTCATCTCACTGAGGAGGGAGGCTGTCTGTATCTCACAAGGGCAGAGGAAACATTGAGGTCGTCTTCGTGTTCGAGGGGTTTGGCTTATTGAAGACTGTGCAACTTCCTCAGGATTGGGATTTATCTATCTCTCTCTGCCTCTGTCTGTCTATCTCTGTCTCTGTCTCTCTTTTTCTCTATCTCTCTGTGTGTCTATCTCTATGTGTCTATCTATATCTCTCCCTCCTTCTGTCTACCTATCAATCTCTCTCTCTCTCTCTCTCTCTCTCTCTCTCTCTCTCTCTCTCTCTCTCGTCCTCTGTCCCTCCCTCTCTTTTCTCATCCTCTGCCTCACCCCCGGTTATATATATATATATATATATATAATATATATATATATATATATATATATATATATATATATATAATATATATATTATATATGTATGTATATATATACATATATATATATATATATATATATATATATATATATATATATATATATATATATATATATATATATATATATATATGACATATTCAGGTACATATTCACACTTTGCTGACTTAATTATCATTGTCAAACTATGTTACTACAATAAACTAATGTATATAAATGAAACCGTTGGGCAACAGTGAGTAATAACAGTAGTTCTGCTTTAGCTGAAATTCCTCTTGAATATAATATTGCAAACCATAAGTCATTTGGGTGTTTGAAATACCAGCTACACCACCGGCGTATGAACCATAGTTATGAATTCAGACTTTGAGACAAGGGAACCAATGCGAACCATAATAGTTAATAGTTCATTTCCGGTGAAGACTAACTCGCAAAGCTTTATTTTACAATGAGAGTTTTCGTGTCAACAGCTGTCTGCTTCCGTGTGTTATCATAAATTAAACTGTGAACCCTGTCATGTTGTTGATTTATAGAAAAACGAACATAAATATATTTATGATATGATATATTCATACAGTATATTTAATAAATAAACAGTATATACATATACTGTTTATATATAAAATACATAAAATATATAAAATACAGTATATTTAATAAACGAACGATGTAGAAGGAAACTGGCATTTAGCTAGAATATGTAGAGGGAAATGAAAGATTTCTTGACCCTTTTTTTTTTTTTGGTGAATCATATGTTTAGAATAGCGAATTCGTATGCAGGTCTGAGTATGTGTTTCATCATTCATATACTTTGATCTATACTAACACACACACACAACGCACGCACGCACACACACACACACACACACACACACACACACACACACACACACACACACACACACACACACACACACACACATATATATATATATATATATATATATATATATATATATATATATATATATATATATATATATATGTTGATATGTGCATATGTGTGTCCGTTTTTTTTTTGTGTGTGTGTGCATGTGCGTGTGCGTGTACGTGAGTAGATTGCATTAACATTTCATGCTCTTTAAAAGTCTGTGTATACAGGACCACTGAACAATGTTCAGCATATTGCCACATGTTTTTATTTTAATATTTTACTTTATCTATTCATATATTATTTCTCTCACAGTTCCTCCTTTGCGCCATCTCTCTCTCTCTCTGTCTGTCTATCTATCTGTCTCTCTCTCTATCTATCTATCAATATCTTTCTCTCTCTCACTTTTCTCCTCCTCTCTCTCTCTCTCTCTCTCTCTCTCTCTCTCTCTCTCTCTTCTCTCTCTCTCTCTCTCCCTCCCTCCCTCCCTCCCTCCCTCCCTCCTCCTCTCTCTCTCTCTCTCTCTCTCTCTCTCTCTCTCTCTCTCTCTCTCTCTCTCTCTCTCTCTCTCTCTCTCTTCTCTCTCTCTATCTCTATCTCTCTCCCTCTCTCCTCCCTCCCTCCCTCCCTCCCTCCCTCCCTCCCTCTCTCTCTCGGCATCAAGAACAACCAAACATTTATGACGTAATTGCGAATTTCAGTGTCGCTTGTGATCTCCATATCAATTCATTTTCTCACAGTAATGCATATGCGAAGTTTTTTTTTATCCAACGAATATTTTCTTTTTTTTATCCAACGAATATTCATTGCATATCCCACAGGCAGTTAAACTGATGGGGGTATAATCGAGCATTCACTATTTTGGAAAACATGTATTTCGCGATATTAGTAGAGCATAGTACTCATTAAGGATTTCGGAGTAATTTCCTCTTTGATATTGCATGTGAATTGCGATAATACCCACTCATACGCACACACACACACACACACACATACACAGGCGCGTCACACACACGCGCGCGCATACAGACACACACACAAATAAAACGCAAGCACACAAAACATACACTGAGAAGAGAGAGAGAGGAGAGAGAGAGAGAGAGGAGAGAGAGAGAGAGAGAGAGAGAGAAAGAGAGGAGAGAGAGGAGAGAGAGAGAGAGAGAGAGAGAGAGAGAAGAGAGACAAAGGGAGAGAGCGAAAGAAAAGCAGAGAAGACCGAAAAAAAAAAAAAGAGAGAGAGAGAGAAGAAGAGAAAGAGAGCGAGGAAGAAAAGAAATAGACAGAGAGAAAAGAAAGAGATGGAGAGAGAGAGAGAGAGAGAGAGAGAGAGAGAGAGAGAGAGAGAGAGAGAGAGAGAGAGAGAGAGAGAGAGAGAGAGAGAGAGAGAGAGAGAAGGAGGGAGAGAGCGAGAAAAAAGAAAAAAAGGAGAGAGAGAAGAGAGAGAGAGAGTTAGAGGGAGGAGGAGAGATAGCGAGAGAAAGAGAAACCTGATTGTTCACAGGTGAATATGAATTCCAAAGTGCAGTTACAAAAAAAAAAAAAAACTCAAACAAATAACTCATAGGTGTCTGACATAACCCTTATTTTCATTCAATTACGTAATCAAGTATTCTCTTACATTGTCGATTTTCCTGATTATTATTGAGAGAAGGGGATAGGAGAGCGAAGGAGGAGGGGGAAGGAGGAAGAGGAGAAGAGGAGGAGGTGGGAGGGAAGGAGAGAGAGGAGGAGGAGGGGGAAGGAAGGAAGAGGAGGAAGAAGAGGGGAGGTGGGAGGGGCAAGGAAGAGGGAGGGAAGTGGGAGGGGGAAGGATGTAGAGCTTAAAGTGGTGAGGGAGGATTAAATATAATCAAAATTTAGAAGTAAGAGGGGCGGACAGGGCGAGAAGAAAAGGAAAGGAAAAGGGAGAGGACACATAAAAAAAATCAAGGGAGAAGGGACAGGGAAAGGAAAAGGGAGAGGGAGCAGGAAAAGGAAAAGGTAGAGAGGACAAGAAAAGGAAGAGGGAGAGAAGACAAAACAAGGAAAAGGGAGAAGAGACAGGAAAAGAAAAAGGGATATGAGACAAAAAGGAAAAGGGAGAGGAAACAGGAAAAGGAAAGGGGAGAAGAGACAGAAAGGAAACAGGAAAAGGAAAAGGGAGAAGAGACAGGAATAAAATAAAATAAGATGCAATAAAAAAAAAGGAAGTGGAGACAGAGAAAGGAAAAGGGAGAGGAGAAGCGAAAGACAGAAGGAAAAGGGTGAAAAAGAGCAAGGGAGAGAAGCGAAAGGTAGACAAAATAAGAGTGAAAAGGGTTTACTTCTCCCGTTGTCGCACCGTGTAACCACCCTTCGTCCAGCTAATTAACGTTATTGCCCCTAAACACCAACTTTAACATTATAATTACCACGCTACTGTCAGTCGGTAGTTAAAATAAAAACAGGTTATTAGATATTTATTTTCTGGTAATGATGCTGCTGTATAGTATTAGAGTAAACGGTATAATCAACACAGCTTTGAAAGTTAATTAATTCATTATTTAGCAATCAGTAAATGAGGGAATATTATGTTAATATTCGAGTTCATTTTTTCACTTATATGTAAAACTTATATGTAAAAAAGTTAAAGAAAATAAAAGGTATGCCTATTTGTTTATACTGTACATAATGTTAATAACAACATCAATGATAATCGTCTATAAATACTTTCGCAATTTATACAAGAAAAAATAATGAATAAATAAAAAGATAAATAAACACATGCACTCATATGTGTTTGTTTGTGTGTGTGTGTGTGAGTGTGAGTGTGTGTGTGTGTGTGTGTGTGTGTGTGTGTGTGTGTGTGTGTGTGTGTGTGTGTGTGTGTGTGTGTGAGAGAGAGAGAGAGAGAGAGAGTGTGTGTGTGTGTGTGTGTGAGAGAGAGAGAGAGAGAGAGAGAGAGAGAGAGAGAGTGTGTGTGTGTGTGTGTGTGTGTGTGTGTGTGTGTGTGTGTGTGTGTGTGTGTGTGTGTGTGTATGTGCGTGTATGTGTGTGTGTGTGCGCGCGCGCGCGTGCGTGTCATGTACGTGTGTGTATGTTGATTATTCGATTGAAAAATAACCCTGAGGCAGAAACAGCACGCCTCATATGACACGTGATCGACAACAACATTTATGAATTCAAACTCCGCGTAAGTGTATTAGAGTGAACCAAGGCCGCCGGTCCGCAGTTCCTCCCGGGTAAAAAAAAAAAAAAAAAAAAAAAAAAAAAATAGATTCTGAATAATTTATGAATGGACAGAACGAGTTAAAAGAGCTCGTGCGTGTATGAGCGTCGTAACCAGCTCGTTCACTCGACCGAGCTGCTTATTTTCGACGCTTCAAACCTCGGTGTAATTAGCATAGTGTCGATTCTCATGCTGTAATATTTGTTGATGAGTTGGACTCATTTATACATCCTTTTTTTAGTACAATTACGTGTATTGTGTGTGTGTGTGTGTGTGTGTTGTGTGTGTGTGT
>NW_020868815.1:143170-146802 GCF_003789085.1 Penaeus vannamei
TTTTCTCTCGTCTTTTCCCTTTTTTTCTATTCATTGAGGACTTTTCTCTCGTCTTTTCCCTTTTTTCTATTCATTGAGGACTTTCTCTCGTCTTTTCCTTTTTTTCTATTTCATTGCAGGACTTTTCTCTTGTCTTTTCCTTTTTTTCTATTCATTGAGACTTTCTCTGTCTTTTCCTTTTTTTTCTATTCATCGAGGACTTTTTCTCTCGTCTTTTCCCTTTTTTTCTAATTTCATCGAGGACATTTTTCTCTTCGTCTTTCCTTTTTTTTCTATTCATTGAGGGACCTTTTCTCTCGGTCTTTTCCCTTTGGTTTTCTTTATTCATCGAGGACTTTTCTCTTGTCTTTTTCCTTTTTTTTCTATTCATTGAGGACTTTTCTCTCGTCTTTTCCTTTTTTTCTATTCATCGAGGACTTTTCTCTTGTCTTTTCCTTTTTTTTTTTCTATTCATCGAGGACTTTTTCTCTCGTTCTTTTTCCTTTTTTTTCTACTTCATTTGAGGACTTTTTCTCTCGTCTTTTTCCCTTTTTCTATTCATCGATGGGACTTTTCTCTCCGTCTTTTCCTTTTTTTTTCTATTCATTGAGGACTTTTCTCTCGTCTTTTCCCTTTTTTTTCTATTCATCGAGGACTTTTCTCTCGTCTTTTCCCTTTTTTTTCTATTCATCGAGGACTTTTCTCTCGTCTTTTCTTTTTCTATTCATTGAGGACTTTTCTCTCGTCTTTTCCCTTTTTTTCTATTCATCGAGGACTTTTCTCTTGTCTTTTCCTTTTTTTTCTTTATTCATTCGAGGGACTTTTCTCTTGTCTTTTCCTTTTTTTTTCTATTCATTGAGGACTTTTCTCTTGTCTTTTCCTCTTTTTTCTATTCATTGAGGACTTTTTCTCTCGTCTTTTCCTTTTTTTCTATTCATTGAGGACTTTTCTCTTGTCTTTTCCCTTTTTTTTTCTATTCATTGAGGACTTTTCTCTTGTCTTTTCCTTTTTTTCTATTCATTGAGGACTTTTTCTAGTCTTTTCCCTTTTTTTCTATTCATTGAGGACTTTTCTCTTGTCTTTTTTCCTTTTTTCTATTCATTGAGGAACCTTTTCTCTCGTCTTTTCCTTTTGTTTTCTATCATGAGGATTTTCTGTTGTCTTTTCTTTTTTTTCTATCATTGAGGACTTTTTCTCTTTGTCTTTTCCTTTTTTTTCTATTTCATTGAGGACTTTTCTCTTGTCTTTTTCCTTTTTTTCTATTCATTGAGGACTTTTCTCTCGTCTTTTCTTTTTTTCTATTCATTGAGGACTTTTCTCTTGTCTTTTCCCTTTTTTTCTATTCATTGAGGACTTTTCTCTTGTCTTTTCCTTTTTTTCTATTCATTGAGGACTTTTCTCTTGTCTTTTTCTTTTTTTTCTATTCAATATTGAGCAGACTTTTCTTCTTGTCTGTCCTTTTTTTTTTATTCATTTGAGGACTTTTCTCTCGTCTTTCCCTTTTTCTATTCACGAGGAACTTTTCTCTTCTATTCATTGAGGACTTTTCTCTTGTCTTTTTCCCTTTTTTTTTCTATTCATTGGGACTTTTTCTCTCGTCCTTTTCCTTTTTTTCTATTCATGAGCGACTTTTCTTTTGTCTTTTTCCCTTTTTTTATTCATTGAGGACTTTTCTCTTGTCTTTTCCTTTTTTCTTTATTCATTGAGGACTTTTGCTCTTGTCTTTTCCCTTTTCTATTCATTGAGGACTTTTCTCTTGTGGCTTTGTATTCCTTTTTTTCGTATTTCTTCAGTGAGGAATGCGTTTTCTCTGTCTTTTCCCCTTTTTTCATTCCATTGACGATCTTCTGGTTGTCTTCCTTCTCTTTCTCTACTCTCACTCCTGCGCGCTCTTTTCTTGTCTTTTTTCCTTTTTTTCTACTTTCATTGAGTCACTTTTTCTCTCTTTGTTCTTCTCCTGCCTGTATTTCTTTTTCTATTTCGCACTTGAGGCACTTTTTCTCTCTCTCTTTTCCTTTTTTTCTATTCATTTGAGGACTTTTCTCTTGTTCTCTCTTTCCTTCTTTCTTCTTTTCTTCATGAGGGATCTTTCTCTTGTCTTTGTCCTCTGTTTTTCCTCATTCCTCTTTTTATATTTTTTGATCCTTCTCCCTTTTTTTCCTTTTCTTATTCATTGAGGACTTTTCTCTTGATATATTTTCCTTTTTTTTTTTACACTTCCAATTGAGGACTTTTCTCTCGGTCCTTTTTCCTGTATTTCTAGTTCATTGAGACTTTTCTCTTGGTCCTTTCCCTCTTTTTTTTTCTTTCATTACATTTGAGGACATTTTTTTCTCTTGTCTTTTTCCTTTTTTTTCTCTCCTCATTTCCATTTTTGAGGACTTTTCTCCTCGTTCTTTTCGCCATTTTTTTTAATCATCGCGGCATTTCTTTCGTCTTTTCCTTTTTTTCTATTCATTGAGGACTTTTCTTTTCTTTTTCCCTTTTTTTTTCTATTCATGAGGACTTTCTCTTGGTCTTTTTCCTTTTTTTTTTATTATCATTGTTGGATGTTTCTCGTTCGATCTTTTCCTCTTCTCATTCACCAATTTTGATAGGATTTCCTCTCTAGTTTTTCCTTTTTTTCTATTCATTGAGGACTTTCTCTTGGTGTTCATTGTTCTTTTCTTTCCTATCTATTGAGGGATCTTTTTCTCTCGTGTACTTTCCTTTTTTTCTTATTCATTGAGGACTTTCTTCTCGTCTTTTCCTTTTTTCTATTCATTGAGGACTTTTCTCTCGTCTTTTCCTTTTTTCTATTCATTGAGGGACTTTCTTCTCTTTCCCTTTTTTTCTATTCATTGAGACTTTTTTCTCGTCTTTTTTCTTTTCTATTCATTGAGGACTTTTCTCTTGTCTTTTCCTTTTTTTCTATTCATTGAGGACTTTTCTCTTGTCTTTTCCTTTTTTTTCTATTCATTGAGGACTTTTTCTTGTTCTTTTCCTTTTTTTTCTATTCTATTGAGGCCTTTTTTCTTCGTTTTTTCTTTTTTTCTGTTTCATTGAGACTTTTCTCTTGTCTTTTCCTTTTTTTTTATTCATTTGAGGACTTTTTCTCTTGTCTTTTCCTTTTTTTTCTATTCATTGAGGACTTTTTTCTCGTTTTTTCCTTTTTTTTCTGTTCATTTTCTATTGAGGACTTTTCTCTTGTCTTTTCCTTTTTTTTTTCTATTCATTGAGGACTTTTCTCTTGTCTTTTCCTTTTTTTCTATTCATTGAGGACTCTCGTTTTTTTTCCTTTATTTTTCTTTTTCACTTGAGACTTTTCCTTGTCTTTTTCCTTTTTTCAATTCATTTGAGGACCCTGTTTTTTTTCCTGTTTTTTGTTCGGACTTTGAGGAACTCTTTCTTTCGTCTTTTCCTTTTTTTCTATTCATTGAGGACTTTTCTCTTGTCTTTTCCCTTTTTTTCTATTCATTGAGGACTTTTCTCTTGTCTTTTCCTTTTTTTTCTATTCTTTGAGGCCTTTTTTCTCGTTTTTTCCTTTTTTTCTGTTCATTGAGGACTTTTCTCTTGTCTTTTCCTTTTTTTCTATTCATTGAGGACTTTTCTCTTGTCTTTTGTCTTTTTTCTTATTCATTGAGGACTTTTCTCGTTTTTTCTTTTGTTTTCTG
>NW_020868815.1:175566-178066 GCF_003789085.1 Penaeus vannamei
ATGCATTGCTGTCATGGTAATACAGTATTAAACGAATATATATCTCGATACTGTTTCAAAACTTGATCTATTACACTGCCATATTTTCCTTTCAGACGAAAAATACTTCATCTGCCCTGTCATTTTTTGGGTAGTTGAAAAGATTCTACAGATTTATGTGCAGAGCAGGGTACTGTTGAAAGTTAGAAATCTGAGTACAGAAAGATGAAATATGAACTGAGAGTACGAACATATGCGCTATCTCTCTTTTTCTTTCTCTCTCTCTCTTTCTCCTCTCTCTCTCTCTCTCTATCTGTCTCTGTCTCTGTCTCTGTCTCTGTCTCTGTCTCTGTCTCTGTCTCTGTCTCTGTCTCTGTCTCTGTCTCTGTCTCTCTCTGTCTCTGTCTGTCTCTCTTCCCTCCTCTCTTTCTCTCTCTCTCTCCCTCTCTTTCTCTCTCTCTCACTCTCTCTTTCTCCCTCCCTCCCTCCCTCCCTCCTCTCTCGCTCTCTCTCTCTCTCTCTCTCTCTCTCTCTCTCTCTCTCTCTCTCTCTCTCTCTCTCTCTCTCTCTCTCTCTCTCTCTCTCTCTCTCTCTCTCTCTCTCTCACTTTTTCTCCATTAATCTACCTACCTCAACTTATCTTGCCTTCCTTGTGCACTTTCATACATCTGTGTAAATCATATATTTGTTCAATCAACTAATATTGCTTAATCTCCTTCATCCATAATATATCATACTCTAGCCTATCTATCTACCAAATGAAAAAAAAAATCTGGTAATATGAAATCTAAAAAAAAAAAAAAAAAAAAAAAAAAAAAAAAAAATCTATCTACCAAGTGAAAAAAAATGGCAATATGAAATCTAAAAAAAAAAAAAAAAAACGAAAAAAAAAGCGAAGAAAAATCGCTCAACTTGGGCTATTAGATAAGGGAAAGTTTGCCTCAAGGACGAAGTTTGCAGAAGACATCGATCACCTTCGAGTTCCTCTTCGTTCGGTGTGTCATAGAGGACTGCGATCAGCTAATGGTCCGAACGTGAGGGAGTGACGTCACTTATGTTGTTTTCTTTGTTTTCTTTGTATCTGTTGTTGTTCTCCTTCTTCTTCTTCTTTTTATCCTTCTTCTTGTCCTCCTTTTTCTTTTTCTTTTTTTCTTGTTCTTTTCCTTTTTCTTTTTCTTTTCTGTTTCTTCTTCTTCTTCTTCTTCTTCTTCTTCTGTACTGTTATCAGTATCATTTTTATTAATATTATCATTATCATCCTTTTCCACTATCATCATCTTTATCAATATCGTTATACTTATTTTCATTATCATCATTATCATCATCATTATTATTGTTATTATCATTATAATCATCATAATCATGTCTGTCACTATAATTATCATTATCATTATTATTATCAGTGCTGCTGTTATTTGTTTCGACTACTACTACTATTATGATCACCATCATCATCATAATCATCAGCATTACCACTACCAATCATTACCATTATCACCAACACCATCACCACTATCACCACCACCATCATCATCATCACCAACACCATCACCACCATCATCATCATCCTTACCTCATAGATATGATACATAACGGAGTACGCAGACCAGAAAAAAAATAATATGTACCGAGTAATCTCAGATGAAAAATCAATTAAGAAAAAGATTTAAAAAACAAAGTTGATAGCGATAGCAATGAAAAATACAGGAACACACAGCAGAAGTCAGTTTAGTCTCATTTCGTATTTGCTAAAAGGTTATGACAACAAGCATACGGAACAAGGTAAAGGTGTATATATATATATATATATATATATATATATATATATATATATATATATATATATATATATATATATATATATATTATATACATACATATATATATATCAAATCATTCAAAGTAACACGTAGCACGTAGCTTTAATGAACCTATCAAAATATCTCTCATTAATTGCTTCGCTTCGCTTCCACAAAAATAAAATTCTAAGGTAAGATCGATTCTCTTTAATTTATAAGTGATATTTATAAAAGACAAAACCATTTCAATCCTATACTGTTAACGCAAATGCAAAATATCTCATTAATTGGTCCCTCAACAACAAAATTCCAGAGTAGGAGCGATTCTCCTTCTATTCTAAGTGATATCTAAAAAAAAAAAAAGAGAGAGAGAGAGAGAGAGAGAGAGAGAGAGAGAGAGAGAGAGAGAGGAGAGAGAGAGAGAGAGAGAGAGAGGAGAGAGAGAGAGGAGAGAATAATAATAATTTTCATCATTTACTGTTGACGCAAAGGCAAAATATCTCTGTTTTGCTCCCTCAACAATAAAATTCCAAGGTAAGGGCGATTCTCCGTAACTTATAAGTGATATTCATAAAAGACATAAAACTATTTCAATTCTTTACTGTTAACTCCCTCAACAACAAAATTCCATACTAAGATCGACTCTCCTTCATTTATAAGCGATATTTATAAAAGACAGAGAGCCATTTCAATCCTTTACGGTCAAAGGCAGATGCAAAATA
>NW_020868815.1:213099-215599 GCF_003789085.1 Penaeus vannamei
TGTGAGTGTACATGTATTCGTGATGATACGATACCGATGAAGATTTTATGACGAAGTTGGTGCGATAACGATTGTGATGACAACGGATGGTGATGGTAATAAGCACCAGCATGATAATGATATAAAATGTCAAATTAGATTGCCAGTTTGATTTTCAGAAAAATAAATAATTGACACATCTTGCTTTAAATCATAAGCACAAGGACGTAGCCTATCAGTTAATCCAATGCCGTTATCACAATTAGACATTGGTGAAGGTAGTTGGCGAACTATCTGGAGAGAGACCACATTCTCAACTCGATAATGCTTTCAGGTAATAATCCTTGCAAATATTTCTCTCTAACATAAGCTGTTTTAGCAAAAGCGATATAATTCGGCATCTGTGATTGTTTTGACATTCTACGCTGAAACAGAAAAAAAAAAAAAAAAAAAAAAAAAAAAAAAAAAAAAATATATATATATATATATATATATATATATATATATATATATATATATATATATATATATATATTTTTTTTTTTTTTTTTTTTTTTTTTTTTTTTTTTTTTTTTTTTTTTTTTTGGTATATCTTGAGTTGCACGTGACCCATAAGTACGCACACAAGTACAAACAAATATATACACTCACATAAATGCACAGCAGAGAGAACTGGTTACAACTGGAACCGTTTTTCTTCTTCTTCTTCTTCTTCTTCTTCTTCTTCTTCTTCTTCTTCTTCTTCTTCTTCTTCTTCTTCTTCTTCAAATATATACACTCACATAAATGCACAACAGAAAGAACTGGTTACAACTGGAACTGTTTTATTTTTCTTCGTCTTCTTCTTCTTCTTCTTCTTCTTCTTCTTCTTCTTCTTCTTCTTCTTCTTCTCCTTCTCCTTCTCCTTCTCCTTCTCCTTCTCCTTCTTCTCTTCTTCTTCTTCTTCTTCTTCTTCTTCTTCTTCGCGCTCTCCGTGTCTTTCAGGCTCGGGCGAGGTTGCAATCAGAGGTGGCATTTTTGCTCCCTGTTGCAGATTCGAACTCTCGATCGCGGGTGTCGAACCTGGCGCCCTTACCCACTCGGCCAGGGTGACGAGGAGCAACAAGTAGGAGCGTACAAAGCACACGTTAGGGTAAAAATTGTTAAACCACGCTTTTTAAATTTTATGTAAAACGTCAATATCGGATCGTATGTGTGTGTGTGTGTGTGTGTGGTTTCCTGAGATATGTGTAAATAGAATAAACATTACTGTGATTATCTGGATGTTTGTGTTATTATCATTTCTGTTACTATCACTCGCATTATTTTCAACATTATTATAACATTTTTGTTGTCCCTATTTCCGTTATCCAAGACGCTTTTATCTCCAATTATTCTTTTCATCGACCTAATGCTTAAAAAACTAACTGAATTAACTTCAGAGGTACCTTTTCTGATTGAAAAACACGTATGTGTCTGTGAGATCGTTTGCATGTAGTCTACAAGTGCAAATGGAAAGTAAATAGGATAATTCTAAAAGTCTACAAATTGAAATGTAGAGTAAATAGGATAATTCTAAAATTTGGCACGAAGGAAAATACCACAACCACGAGCTGTTAGAGGCTTATTAATCGACTAATGTCATTACCACTATTATTTTACGTATCACCATTGCTATTATTAATACCAATCTCATCAACTTAGTAACCAGTATTAGGGACAATAATTTAGATATTGACGTTATCCCCACTCTTCAAGCCGCCACATGATCCAGTGTAGACGACCACCCCTTCCGTCCAGCTCGTACCAGGAAGCAAAGCCAGTTCCTTTGGCTTATCACGTCCCTCCCCCTACGCGTTCCTCCGGTGAATAAGTGCAGTAAATGACACCCATTCGCCCTGCATTGCAACTCCAGCACCGTGAGCGAGAGACGCGGCGTCGCCCTGTGTCCCTTCATCACGGTAGAGAGCCGGTCCAAAGCAACCTATTCAAGACCCTCTCTATGGCGACTGATGGGTTACAGAAACCCACGAGATTATGTTCGTGTGTTAGTACATGAGGACGAGTCTTTTGGGGAGGGGGGGGGGGGGATTCTGATGGGTACGTTGGACGCGGACAGGCAGGGTAAGTGGGTGGGGGGGGGACGTTGGACGCGGACTGGCAGGGTAAGTGGGGGGGAGGGGGGGAACGTTGGACGCGGACTGGCAGGTAAGTGGGGGGGGGGGAGGGGGGGAACGTTGGACGCGGACTGGTAGGGTGTGTGTGGTGTGGGGGGGGTACGTTGGACGCGGACTGGCAGGGTAAGTGGGGGGGGGGGGTACGTTGGACGCGGACTGGTAGGTAAGTGGGGGGGGGGCGTTGGACGCGGACTGCAGGGTAAGTGGGGGGGGGCGTTGGACGCGGACTGGCAGGGTAAGTGGGGGGGGGGGGGGGAATCCTGTCCTTGGAGCTGCTAGGGTCATTTGCAAGAAATCGTCGAGGTGAATAAAGGATGATTTATTGGGATGAATATGGCATCAAATATTCTTGACGAGTTGTAAAG
>NW_020868815.1:268099-270599 GCF_003789085.1 Penaeus vannamei
CTGTGCTAATTTATAGACACGGTTGTTATGTCACTCATTTCCTGCAGATGGCTTTGCAATGCATATTTTAGTTATTTCTGATTAGTTTGAAAACTGAAGGAAATAACAAACACAAAATAATTTATTTAACGATATTCATATTGTCATCATTATAATTATCATCGTCATAATCATCATTACAGTTTTTCTTATAATTATGATTATCATTCCTCGTTTGTTTTTCTTGTTGTTATCACTATTATTTCTATTATTATTGCTATTACTATTGGTGCTACTATCATCTGTGTTATAATCATTGCTATTATTACTATCATTATCATTGTTTTTTATTAGTATAAGTATTGATAGTATTATTATTACTATCATCATTATTATTACTATTACTATTATTTTTATTGCTGCTGTTGGTGTTCATATTGTTGCTGTTGTTATTATTGTTTTTATTATCATCTTTTTTTGCTGACGTTACTATTATCATCATAATCATCATCTGCATTAGTAGCCTTAGTAATTGCAGTAGTAATGGTAGCAGTACTAGTAGTAATATTATCACTATTATTATAAATTTCATTGTTATATTTTTTGTCTTTGTATTATTTCTGTTATTGTTGTTATGTTTATTGATAATATACTTTCACTCTCTCTCTCTCTCTCTCTCTCTCTCTCTCTCTCTCTCTCTCTCTCTCTCTCTCTCTCTCTCTCTCTCTCTCTCTCTCTCTCTCTCTCTCTCTCTCTCTCTCTCTCTCTCTTCTCTCTTTCTCTCTTCTCTCTTCTCTCTTCTCTCTCTCTCTCTCTCTCTCTCTCTCTCTCTCTCTCTCTCTCTCTCTCTCCCTCTCTCTCTCTCTCTCTCTCTCTCTCTCTCTCTCTCTCTCTCTCTCTCTTCTCTCTCTCTCTCTCTCTCTCTCTCTCTCTCTCTCTCTCTCTCCTTCTCTCTTCGATAGTTCTGGTCACGTTCAGGCTTTGAAGTTTGTCGACGCTTTAAGATTCGGTTCTCGTCATTTGCCTCCTACGCCTTTCGTCTCCTTTTCTGCCTGTTTGTGTTTTTCTTGTTCTTTCGTTCTTTCTTGTTCTCTTGTTCTCTTGTTCTCTCTCTCTCTCTCTCTCTCTCTCTCTCTCTCTCTCTCTCTCTCTCTCTCTCTCTCTCTCTCTCTCTCTCTCTCTCTCCTCTCCAACTCCTCCTCTCTCTCTCTCTCTCCTCTCTCTCTCTCTCTCTCTCTCTCTCTCTCTCTCTCTCTCTCTCTCTCTCTCTCTCTCTCTCTCTCTCTCTCTCTCTCTCTCTTTCTCTCTCTCTCTCTCTCTCTCTCTCTCTATATATATATATATATACATATATCATTACCTCCCTATTATATGTTTATTCATTAATTATTTGTGTTTTGTTTAGTTTATCTTTATTTTTCTTCTTTTTGTGTGTATTTTTTATTTTCCTTTTTTTGTGTTTGTCTTTTATCTCTTCTTTTGCGTCTTTTTTCTTTTTCTTTATTGTCTGTCTTTTTTCTTTGTTTCTTGTTTTTGCTCATTCATCTTTTTCTGCCTCTGTGTTCTTATCCTATTAATTAATTTCTCTTCTGACTATATCCTATTCTATGTCCTATTCATTAATGTCAACTGCACTATAAATAGTTCTTTTTATAACGTCTCTTTATTAATGTTATTGTTCCCTTTGTTTATATTTACCTATTTATTCAATTACTTCTCTCCAGGTATTTATTAATTTAGGTATTTATATGGATGTGTTCAAAAAGAGTTATCTGAAGCCATTCTATTATTTTGATAATTTAACGGGATATATATAGCCAGTTTGTTAAAAATTATGCAAAACCCGACCCAATGAATATTTATACATTTATCTGTCTATCTGATATGTAAATACATTTATCTATCTATCTGTCTGATAGCTATACATCTATCTATCTATCAGATATGTATATACATTTATTCTATCTATCTGTCTAATAGATATACATTTATCTATCTGCCTGTCTAATAGGTATACATTTATCTATTTATCTGTCTAATAGATATACATTTATCTGTCTATCTGATATGCAAATACATTTATCTATCTATCTGTCTAATAGCTATACATCTATCTATCTATCTCTATCTATCTATCTGTCTAATAGATATACATTTATCCGTCTATTTGATATGTATATACATTCATATATCTGTCTGTCTGGCAGATAAACATTTATTTGTCTATCTGATATGTAAATACATTTATCTGTCTAATAGATATACATTTACCTATCTATCTCTCTAATAGATATACATTTATCCGTCTATTTGATATGTAAATACATTTACCTATCTATCTGTCTAATAGATATACATTTGTCTATCTATGTCTGTTAGATATACATTAACCTGTCTATCTGATATGTATGTACATTTACCTATCTATCTGTCTAATAGATATAAATTCATCTGTCAATCTCATATGTAAATACATTTATCTATCTATCTGTCTAATAGATATACATTTATCTATCTATCT
>NW_020868815.1:283099-290599 GCF_003789085.1 Penaeus vannamei
TATATATATATATATATATATACCTGCTGCAAGAGTAAGGCATGTATATATATATATACTATATATATATATATATAATATATATATATATTTATATATATATATATATATGAATGGATTAAGCACTCTACCGTGTTGATACTGTGGTAGAAAAACCCCAACTAGTTTGTGCATTGTGGGTTTTTCTACCATATATATATATATATATATATATATATATTAGTATGTATGTATGTACACATTAATGATATACAGTCACATATAATTTAACCAAAGAGAGAGTGAG
The DNA here is from genome assembly GCF_003789085.1 of Penaeus vannamei. NCBI lineage: Eukaryota > Metazoa > Arthropoda > Malacostraca > Decapoda > Penaeidae > Penaeus > Penaeus vannamei. The sequence continues at coordinate 283,386 of NW_020868815.1, forward strand.
AGAAAAAAAACATTGACACAAAAAAACGCTTCATTGATAAAAACTATACGAAAAGAGGGGACGGAACAAACATTGATAAGGACCATGCAAAATATCAGTTGAAAAAGTCTTCGACATTTATCAGATTTCCAGATCGTCCGCGCGATTGCGGAGTGAAGAAATCGAAACCTTTCCTATTTCTTGATATCTTTTAATTGTTTTTAATATTTGACTTCTGTTGTATTCTTTTGATGGTTGTAGATTGATTTTATCTTTTACTTGGGGGATAACTTTGAGAAATCGAGATTTTATATGTAGTAAGTTCCTCATTTCTCGTGTTTCGCTCTTTTTTCTGTCTCTATCTATCTATCTCTCTATCTCTATATCGCTATCTTCTTCGCTGCTCTCGATATATCTATCTTCTCTTTCTCTCTTTCTCTCGCTCTCTCTCTCTCGCTCTCGACTCTCTTCTCATCTCTTGCTCTTATGTTCTCATCTCTCTCTGTCTGTCTGTTCTGCTGTATCTCTCTCTGTCTCTCTTCTCTCTCTCTCTCTCTCTCTCTCTCTCTCTCTCTCTCTCTCTCTCTCTCTCTCCCTCCCTCCCTCTCTCTCTCTTTCTCTCTCTCCATCCCTCCCTCTCTCTCTCTTTCTCTCTCGTCTCTCTCTCTCTTTCTCTGACTTTAGAATTCTTATCATTCAGATCAAAGTTTCCTTCCACATAATTCAAAAGGAAAATTTATTCTCGCATAAGAAAAAGTGAGATTAGGAAGGGGGAGGGGAGGGGGAGGTAAGGGTTATAAGGAGAATGCGTGAGTGAGTGAGAAAGGAATAATGAGAGAGGAAGAGAAAGAAGAGAGGGGAGAGTTGATAAAAAAAATGAGAGGGGAAATAGAAGCAGAAAGAGAAAAAGAGAAGAGGAAGAAGAAGAAAAAGAGAAAGGAAAAGAAGAGAAAAGAAAAAGAAAGAGAAGAGAAAAGGAACAAGAAAAGGAAAACAATACAAACAAACATTAAACCCCCACTGACAATTACCACCAACAACTGACAACACAGACAACCACTAGCAATCAACAAACAACACAGACAAACACACACACGCAAGAATCCTGACCCTTATGTCAAATATTCGTTTGTACTTAATTTAACACGGTATACTAACTCATACTGTGATAAATTGATATATTTTATGGCGAAATATCCATTAGATTATTATATTTTTTTCGTTTCTTTTTTTGACATTCCTGACATTTGACATTTTTTTCTTTTTCTTTTTCTTTTTCTTCTTCTTCTTCTTCCTTTCTTCTTCTTCTTCTTCCTTCTTTTTCTTCTCCTCTTCTTTCTTCGCTTCTTCTTTCTTTTTCTTTTTCTTTTTTCTTTTCTTTTCTTTTTCTTTTTTCTCTTTTTTTTTTTTTCTTTTTTTTTCTTTTTCTCTTTTCTTTTCTTTTCTTTTCTCTTCTCTTCTTCTTTTTCTTTTTCTTTTTCTTTTTTATCTTTTCTTTCTTTTTTCTTTTTTCTTTTCTTTTTCTTTTTTCTCTTTTTTCTTTTTCATTTTCCCTTTTTCCTTCCTTTTCTTTTTCTGTTATTTCAATTTTTCTTTCTCTCCTCTTCCTTTTTTTTTTTTTTTTTTTCTTTTTTTTTTTTTTTCTCTCCTTTTTCTTTCTTTCTTTCTTCTTCCTTTTTTTCCTCTTTCTTCTTTCTTTCTCTTTTTCCTTCTTCGTTTTTCTTCTTTCCGTTTCTTTTTTCTTTCTTCCTTATTTTCTCTTATCTTCTTACCTCTCTTTTGCTTTTGTTCTACTTTTCTTTCTTTTCTCTTTCTTCTCTTCTTCTTCTCTTCATTTCTTCTCTTTTCTTCCTCTCTTCTTCTCTTTCCTCTTCTTCTCTTCTCTTCTCTCTTCTGTCTTTTTCTTTATTTATTTCTATTTAGTTTCTGTACAAGCTTGTTTAGCATAAATGTATATTAATGGCATTTTTAATATACAAATTTTAATCATCTCTGTTTAAATTTTTACAATTGGTTAGAAAATGAAAAACAGAGACAGGAAGAAAAGAGAAGGTGGAGAGAGAAAGAAACTGAAGAGGAGTGGGGAAAGAAAGAGTGGAATAGAAAAGAAAGAGACTAAGAGAGTGGAGGATAAGAAGGGGTGCAGAGAAAGAAAACTGTGGTGGTGTGTGTGTGTGTGTGTCGTGTGTGTGTGTGTGTGTGTTGTGTGTGGGTGTGTGTGTGTGTGGTTGTGTGTGTGTGTGTGTGTGTGGTGTGGGTGTGGGTCCAGTGTGTGTGTTTTTGTGTGCGTGTGTGTAATGGTGTGTGTGTGTGTAGTGTAGTGTGTGTGTGGTGTGTAGTATTAGATAGCTAGCCACATAATCGGAGGGCACGAGTACACTGTAAATAACACCACACAGAAATAGGTGTGCCGAATGTGTTGGAGGATCAGCACGTGCAAGGGCGGGGGTGGAGTGTGTAGACGGCAGCACACAACGTTACATCTCCCATCCCCACACGCACACATAACAAGCAGCGCATATGCATCCAAGCATGGAACAATACAAGAAAGACCTAAATATTTCTTTTGTCGCAGCAACAACTAAGAAGTTTCAATTATTATAGAAATCTTGTTTTATAATGAGAATATTATGTTGATGATTGTATGCTTTGGTAGGAATCCCGGAAAAAAATATAGCAAGACGTGTGTGTGCGCGTTCTTTCTCTGCTGTCTCTGCTCTGTCCTGTCTGTCGTCTCTCTCGTTCTCTCTTTCTCTATACTATCTATCTATCTATCTATTATCTATGCTTCCTTTCTTCTAGCACATATATATGATATATATATATATATAATATATATATATATAATATAATATATATGTAACATCATATATATATATATATATTATATATATATATATAATATAGTATGTATATATATCATATATATAATATATATATATATAGTATATATATTATAATGCAGAGAGAGAGAGAGAGAGAGAGAGAGGAGAGAGAGAGAGAAGAGAGAGAGAGAGAGAGAGAGAGAGAAGAGAGAGAGGAGAGGAGAGGATAGGGCAGGTTTTACAGGACAAGACAGCGTAGACAGCAGAGATCAGCAAAAGTAAATGTGAACTCCCCAAGAAACTCGTCCTGCAATCCTCACATGCAAAGTCCTCATTCATATCCACCTCTGGAAGTCCCTAAGGTAGATAAAAACAATCCAGTTTTATCTAATTTTTTTTTTATTTAATTTTTCTTTTCTTTCTCTTCTCTTTTTTCCTTTCTTCTCTTCTATTTTTCCTTTCTAGTTTTTATTTTCATTTCCCTGTCCAATCTTTGTCTCTCTCTCCTTTTCTTCCCTATTTCTCTTTCTCTATTTCTCTTCCTAGTTTTTATTTCATTTTCTTCTCATTTCTCCTCCTCTTCTGACCTCTTCATTTTCCTTTCTCTTTTCTTCTCTCCGTCCTCTTTTCCCCCTTCGTCTCTCTCTCTTTTTCTTTCTTCTTCCCCTCGTCTTTTTTCCTCCTTTTCTCTTTTTTTTTTTCTCCTCTTTCTCCTTTTCTCTCGAGTTTTATTTTTTTTTTTTTTTTTTTTTTTTTTCTCTTTTTAAACTTTTAATTTCATTTTCCTTCTCTCTTTCTCTCTCTTTCTTTCCCTCTTCTTTTCCTCTTTTCTATTTTTATTTATTTTTTTTTCCCCTATTTTCCTTCTCTTCTTGTCATCGAAGGGGAGAAGCCCACTCTGGCCAGGGATGAGGTTCTCCTTTTTTTGGGGGTTTTTTTAAACTGGCTTCCTTTCCGGGTTTGTGGGGGGGGGGGGGGGGGATTAGGAAGGGGGGTGGTAGAAGGGGGAAATGGTTCTTTTTGGGGGTTTTTACTTGGACATTCTTTTTTGGTTTTTTTTTTTTTTTTTTTTTTTTTGGTTTTTTTTGGGGGGGGGAAACAGGAGGGGAGATTTAAGGGAGGGGGGAAGAGAGGGGGAATGGAATAGGAAGAGAAAGCGTTGGGGGTGATTGGAGATACGGAGGTGAGGGGGAAGGAAGAAAAGGGAGAGCGGAGAGCCGGCGAGGATGGAAAGAGAACAGACNTCCTCCCTCTCCTCTCTCTCTCTCTTCTCTCTGTCCTGTTTGTTTCCCTCCTCCCTCTCTTTCTCTCTGCTGTGCCCCTCCTTCTCTTCTCTCTCTCTCTCGGTTTTCCTCCCTCTCCTTCTTCCTCTCTCATTCTCTCCTCTCTCCTCCTCTCTCTCTCTTTCTCTCTCCCCCTCCCTTCTCTCCCCCCTATACCCTCCCTCTCTCCCTCCCTTCCCTTCCCGCCTCTCCCCCCTCCTCCCTCTCTCTCCCTTATCCTTCCCTCTCTCCCCCTTCCCTTCCCTCTCCCCCCTTCCTCTCCCTCCGCCGCACCGCCGAGCCCCTCGCCGCGCTCCTTTAAAGCCCGTGTTGTTGGCGCCGCAGATGCCCTCGTAATAGTGCTTCACACACTTCACACACTTCACACCCCCCCTCCCCCTCACTCACTTCACACACTTACACACACACTTCACCACACCTGCTCCCGCGCTTTCTTGTGTCTCCTTTGCCGCCCCCCCCCCCCTTCTTCCTCCTCGTTCGTCTTCTCGTTTTTGCGGTTTTGTCCGGATTTTTCTTCTTCTTCCTCTTACCGTCTTTTGCTTTCTGACTTTATTCGTGTGTCCCCTGGGTTTTTTTTTACTGTATTCATTATTTTTCGTTTTTTCTTCCTGTCTCCCTGGATCATCCTAACATTTTTTTTTTTTTTTTTTTTTAGTTCTTTGTTCTTTGCTTTTGTCTATTTCTTCTTTTTTTTCTTCCCTTTCTTTTCGGTTTCACTATTATCTTTATTCATTTCCCGTGACTTTGAGTTGTTCTTTTTTTTTTTTTAATTTCTCCTCCTCTTCACTTAGCTCAAACTTTTTCTCTCCTCTTTTTTTTTTCTTGAGCGTTTTATTTTTGCCGGCGAGAGTCTCAGGTAGCCTTTCTCGCGGCCGTTTTTGTTGGATTGTCCTTTTGGTGGTCGTGTTGTTGTCTTTCTTTTCTCTCCGTCTTTTTTTCTTTGGTCTTGTTTTTTTTTTTTTTTTTTTTTTTTTTTTTTTTTTTTTTGTCTCTGCTGTTGGGGGTCGTTATTCGCTTTATTATTGTGTCTTTGTCTCGTCTCTCTCACCCCGTCGGCTCGCTTTCTTCGCTCTTCTCTCTCTTTCTCCTCTCTCCTTCCTTCCTCTCCTCTCCTCTCCTCTCCTGCTCCTCTTCCTCCTCTCTCTCTCTCGTCTCTCTCTCTCTCTCTCTCTCCTCTCTCTATTTTCTCTCGTCTCTCTCTATTTTCTCTCTCTATTTTCTCCTCTCTTCTTTCTATTTCTCTTCTCTCCTCTCTCTCTCTCTCTCCTCTCCTCTCTCTCTCTCTCTCTCTCTCGCTCTCTCTCTCTCTCTCTCCTCTCTCTCTCTCTCTATCTATTTCTCTCTCTCTCTCCTATTTTCTCTCTCTCTGGTCTCTCTCTCCCTCCTCTTTCTCCTCTTTTTCTTCTTTTCTTCTTTCTTTCTTTCTCTCTCTCTCTCTCTCTCTCTCTCTCTCTCTCCTCTCCTCTCTCACTCTTCTCTTCTCTCACTCTTCACTCTCCTCTCTCTCCTCTCCTCTCCTCTCCTCTCTCCTCTCCCCTTCCCTCTTCTCTTCTCTTCTCTCTTTCTCTCTTTCTCTTCTCCCTCCTCTCCTCTCCTCCCCTTCTCCTCTCTCTCTCCTCTCTCTCCTCTCTCTCCTCTCTCTCTCTCTCTCTCTCTCTCTCTCTCTCTCTCTCTCTCTCTCTCTCCTCTCTCTCTCTCTCTCTCTCTCTTCTCTTCTCTTTCCCCTCTCCTCTCTCCTCTCTCTCTCTCTCCTCTCTCTCTCTCTCTCTCTCTCTCTCTCTCTCTCTCTCTCTCTCTCTCTCTCTCTCTCTCTCTCTCTCCCTCCTCCCCTCCCTCCCTCCCTCCTCCCTCCCTCCCTCCAACCCCAAACTTCACTTCTCTATCCACCACACCTCTCTTCTCACTTCCCACCCATCCTCCCTCCCCTCCCCTATTTTCCCATACCTAACCCCCCTCCCCCTCCCCCCTCATCTCCTTTCTCCTCGGGATATCTCGGTCCCACAGGCTCAAGGGGAGGAGGGGGGGGGCAGGGGAGAAAGTTAGCCGGTGTTCACATCGATCTCGGTGTGGGAGGATATGGGGAAGGAGGAGGGAGGAGGGAAGGGAGGGGATGGGATGGAGAAGGGGAAAGAGGGGGTAGGAGGAAGGGGATTGTGAGGAAGGGAAATGGTAAGAAGGAGGTAGGAGGAGGAGGTAGAGGAAAAGGAAGAGATTTAAGAGTCTTAGATTTTTTTTTTCAATTTATGTTCCGAGAGAGTCTTCAGAAAGAAATCAAAATAAACTGTAGGTAAATGACAGAAAAATTGAAAACAACCAGTCATTGTGCTGTAAATCACACTCACGAGTCATTACTTAAATCTTTTATATATGACAAGATTGATTTTGAATGACAGTCATCTGTGCATGTTTTATTTGGACATACGTATAGTGAATGTGCGTCAAATGCTCAAGAAAAAATGGGAAAAATGCCAAAGCCTCTCTAAAAAGCCAGGGAAAAGCCAGGGAATTTTCGGTACGGACTCCGGGAAGGGAGAAGGACGCGGAGAGGAGGGAGAAAGGAGAAAGGGTGTCGGGGAGGGGTGAGGGAGGAAATGGGGACGGGGAAAAGTGGGATGGGAAGGGAGAAGGAAAGTGGGGGCTGGGGGTCGGAGGGAGGAGGGAAGGGAGAGGAAAGTTGGTCTGGGGGCTGGAGGGAGGGAGGGAAGAACGGAAGGAAGAAAGGATGGAGGGAGGGAGGAGAAGGAAAGTGGGGCTGGGGTCGGAGGGGAGGAGGGAAGGGAGAGGAAAGTGGGGTCTGGGGTCGGAGGGAGGGAGGGAAGGAAGGGAAGGAAGAAAGGGATGGAGGGAGGAGAAGAAACGTGGGGTCTGGGGGCTGGAGGGAGGAGGGAAGGAAGGAAGGAAGAAGGGATGGAGGGAGGAGGGAGAAGGAAAGTGGGGCTGCGGGGTCGGAGGAGGGAGGGAAGGGAGGAGGAAAGTTGGGTCTGGGGGCGGAGGAGGGAGGAAGAAGGAAGGAAAGAAAGATGGAGGGAGGGGAGGAGAAGAAATGGGGCTGGGGGTCGGAGGAGGAGAAGGAGGGAAAGTGGGGTCTGGGTCGGAGGGAGGGAGGGAGGGAAGGAAGGAAGGAAGG
>NW_020868815.1:300936-303436 GCF_003789085.1 Penaeus vannamei
ATTTAGGGTGGGTGTGTGCGATGTTTGAGGTGTGCGTCTGGTATGCGATGTATTTTCGGTTGTGTGGGCGATGTATTTCGGTTGTGGTGCGGAGTTGTTATGTCGGTTGTGTGGCGATGATAGTTTTCGGGTTTGTGTCGATCGTATTTCGGTGTATGCGATGGATTATTCGGGTTTGTGTGCGATGGATTCGGTTGTAGCGATGTATTTCGGGTTGTGTGCGATGTATTCCGTTTGTGTGCGATGTATTTCGGTGTGTGCGATGTGATTCGGCGGTTGTGATGCGATTGATGTTCGGTGTGGGTGCGGATGTATTCGGTTTGTGTGCGATGATTTCGGTTGTTGCGATGTGATTTCGGTTGGTGCCGGATTGTATTTCGGGTTGTAGTGCGATGTATGTTCGGTTGTGTGCGGATGGTATTTCGCGGGGTTGTGTGCGAGTAATTGTCGGTTGTGGTGCGATGGTATTTCGGTTGTGTGCGGATGTATTTTCGGTTGTGTGCATGTATTTTCCGGTGTATGCGATGTCATTTCGTGGTATGCGATGTATTTCGGTTGTGTGCGATGTATGTCGTAGTGTGCGATTGTATTTCGGTGTTTGTGCGAATGGATTGCGGTTGTGTGCGATGTATTTCGGTTGTGTGCGTGTATTTTCGGTTGTGTGGCGAGTATTTCGGTTGTTGCGATGTATTTCGTTGTTATGTGCGATGTATTTCGGTTGTGCTTGTATTTCGGTTGGAGGATGGGTTTCGGGTTGTGATAGTGCGGTTGTGCGCATGTATGTTCGGGTTGTGTGCGATGTATTCGGTCGCGTTATGTTCGGTTGTGGCGATTATTTCGGTGTGTGTGCGATTATCGGTTGTGTGCGATTGTATTTCGGTTGTGGTGCGATGTAATGCGATGTATTGTCGGGGGTTGTATGCGATGTTTTCGGTTGTATGTGCGGAAAGGAGGGTTGTCCGAGAAGGTTGTATATCGGTTGTACGCGATGTATTTCGGTTGTGTGCGATGTATTTCGGTTGTGTGCGATGGATTTGTCGGTTGTGTGCGAATGTATTTGCGGTTGTGTGCGATGTATCGGTTGGTGGTGCTGATGGATTTCGGTTGTGTGCGAGGTGTATTTCGGGTGGGTATGCGATGTAATTGTGCGTGTGTGTGCGATGTAGGGTGGTGGCGTGTGGTATCGGCGAGGGAAGGGTTGTCGAGAATGTTTATATCGGTTGTACGGCGATGTATGTTCGTTGGTGCGTGTATTTCGGTTTGTGTGGCGATAAGTGTATGTTCGTGTGTGCGAGTGTATTTTCGGGTTGTGTGCGGGAGTGTAGTCGGTTGTGTGTGCGATGTAGTGTTCGGGTTGTGGTGCGAGGAGGTGTTGTATGCGATGTATTCGGTGTATGCTGCAGAGGGGAAGGGTTGTCCGAGAAGGTCTGTATATCGGTTGTACGACGATGGTTAGTTTCGGGTTGTGTGCGATGTATTGTCTGGTTGTTGTGCGATGTAGGTTGGTTGTTGCGATGTATTTGGTTGTATGCGTTTTTTCGGTTGTGTGCGAATGTATTTCGGTTGGTGTGCGATGTATTTCGGTTTTGTGTGCGATGTATTTCGGGTGTGTATGCGATGTATTTCGGGTTGTGTGCGATGTATTTCGGTTGTGTCGATGTATTTCGGTTGTGTGCGATGTATTTCGGTTGTATGCGATGTATTTCGGTTGTGTGCGATTGTATTTCGGTTGTGTGCGATGTAATTTCGGTGTGTGCGATGTATTTCGGTTGTGTGCGATGTATTTCGTTGTGTGCGATGTATTTCGGTTGTATCGGTTGGTGTGGATGTATTTCGGTTGTGTGCGATGTATTGCGGTTGTGTGCGATGTATTTCGGTTGTGTGTGCGAACGATGTGTATTTCGGTTGGTGTGCGATGGTTATTTCGGTTGTGTGTGCGATGTATTTTCGGTTGTATGTGCGATGTATTTCGGTTGTGTGCGATGTATTTCGGTTGTGATGTGGTTGTGTGCGATGTATTTCGGTTGTGTGCGATGTATTTCGGTTGTGTGCGATGTATTTCGGTTGTGTGCGATGTATTTCGGTTGTGCGATGTATTTCGGTTGTATGCGATGTGTGCGATGTATGGTTCGGTTGTGTGGTGCGATGTATTTCGCTGTGTGCGATGTATATTGTGGTTGGTGCCGGGTTGTATCATGTATTTCGGATGTAGGGAAGGGGTTGCATGCGCGATGTAGTTCGATGTGATCTTCGCGGAAGTGCGGGTCGTGGTTCGCGAGCGGTGGGCGGGGGGGTTTTGCGATTTTTTTTTTGTTGGTAGGAGTTTGAGCTCGGGCTGTTTGGTCCGGGGTTCCGTTGGTTTGTTAGTGTTGTGGTTATGTTGTTTATTATATTATTTATTGTGGTTGTTGTTTGTTTTTTGTTGTTGTTGCTTGTTTTGTTTCGAGGTCCATCTTTATCTCCCTTATCTTTTTCCAAATCCGTTTTCCTTCTTCCTTCT
>NW_020868815.1:308436-310936 GCF_003789085.1 Penaeus vannamei
TGTGTGTGTGTGTGTGTGTTTATCTCCGTTTTTGGGCGTGCATCTCTTTCTTTGTGTGTGTGTCTGTGTGTTTATCTTTGTTTTTGGGCGTGCATCTCTTTCTTTGTGTGTATTTATCTGTCTTTGCGCGTCTTTCTTTTTGTTTCTCCCCCTCCCGTTCGCCCTCGAGCTCCGTTGGCCTTCGCCGCAGCGCCGCGTGGCCCGGCCCGCAGACCGCCCTCGCTGACGTCAGGAGCGGCGGCGGCGGCGGCAGAAGGACATCCAGGAAGCGCGGTCCCGGTTCCTGCGCTCGTGGATCCTCAGCTTTAAGTAGCATGTTGCTTTCGCCGCCGCCTCCGACAGCCCGACTGACAGCGTCCCTGATAACGACGCGGCTCGGAGCATCGCGAGTAACTGTTTGGAGGACAGCGCGACTGACAGCGGCGTGATGTGCAGTCGGCGTGGCTGCCACCGCTGACAACGGCGCGGCTGACGTTCGCCGTGATTGCCAGCAACGAGGTCTTCCCTCGCCGTGAGTGCCAACAGCGGGACAGAGAGCATCACGGCGGCAGTGTGGCCTCCGTTCGGCGTGACTGCCACTGGTGACAGCAGCGTGACGCGACGGTGGGACTTGCATTCAGCGAGGCTAATCGCGGACAGCATCTGTGGCAGCGCCATGCCCGACCGCGTCCGCCTATTATGTGCCCAGGAGTGGCCAGCGATGCCCAGCCGCGGTGCCCAGGGCCAGGGACCTCGCGCTGGCCCAGCCCCGCCGCTCGCCCCGGCCGGGGAACGCGAGGAGTCCGTGGGCGCCGGAGACTCGACTGTTTTCGTGCAATTTTGATGTGATTATGAGCGTTGGGGACCCGGCCGGGGCGCGACAAGCCCTGGGAAGTGCCGTCGCATTGAACCTAGAGGGGGGAGAGGGAGAGGGGAAGGGAGTGGGAGAGGGAGAGGGAGAGGGGAGGGAGGGAGAGGGGAAAGGGAGAGGGAAAGGGAGGGAGTGGGAGAAGGAGAGGAGTGGGAGTGGGAGAGGGAGAGGAAAGGAAGGGAGAGAGTGGGAGAAGAAAGGGAGAGGGAGAAGGAGAAGGAAAAAGGAGAAAGAGAAAAAGCGAACGAGCGAGAGCGAGAAGGAGCAGTTACTTGGAATTTAAATCATCTGTCGGGAGGAAGGGCCGTGCGGACGCCCTCGCGTTTTTGAGGTGGAAGGGTCCCGCGTGGGGCTGCAGGGACGGGCGTGGGGCTGCAGGGAAGGGCGTGGGGCTGCAGGGACGGGCGTGGGGCTGCAGGGACGGGCGTGGGGCTGCAGGGACGGGCGTGGGGCTTGCAGGGACGGGCGTGGGGCTGCAGGGACGGGCGTGGGGGGCAGGGACGGGCGTGGGGCTGCAGGGACGGGCGTGGGGCTGCAGGGACGGGCGTGGGGCTGCAGGGACGGGCGTGGGTGGGGCTGCAGGGACGGCGTGGGGCTGTGGGGCTGCAGGGAAGGGCGTGGGCTGCAGGGAAGGGAAGGGCGTGGGGCTGCAGGGAAGGGCGTGGGGCTGCAGGAAAAGGTTTTGCAGGGGTTGTGGATGCAGGGAAAGGTTTTGCAGGGAAAGGGTCGTGGCTGCAGGGAAAGGTTTTGCAGGGAAGGGGTCGTGGCTTGCAGGGAAAGGTTTTGCAGGGAGGGGTCGTGGCTGCAGGGAAAGGTTTTGCAGGGAAGGGGTCGTGGCTGCAGGGAAAGGTTGGCAGGGAAGGGTCGTGGCTGCAGGGAAAGGTTTTGCAGGGAAGGGGTCGTGGCTGCAGGGAAAGGTTTTGCAGGGAGGGGTTGGCTGCAGGGAAAGGTTTGCAGGGAAGGGTCGTGGCTGCAGGGAAAGGTTTTGGCAGGGAAGGGGTCTTGGCTGCAGGGAAAGGTTTTGCAGGGAAGGTTGTGGCTGCAGGGAAAGGTTTTTGCAGGGAAGGGGTGTGGCGCAGGGAAAGGTTTTGCAGGGAAGGTCGTGGCTGGCAGGAAAGGGTTTTGCAGGGAAGGGGTCGTGGCTGCAGGGAAAGGTTTTGCAGGGGAAGGGGTCGTGCTGCAGGGAAAGGTTTTGCAGGGAAGGGGTCGTGGCTGCAGGGAAAGGTTTTGCAGGGAAGGGGTCGTGGCTGCAGGGAAAGGTTTTGCAGGGAAGGGTCGTGCTGCAGGGAAAGGTTTTGCAGGAAGGGGTCGTGGCTGCAGGGAAAGGTTTTGCAGGGAAGGGGTCGTGGCTGCAGGAAAGGTTTTGCAGGGAAGGGGTCGTGGCTGCAGGGAAAGGTTTTGCAGGGAAGGGAGTGCAGGAAGGGTCGTGGCTGCAGGGAAAGTTTTGCAGGGAAGGGTCGTGGCGTTTGCAGGGAAGGGGTCGTGGCTGCAGGGAAAGGTTTTGCAGGGACGGGCGTGGGGCTGCAGGGAAAGGTTTTGCAGGGACGGGCGTGGGGCTGCAGGGAAAGGTTTTGCAGGGGTTGTGGCTGCAGGGAAAGGGAAGGAGGAAAGGTATTGGCAGGGGTTGTGGCTGCAGGGAAGGTGTTGTGG
>NW_020868815.1:317129-322129 GCF_003789085.1 Penaeus vannamei
TCCTCCCCCTGTTTTCCTCTCTCTTTTCCTCCTTTATCTCTTCTCCTCTCTTCCTTCTCTCTCCTCCTCTCATCTCTCTTCTTCTTTTTTACTCTCTTTCTCTCTTCTCTCTCGTTCTCTTCTCCTTCCTTCCTGCCTCATTCATCTCTCTCATCCCTTCTCCTTCTCCTTCCTTTCCTAGTTTCTCTTATTCCTTCTCCTCCCTCTCCTCCATTCCTCTTCTTCGTCCCTTCTCCTTACCCCTCTCTCTTCTTCTTCTTCTTCTCCCTCTCCTCCTCTTTCTTCTCTCTTCTCTCTCTTCTCTCCTCCTCTCTTCTCCCGTCCTCCTCTTTCCCTTCCTCTCTCCTCTTCTCATCTCTTCTCTCTCTCTCCTCCTTCTCCCCTCCCTCCCTCCCTCCCCTCCCCTCCCCTCCTCCCTCCTCCCTCCCTCCGACCCGCCCTCCGCGCCATCTTTTTTCCGCCTCCCTCCTTCCCCCCTCCCCTTCTCTCTTCTCTGCTCTTTTTTCCCCTCTCCTTCTCCCCTTCTTTCCTCTCTCTTTTCTCTCTCTTCTCCTCTCCTCCTCCTCGCTCTCATCTTTCCTCTCCTCTTTCTCTCCTTCCCTCCTCTCTTTTCCTCTCCCTCCCCGCTCATCTCCTCCTTTTCTTCATTCATCCCCTCCTCTCTCAACTTCCATCTTTCTCTCCTCTCCTCCTCTTTCTCGATCTCCCTTCCTCTTTCTCCCCTCTCCTTCTATCTCTCTCTCTCTCGTCTCCTCTTCTCTCTCTCTCTCCATTGCCTCTTCTTCCCTTCCCTCCTCTCCCTCTCTCTCTCTCTCTCCTTCTCTCTCTCATCTCTTCCTCTCTCTCTCTCTCTCCCTCTCTCTCTCTCTCTTTCCTCTTCTTCTCTCTCTCATTCCTCTCTCTCTTTTCTCTCTCTCCTCCTTCTCTCCTTTCTCTCTCTCCTCTTTTCTCTCTCTCTTTCTCATCCCCCTCTCCTTCTTTCCTCCTCTCTCTTCCCCCTCCCTCCTCCCCTCTCTCTCTCTTCTCTCCGCTCGTCTCTCTCTCCCCTCTCTCTCTGCTCTCTCTCTCTCTCTTCCTTCTCTTCTCTCGCTCTCTCTCTCTCTCTCTTTCGCTCTCTCTCTCTCCTCTCGGCCCTTCTTTTTTTTTTCTCTCTCTCCCTCTTCTCTCTCTCTCTTCTTCTCTCTCTCTCTCTTCTCTCTCTCCTCTCTCCCCGCATCTCGTCTTTCTTTCTCTCTCTCTCTTCTCTCTGCTCTCCTCTCTCTCTCTCTCCTCTCTGCTCCTCTCTTGCTCCCGTCTCCCTCTTCCTCTCCTCTCCTCTCCTCCTCTCTCTCCTCCTCCCTCTCTCTCTCTCTCTCTCTCTCTCTCTCTTCTCTCTCTCTCTCTCTCTTCTCTCTCTCTCTCTCTCTCCCTCTCTCTCTCCTCTCTCTCACCTCTCTCCCTCCCTCTCCCACTCCCCTCCCTCCCTCCCTCCTTCCCTGCTCTCTCTCTCTTTTTCTTCTTTTCTCTCTTCTCTTCTCTCTTCTCTCTCTCTCTCTCTTCTCTCCTCTCTCTCTCTCCTCCCCTCCCTCCCTCCTCCTCCTCCCTCTCTCCCTCCCTCCCCTCACCCTCGCTTCCCCTCCCTCCCTCCGCTCCCCTCCCTCTCTCTCTCTCTCTTCTCTCTTTCTCCTCTCTCTCATCTCCACTCATTCTACCTACCTATCTACGTATCAATTCGTTCCATTTGGCTCTACACCTCTCTGTTTATTTGTCTTTCGATTTATCTGTCTATCTATTCTTATCTTTCTACCTATATCTATCTATCCATTAATCTAATTGTCTATCAATAAACGTGCCAATATATATCTACATTAAACTTATTTACACAATATGATTGATTTAAATTTATAATTACTACACTGAATTACTGTCATACAATAATCACCTCTATTAACGCCTGCATAATCACCCTTTCCAACACCTCAATAAAAGAGAAAAAAAAAAACAAGAGATGAAGAGATAATAATCGTCTCTTTTACCTTATCACCATCTTCTTAACATCTCAGGTTGCCCAGCGAAGACAGAGGAGGAAGTTGATATTATTAATGAAGCACTAAATTTTATATCACCCTCCCGTGAGGTGGTTTTATGAGCGGGACGCCTCATAAAACCACAAAATCAGTTTGGGAGCAATATGTCTAAGAATGATGAATATTGACTGGAACAAGTAATGGATGGCTCTTTTGAGGGCGATGGTACTATATTATTTATTATGGTGTGATGTGGGTCTCTATGTATGTATACGTCTATCTATCTATCCTATCTAATATTTTATCTATCTATCTTTCTATCTATCTAGTATATCTATCCTTCTATCTCTCTATCTATTTCTCTTTTCTTTATCAATCATCTATCTATCTTTCTATCTATCTATCTATAATCTACTATTTCTCTATCTTTTCTCTTTTATCTCTATCAATCTATCTCTATCTTTCTATCTACTAGTACACACACACACACACACAACGCACACACACACACACACACACACACACACACACACACACACACACACACACACACACACACACACACACACACACACACACACACACACACACACACACATACATATATATATATATATATATAATATATATATATATATATATATATATATATATATATATATATATATTATTAGTGATATATATATATATATTATATAGTATATTATATATATGTATAATACTTATTATAATATTACATATATATGTGTATATATATATATATATATATAATAATATATAGATATATAATAAATATATATATATATATTTATAGTATATATACATATGGAGATAGCTAGACAGGAGAATATAAAGATACAAATAAGGCAAAATTAACGTAGACATAACAGATAGTATAATGTAGAGAGAGAATGTGAAACTGAGGAAAAAAGAGGGGAAGAGAGACAGACCAGAGATTAAGAGAGACAGAGATAGGGAGACAGACAGTTGGTTAGATAGAGATAGAATAGATAGAAGACGACAGGACAAGCCTTAACGAGAGGGAAAATGTTCTGAGAGAAATAGAAAATGTAAATGTAAAAGTGAATGGAAGGGAGAGAGGAAATCCCATAATTAATGAAACCAAATTGACGAAGGTGGAAGTGGAGGAAACAAGAACAAAGGAAGAAACGGGCGGAGATGAGAGGAAAGAGAGAACAGAAGGAAAGTTGGAAGAATAGAAGACGAAAATTTTTTAAAAAATGATTGTGATGATTATAAAAAAGAAGTAATTAATGATAATGATATTACTACCTTAATAATACATGAATCATGAGTATTCACTAATAAATAATACATGATAATAATATTTTACTTTTTACTAATAATGATAAAGATATGGAAAATATTGATATTAATAAACCGATCAATGAATAGCAATTAAACCAAAACAATCGAAAAAGAACAAAACAAACAAAACAAAAGAAGAACCACCAATCACAACCCCACTTCACCCCCTCCAACCCCCTACCAACCCACCCCACCACACCACCAAAAAAAACGAAAACAAAAATAAAATCGACAAAAAAAAACAAAAAAAAAAAAACCCGAAAAAAAAAAAAAACGAAAAAAAACGAGTGTAAAACATTAAAAAAAAAACTTGAAAAGCGTATCACAGCAAATTACATATTTGATTAATGAAACTCGATTGACGCCGCGTTCAGAACAACAGAAAAAGTTATTTCCAGGTAATTGAGGCTCTTAATATGCAGATAACAGGTGAACCCGACGCTCCGGAGCTACTTTGGGAGTGTGGGTGAGGGGAGTTGGGAGGGAGTGAGGGGAGTGGAGGGATAGTATTTAGAGAGGGGAGAGTGGGAGGGAGGATGGGGGTGGGGAGGAGGGTAAGGAAGGATAGTGAGGG
Organism: Penaeus vannamei; assembly: GCF_003789085.1. Classification (NCBI taxonomy): domain Eukaryota; kingdom Metazoa; phylum Arthropoda; class Malacostraca; order Decapoda; family Penaeidae; genus Penaeus; species Penaeus vannamei. Next base: position 321,039 of record NW_020868815.1, read on the forward strand.
GAGGGAAGTGGACGGGGGGAGGGAGGGAGTGAGGCGAGTGTGGGGATGGGTGGAGAGGTGAGGGAGTGTGGGGAGGAATGGAGGGAGTGTGCGGGAAGAGTGAAATGAGGAGGGTGTGGGGGAGGGGACGTGTGGGGAGAGTGGAGCGGGAGTGTGAAGAGTGAGGGTGAGGCGGGGTGGAGGGAGGGATTAGAGAGGAGATGTTGGGAGAGTGTGGGAGGGAGTGGAACGGGGGGAGTGGAGTGGGGAGTTGGAGTGGGAGGGTGGGGAGGGTGGGAAGGCAGTGGAAGGCGAGGGAAGTGTTGGGAGGAAGACAGGAGTTAGGGAAGCAGAGAGGAGTGTAGGGAGAATCAGGGAATGGGGGTAAAGAGGACAGGGACTAAATAAAATAAGCGAGTGAAGAGAGAGACAGATAACGAAGAGAGTAAAATAAAATAAACCAGTGAAAAGGTCTGATGAAGGAGAGAGTGAGGAGAGAAGAGAGAGAGAGGAGAGACGGGCTGGGGAGAGAGAAGAGAGAGAGAGAGAGAAGAGAAGAGACGAAGAGAGAGAATGAGAGAGAGCGGAGAAGAAGCGGAAGAAAGAAAGACCAGACAGACAGAAGAGACGACAGAAGACCAAGAGAGAGTGAGAGAGAAGAGATGAGAGAGAGAGAGGAGAGAGAGAGAGAGAGAGAGAGAGAGAGAGAGAGAGGAGAGAGAGAGGATAGAGAGAGAGAGAGAAGAGAGACGTGAGAGGGAAGAAAGGACAGAGAGAGATTGAGAGGATGAGAGACGAGATGAGGAGAGAGAAGAGAAGAGAGAGAGGAGAGAAGAGAGAGAGAGAGAGAGAGAGAGAGAGAGAGGGACGAAGAAAGACAGACAGAGGGAGAGAGACGGAGAGAGGCCGAGAGGAGGGAGAGATAGGCGAGGATGTCAGGGGGGAGAAGGAAAAAGGAGGGACATGTAGCGGGGAGACAGGAAGGAGAGAGAAGCAGAGGAGATGACAGAGAGATGAGAGAGAGGGCGGATGGAGAGAGAGAGAGAGAGAGAGCCGAGAGAAGAGAGAGAGAGAGAGAGATGAGAGAAGAGAGAGAGGAGAGACGAGAGAGT
>NW_020868815.1:332129-342129 GCF_003789085.1 Penaeus vannamei
AGAGGATGCATGTGCAAAACATTAGAAGATATATAGAATATAGTGCGCACACACATACATACATGTGTGCGTATATATATATATATATATATATATATATAATATATATATATATATATTCATATTTATAAATATATTATATATATATATATATATATATATATATATATATATATATATATATATATATATATATATATACGACACACACACACACACACACACACACACACACACACACACACACACACACACACACACACACACACACACACACACACACACACACACACACACACACCTATATACATATATATATCTACACATACATTGATACATCCTGTTACTACTGCTTGTGTTTCATTTCGTTCGCTCGAGTACGTTGCTATGATTGCGTTCGAATCCTCGTAAGTAAATAAGTTTCGATCTTCTCTGTAAGGGAAGAAGACATATGACGGGCTTGCATCCTTGAGACAATAAAACCGGGTTTAATAAAAGGCTTCGGAAGAAAATAAAGCTGGAAATTCAGTTGCGCTTTTCGTTACTACTCCAGAGCATGCTTATGTGAAAATCAGAATTTTATTCGGAAATCTGTTAGACGTCCAGATTTTTTTTTCGGATTGTATCAAAATCAGGCTCGGTATTTATTATTACTACTACTATAACTACCACTTCTGCTACTACTACTACTACTACTACGACTACTATGACTACTTCTACTACCACTACTACTACTACTACTACTACTAGTACTACTATTACTACTACTATTATTACTACTACTATTAGTACTGCTACTTACTACTACTTCTTCTACCACTACTACCACCACTACGACTACTATTACCACCACCACTGCAACTACTACTCCTACTACTCCTATTACTAATGATACTCCTGAGGATACTGATGAATATGTAAACAACAATAACAACATGGTGGTTGTTCTTCATTTAATTTTTGTACACAGGCTACTTTGTATCCATGTGCACATTTCGTATGATCGTGACAACTGCCTCACATAATTACAATTTCTCTCTTTGATAGATCTTTATATGCTGCGCTGCATGCACACACACACACACACACACACACACACACACACACACACACACACACACACACACACACACACACACACACACACACACACACACACACACACACACACACACACACACACATATATACACTTTTCTCCTCTTCCCTCCTTCACCACCCCCCTCTCTTCCCTCTTCTCTCCCGTCTCCTTTCCCGCTTCCTTCTTGCATCCAAATGAGATATGAGAGAGAGATATGACCCCAGTAGGAATGTCTCCTCGTGAAAATGATTTCTCGAGCCTGCCAAAGGATCCCAGGATGACTTTCACAGGATCAAGAGGCGGGAAAGGGCGTTTCCTTGGAGCTCCTGTGATTACGGACTCTCCTTCTAGTGTAGGATACGCTGGTAGGATGGTTTTCAAGTCAGGATACCCTGTAGGATCCTCTTTCGAACGAGGACTCGGTCAATATTAGGATAAGGAGCGGAATCTAGCAAATTTTGATCGATTGTATTTGTGAAGAAAACGGACTGATGATGGACAGAAAACGGAGAATATTGAGGGGTAACTTTAAAATATGTAAAACTATAAAGAAATACACGATAAAACGCTAAAGGCCAGTAAAATATCAATGCACTCTTGAGGTTATGTTTAATTTGAGAATTTATGTCTTACAGAGAAATGAAACTTATTTTTACACAATGTCGGCAATCACTTGATGATAACTAATGATAATGATAAAGATGATAGTTCTGATAGTGATTATAATAGAAGTAACAATGATGATAATAATAATAGAATTGCCAGTAATGATGATGATGATAACGATAATAAGAATAGAATATTACTAATAATAATAACAACAATTATAATGATAATGATAGCAATAATGGTAGTGTTGATAATGATAATGTAAAATAGTAATAAATGATAATAAAAAACTAATAACTATGATAGAATCAATCATAACAGTAAGGGAATAAATTATATAAAATGAATAAACAAATAAATCATAAACTAAATACATAAAGAATAAAAAGTGAAAAAGCAGCCATTTCGCCAGCTAAAGAAACGCAGAAAATAGGAACAACGTTTGCAGGTAAAACTTATGTAAATATAACTTTGGAAAACTTCATGGCTTTTGCTTTGTTTTGTGAAGTTCTTCCCACATTTAGCTACATGGACAGGGCGCTGTTAGTTCATCTAATGAAGGGATAACATATGAAAACTTGAACTGTATCTTTTCTCTTTTACGAAATTCTACGACAGTTAACTTTACAATGCAAGTGAATATATAGCATATAAATATATTACTTGTTTTTGCAACATGAAGAGGACGCAAATACTACAGTAGATTCCTCCTTTTCTGACAACAAGAACAGGGTGTAAATACTACAGGAGTTTCTCCCATTTTTGTTGTAAGATCAGAAAGTAAATACTATAATAGTCTCCCCATTTTTTACAAGAACAGGGTGCAAATACACCGCAGTTTCCCCTTTCTTTTTCTCCCCTTTCTCTCTTCATGTTTCTCCATCTTTTTATTTAAGGACAGGCCGCAAATACTCAGTACTACAACTATTTTATCTTTTTATTACTGTAACAAGAACAGAACACACAAAAAAGTCACAGCATGTTTCCCCTCGTCTTCCGCTCCCCCCCCCTCCCCCCCCACCCCTCGTACTCCCCTCACCACAGCCACGTCATTCGTCTTCAGTATCCAATCCGACCGAAATCCACTCCCGATCTCCTTGATTAACCGGCTGACGTCATTATCGTCGATAAACCTTGATTGGTATCTTGTGGTGCATCATCCGGGCCTCCTCCCCCCCCCCCCCCGACTCAATCATGTCGATAACATGTTTCCTGCGGATGAAGGAGGAAGGGGGCGATCTCTCTTTGTGAATTGTTTTGATCTCGTGTTTAAGAGGGAATGGAGAAGGGAGAGAGAAGGTAAATTTGTCTATATATCTGTTTCCTATTTATCTATCTATCTCTACATCTATCTATATCTATATCTACATCTGTCTATATCTATATCTATCTATATCTATATCTACATCTATATATATCTATATCTATCTATATCTACATCTATCTATATCTGTATCTACATCTATCTATATCTATATCTACATCTATTCTATATATCTATCTATATCTATCATCATATCTATATCTATCTATCTATATCTATATCTATCTATATCTATCTATATCTATATCTACATCTATTATTATATCTATATCTAAACATCTATATCTCATATCTATCATCTATCTATAATATTTATTTCTATACCTATATCTATATATCTACATCTACATCTATTTATATATGCATGGATTTACATACACACAAAAATAACTGGGTGGTTTTCCCTTATAATCTTCGACCCCCCCCACACACACACACAACACACACACACACACACACACACACACACACACACACACACACACACACACACACACACACACACACACACACACACACACACACACACACACACAAACACACACACACAAACACACAAACACACACACACACACACACACTCACACACACACACACACACACACACACACACACACACACACACACACACACACACACACACACACACACACACCACACCACACACACACACACACACACACACACACACACACACACACACACACACACACACACACCACACACATACACCACAAAACACACACAAACACAACACACACACACACACACACACACACACACACAAACACAGAAAAAACACACAAACAAACTATAAATAAAAACAAACACATTAAAACACACACATTCAAGCACAACACAAACAAACAACACCACACGCACAAACACAACCAACCACAAACACAAGAAACGACGCCCGTGTGACGCTGGCTTTGACGCTGGCTTTAGCTCGGGGGCAATAAGAGACAAGTGTAAGCTCCTTAAGAGACAAGCCAGNAGAGAGAGAGAGAGAGAGAGAGGGAGAACAAAAAGAGGGGGGAGAGGGGGAGAGAAAGAGGGGGAGAAGGGAGCAGGCGAGGGAGATGGAGATAGAGAGAAAGGGAAGGATAGGGTGAGGGGGTGGGATAAGAGGGAGAGACCGACAAAGGACTCTATAATAAAAAATTGATATTTTGAGAATATGGTCATAACTTGAAAGTTTCAATTTCTCAAAATACGAAATTCGATAACCTTCAGATAATGGTGATATCATTACTTTATTATGACTAATCATAATCTAATTTTCCATAACTCGGGTCTCTGATATGTACATAAATATATTTCTAGCATATCCAATCTAAATAGCTCCTAGTAATAACAGACTATGTGCGAATGTATCCAGAAGACTTGGAAAGGGGTTTATAATTTGATGAAATTCACTTAGATTTATATTATTCAAGGGGTGCCTGTTGAACTTTAACCTTATTTTTCAACTTTTCAACTTTGAATATCCCAATCATGTATTAAGGAGTTTTCTGTCAATTTGGTACCAGTAATTGAATGCCGAATATTATATTTGTAGAAGACAAAATATTGTGTCCATATTCAAGTGAATTGTGTTATTGTCACACAGCATATTAGTCGCTTTGAATCAAGTAAAATACACAAAATGAAATTAATTTATCCAAGTTAGTTCCTTCATACTTGTTTCTATTGCTCCATGCTATTATATAACCATACGCTTGCATATTTTGTAAATGTTTAATATCGCTTTGTACCAAGTGCATGATATGTATCATTAGAATATAACTGTCTGAAGTACCAGCATCATATTAGTAAAGGTATCAACATGCTACACACTGCTTTAGGGTGAAGTGTAGTCTCCATCTACCTTATACAAAAAATTCAGGTACATGAAAGAACCGTACTAATATCATATGTTTTATTTGGAACCAAGAGAAGACCAATACACATATACTGTTTTCCTGTTATGACAGTAATATAAACTGGGTTTTAAATGGCTGTTACATATTGGGATTACATTGATATTCAAGCATCTATTGCCTTTTCCTGGATGCTGGGCTAAGGCCTACCTCAAAGCTGCTAGTGTTTCACTGTCTGTTATTCGATGGAAGTAAGTAGGCCATGTTCCCTGAAATTATTTAATTAGTTTTGGGTTGCCTGTTATGCAAAAAGGGTACAAGATCAGCACTATGCACTATGGTGGCATTGGGTCTTAGTGTCCATTCCCACCCAGTCTTTTTTTATGACTACGAACTACCCAATCTCAGGGAAATTCCTGCCTTTTTTGTGTCCATCGCTTGTTCTTCTCATCTCCAAAACCTCTCCAACCACTCCGAAACTTTGGCTGGCATTCTTAATAGCTATCACAACTTCATGAGGGCTTGAATCAATTTACATGCATGTAAGATTACTCAACTAATACGAAAAAGTAATACTACAATCGCCCAAATGAACTCAGATCATATTCTAGAAAATATTACAAAAATAATTCATTTACACAAATTTTGAAGGTTAAGACAATAAAAATCATGAAATCAATATACAAGATACTACTTTTAAAGGGCTTTTATCTGTAATCATTATCATAGGAACACCATACACTGTTTAGGACAACAGTTCACACACTCGTGTATTGGTCTGTTCAAAATACAAATAAAACCATCGAGAGTAGATATGGGAGTACAGGAAGCTTTCTTCACTTTTCTTCATGTTCAACAACCTTCTTTTCTCAAAAAGACCATGCAAATGATACATGTCTGCAGTTTAAATCATTCAGTACAAGGAAATGTTCTAGAGAAAACAAAAAGTATTTGGTATGGTCTTTAATATCTTGTCATTCATAGAACACAACACCATTCTGGCTGAAGCATAATCTTTGCAACAGACAACATTTTGTTGTGTTGCTATGACTATTTTGTACATAGTTGACATCCACAGGATTTAGTCAAGCCATGACAAATAATTCACCTGATAGACATGCCAATCACCTAATAAGCACAACACGAAGACGAGGGTCTTGTTCCTCCCACACTTCTCTCTTGATTAAACTCCTGCTTCTTATTTAAGACACAGCTGGAGCACCGTCCTGTCTACATAGTCACTGGAGTCAGTGAGTCCATTTCTCCCTGCATAATGCAGCTCCCCATTAGGAGTCACTCAACCAACCCTGAATGGGAGCATGACAATCACTATTTATTATCATTATTATTTTCTTGAGAGTTCACTTGGAGAGCATTCCACTTCAACATCAGAATGCTTATGGAACACTATCAATCCTTGTGCCTTTTATTCAGTACTATAGGAAGTGTATACTACAAGTCTACACAGAACACATATAATGGCAAAATAATGAGGTATTGTTGCATGACAAACGAGAGAATGATAAGCAAGTTCTCCAGTCGACAAAGCAACAGTAAAAGCTTGAACTCATTTGGCCAGGTTACATCACTGAGCAACTTAAAATCTAGAGAAAATGGGAAGAAATCGTGAATCTCTCCATCTCATTAATTCTCGACATTGCTAACTCACAGCCCAAGAAAAATTAATGATATTATGTGAGGAGGCCAAATATAAAAGGATAAATCCATATGGAAATAAAATAAGAGATGGAAATAATGACTGAACAATGTTGTTAGGCATCATTTATCTGTGCCTAGTGATGCTCCAAATGGACAAATTCAGTTTCCTGTGTAATCAATTGAACCAAAAATATACATTGCAAACAAGGATACAGTAAATGCCTCCTTTATGAAAAATGATATATGACAACTATCGCATGATGAATCAAAGTGGCACAATTTAACAACAATGCAACTGATCTAAATTAGTATACAATAATAACCCTTACAGTGATATTGGAAAACGTCACACAATGACTATTGTATATGCTGGCAAAAGGCCCTTGAGAATATTTTCCCCACCTCACAACATTCTAGGTACATAGACAGTTCTTGCTTACATGCGAGACTGTAGTACAAACCACACTGGGTTGACAAGGCTGCAGCACTAACACTCTTGCTAGATTAATTGTGCTATAAACACAACACTAGCTCACTTGCAAGACTGAATCACAGTGCTTGCTAGTTCACATAATCTTAGTAATATGGGAAATTAGCTTCTTCAAAATACCATAGTACAAACAGCACTTGTTCATCACAAAACCATGGTACATACAGTACTTGCTTTTCTGCACAACCATGGTATAAACAAAAGGAATTTGTTCAAAAGACATGGTACAAACAGCACTTGACCATTCACAATACCATGGTACAAACAGCACTTGCTTGTTCACAAGACTGCTACACTGAGTAGATAAGATTGCATGAAGACTAGTAGTAGCACTGTTACTATAGACAGACTGTAAGCTATCTATGACAGGCAAGTTTATGGAAAGTTCAGATGGAAAAGGTGCACTGTCACTAATGTAATTTGTGCCAAATTATACTGATGATAAATTCTCGAAAATACTGTCATGAAAAATAAAGAACGGAAAACATGATAAAACCGAAATTATTCAGTAATCAGCATCTTTATGACACTGGAAACCAAAGAATAATGTGCTTTACACAGCATGGAAAATGAGGTAATGAAGTATGATCACAATCTCTTCCATCATGCCTAAAATAACTATTTCAAAAAAGCTTACTACCTCAGGCTAAATTCTCAGTATATGATAAATAGGTTTACCTATTGGGAAAAAAACATAATAACACTCATGCCTTGATTTACCAAGCATTCAGTTTCTTATATCATGGTTTTACTCTTTGCAGTCTGTAAAGAAAAAAATTAAAACAAGAGCAAACAAAGTTCAATTTCTTCCACAATGACAAAAGAAAAAACAAAGCAAACCACATTGGTCGAGTAAACATCTCACCGGTACAAACAGAAAAAAAAAATGTATATAAATTCTTAACCATAATCACAACTGCACTTCCTCAAACGTTAAATAATTTCTTTTTACATGCTACCAAACTACACATGAAAAGGACTACTCTCTAAGTATCAATAATAAAGACTACAATCTATTCTGCTTCTCCACTTACAACCACAAAAAAAAAATCTATTAAGCATTTTCCTCCCTTCATCCACATAAAAAGAAAAAAAAAATCGACTAATGAAATTTGACTGATGACCTTCACATGTGATTTTAATGAAATGCTGATCTGTGCAATCAGTCAACAGCATGCATTTTCGCTGTATGCTGCTGCGAGTCTATGAGGGTTATCCATGGAGGATAATGAAGGGTAAAATCAAATATATTAGATTTTCATTTACACCAACTGTATTGTGATCAATTAGGCCAACTGTACAAAAGCAGTTTTTTTTCATATTTTCATGTTAGACAGGAAATTAATAAATAACTTGAATTTGACTATCCTATAACAGCCATCACATTTTTCAATATCTATAAAAAACAAAAAAGCTCTAAAAAGCTCAATCTTTTAAGTCATGATAATGATAATCAATTAATTATCACTGGAGGAGGAACACTAGATATTCACATTTAGGACAATATGAGGCCAAAACAAATCATCTAGATTCTTAACAATTGGGAGTTCATTTTCATTTACAAATTCTTCATGAGCATGAATGATAATTATATATTTCTATAAAAATACTTGTCATTTCCATTTCTATGCAATTACACCAGTATCGTTATCCTTTTGTCTTTTCTTTCCATGTTCTTTTTCATTTTTTATATCTTATTTTTTTTGTTAAATTTTTTTAACTTGTTTTATTTTATTATTTTTATATCTTTTTTTTTTCTTCAGAAGCTGAAATACTCTAGAAATCAAGGGGCCGAGTGGAAATTACTTATATAAAATGATTAAACCCAAATTGGCATGGTGAAAGAGATGCCTAATACCCTGTTCACAGCTACCGGGAAGTGATCACGTAGCATAACGCTTGGTCCAGAGCCGTGCAATTCTATCATGTTCTTCCCTGTTTTGGAGGTACTGTGTGGCAATGCTTCCTACGAGGGGATCAGCTGCAACAGAAGAAGAAGCACACTGAGTAAATGACACACCTACAAAACAGCATTCACTGTAACACATGTAGAAAAATGTATGAATGAGAATGACTGTCTTCACAGCAAAAGAGATGTATTTGACACATTTCACTTATACCTTCATCAGAAACCTATGCACTTCTGATACAGATATAATTAAAACACATTAAATACATCTATTGCACTATGAAGATATTACATCACATTCTTATCTTAAAAAAGCAACTGTCCACTACAGACTCTCGTGCCTGCATGGGCTAGGATGCTCCCTTGACTCATAGGACTTCTCCTAGTCTGGGAGATATCTTACAAACTGACAAAGAAAAATTTTAAATAAAAAATAACAAATAAAAAAAAAGATATTCAAGACAAATCACTAAAAATTATGGATACTCTCTTATTAGCAATTGCACGTTTCTAATTTCATGTTTGATAATATTGATCATAATCAGTAATAGCACTTAAACAAGACATCCGCAATATAAATCTTATATGAATATATGATGAATACGATTTGATATTACTAATAATGAACAAAAGTACACCCACTGCTACAATGTCCACTGTAGTTTTCTTTAGTGATTTTTTTTTGGCTAATATATGACTCGACAAGTGGTCAGCCACCATGGAGCTCATTATTAGGTAACCTCACCTAATTTTCCCTTTCCCTGAATTTTTGAGATTCATTCATATTTTCTCTATCTGTCCGTCTATCTGTCCGTCTATCTGTCCGTCTATCTGTCCGTCTATCTGTCCGTCTATCTGTCCGTCTATCTGTCCGTCTATCTGTCNTCCCCCCTCCCCCTCTCCCTCTCTCCCTCACCCCCCCTCCCCCCCTCCCCACCCCCCCGCCCTCCCCCTCTCCCCTGCCCTCCTCCTCTCTCTCTCGCTTCTCTCTCTTTCTCGCTCTCTCATTCTCTTCTCTCTCTACTCCTCTCTCTCTCGTTCCACTCTCTCTCTTCTCTCTCTCCCT